>OX377619.1:121971600-122543600 GCA_947397865.1 Polietes domitor | reverse complement strand
TAAAATCTTGAATTGCAACTTATTTCAACCATACGTATGGAAGTTATATCAGTTTTATTTTGACCAAAGCTTATGTCAATTTGCGTGGAAAGTATAGAAGTTATACTAGGTTTAATTTTACGTACAGGTCGTTTGTTTTGGAATATGAATTGTACGTGTGTGGGTACCATAAGGTGTATATCAATTTCCCCCATTTCCGGGAAAATATTACTATGTGCAGAGTTTGAATAAATTCTTTAAGTCCCTTCCAGAGTTATCGTGTATACCAGCGAGTCAGACGGACGTGAAAGGGACTTGGGACATACTTATGGTTTTAAATCTCTGCTTCAATGCGTTACACTTTTTACTATCCCTAATGATATATACGCTCCTACTCTGTAGTGAGGGTATAAATTTCACAGCTTAAGAACGTGCAAATAATTTCCTAATTTATATAATTTTTTGTAGAAAATTTGTTTCCATTTTGTGCCTATAAATTAAACTATTGTCTGCGTATAAATGGATTTTTTTTTTAATTTGTACAAGGTATTTAAATCGTAGCGAAAAGTTAGTGTAAATATACCTCTGAATATGTAGCAATTCTTCAAAAGTTGTGAGCGTTTACAAACGATTTACGCTGAAAGTGATATCCTTACACTAAAACAATTTCAAAATATAAAAAAAACAGTTTGAATACCTATACAAAATACTATTTTTCCGCATACGAAGTAGCGGGTATTTGCTAGTAATTAATAAAAATTAAATATATTAAGTACATTAATAAAGCAATAAATTTGTATTTTTTAAGCAAAAAGGTTTAAAATGTTAAAAATATACAAAAATAATCATTGTTTATTTACAAAATTAATAAAAAAAGTTTTTTCCCGAGCCACGATTCAAACCCGAGGCCTTCTGTGTGCAAAGCGGACACATTACCCCTGCGACCCCATACTAAAAATTCGTTCCCATTCACTTGTGAATGCCGATAACATATTATCGACTTTTTTGGAAGCTGTTTAGAAGAACTTCCACAAAAGCGTGAATAATGCACATTTGGATTTTGAGATGTGATCAAAGTGTGCTTCCTACGGAAGTACTTCCATTTTTTTGCTGGGACTTAAAGCGTACAAAATACGGTGGGATTTCCACGTACCTACCAGTGCTTCTCACACAAATCACTCTAAACTACGCAAAATTAAAGCTGTTATAACTTCTATACGGATGATCGGAATACTGTGAAGTTTAATATTTTCGAATTAGTTTGTAGATATAGCATTCGCTTGCAATATGGGAGATAGTGCCACACCCCTTCCGGTATCTCCCACACAGGCATAAGCTTTGGTTAAAATAAAACTCATATGTTGTTGTGTTTTTATAATTACTTTAAACCTAAAAAATATTTATGCTTTAGCCACGACCCTTCTAGTACCTCCCACACAATTGTCCCGTTCTTAGGTAAAATTAAATCTTTTTCAACTTCTATACTAGTGCTTGGAATGCACTATGACTTGATATTTGATCATGTTTTTTACAATTGTCCTAAGTAAAATTTAACTACTTATAACTTTCACACATATGTTCCCTGAGAGTGATGGTATATATAAGTCGATTAAGCCGACTGACGTTTGCTTACTTGTTTTAAACCGGTTTTGATCACTTTAATCGGCACCCTATTCAACCTGCTTTATTTTGGAGTACATTCAATGATAGAAGGTATACAAAATTCGATTCGGGCGAACATCGCGACGTGTTCCTGTTTAATTCAGCCCACTTTAATGGTGCGGCGAGATACTGTTCCTAGACAAGAAACAAGGTGAGTTTGAGGTTTGAGTTAGCATGTGTTACAAGCTCCACGAGACTAATTGAAATCAGCAAATTCGCCAAAATTGATATGTGGAAATTTGATTAAAATGGAAAAATATATATTTAAAAACTTTTACATAATAGCAACGGCAAGAACAAAACACAAGTCGTATTTTGTATGCCCCCAACGAAAGGAAAGAGGAAGTGAAAAAAGTTGTAAATGACGAATTTCTTTTGTCAACAAATTATAAATGAAACTCAAAAGCCGACAGCAGACCAAAGGAATAACTTTTAAATTTCCTTTTCCAGCTAATCAGGCGAATGCGTCGACGTTTCCCACTTTTCTAATTTTCAATTTGTGGGAGTTGGGTGGGTGGCCAACATTTCTTATAACAAACAAGTTGTAAATCAAAGTGCTTCCGTTCGCGGTGTTCGTATACCCTTCACAGTAGGATTATAGGTATATCTAGTTGATCATAGTGTTTGTAACACAGAAAGAAATATGTCCTGGATAACTATAAAATTATAAGATGTGTCTGTTGAAACACAGCCTCTATTATATGGCTCAACGTAGAAAGGGCGTATTTCGAATTTCCGTAACTTGAGATTTTAGACATCACATAGATTTTCGCCTTCCTACCGGAAGCCAAGTTACTGAATTTGTTGGTTACCTTTCGAAAAATACTTGGTACATATATATTCAAAAAATATAACCTCTGACAATTATTTTAATTTAAATCTTTTATAGGACTCGTGAAGTTGCCTATAGACAACATTTGTCATGAAAGGGTTAAGGGATAAAATGGTACCAAATAAATATTTTTGCAATCTTCGTTAGGGTATGAACTTGCGTAAAAAGGGATAAAAATGGTACAGAGCAAACGGATGAAGTTGGAATCATTTTATCAAAGAATTGTATCTGGAATCCTGATATGCATTCATTAATCTAACTATGTAAAAACGTAATACAAATAAATTTTACAAATGATACTGCTAGAATCCTAAAATTCGATGTGACTACGTGGCCAACATAAATGAAATTTGCACTTTTAAGGAGCAATCCGAACATTTTCTGCACCTACCGATGGTGTCTGAGATTCGCCACGACCGATGATGTGTATCTTTTGTTTCTGCAAACAAAAATTTGCTTATTTTCCAATTTCGTCTGTTCAGCGCAGCAGCGGCAGCGACATTACCAATGTGGGCTGCTGCAGGATTGTCTGCGACAATTGTCTGCCACTTTAGTGTTCTTCTTCTTGTTTTTTCTTTTATTTTATTTTTGTCCTGCTCGGAGACACAAATTATGAAATCGTGCGAAAGCGATAGAAATGAAGGATGGAATCGATGGGCGGAGGTTTCAATGAATTATTTGCTATCGAAATTTGCTTTCGTTCTTTTTTATTTGTTTTGTTTCCTGTTTTGTTTGATTTCGAATTTGCTTATGAAAGAATAACGAATAAGTGGGTAAAAAAGATGAAAGAAAAGCAACGTGTTAATACGCTTCATTGCCCTGCACCACCATTGCCGGCAATGTGTAAGAGGCACACCATTGCCCCCACCACATTCCCCTTCCTTAACCACCTCCAAAGGCAACTGCATCCACATCTTCCATGTCACCACAACCAGAACATGCCTCCGTAATTGCGTTCCCTTGTCGCTGTTGTCCTGTCTCTGTTATCTGTCTTAACTTGTGCTGCTGGAATTGCTTACTTGGGATGTTTTCCCATTCAATTCGGCGGCAAAAGTGAATATTTTGTGATTTCCACAGGATTTGTTTATTCATTGTTCTTTTCTTTATTTTCGTAGATTGCCGTTTGCTGATCTCCCCTCGTCTCTTCCCGGAAGGGTGTGAAGTTTTAGTTGTGCACGACACATTGTTTGCTAGCCCTCGGGAAGGAGTATGGGAGAGGAGAGTTCATGCCGAAAAAACATCCTACAAATACTGTCTGTTTGCAAAAAAGTGGAACAGCGGAGATGTGACTATTAGGATGGGATGATGTTGGGGGTGGTGGCGGCGGTGGTGGATGAGGAAAGGGAAGTGGTGTTGGTGTTGGTCGTGATGTGCTGTGATTTTTGTTTGTTTGCGAAGCAAGATTAAAGCGTAATTCATGTTTTTGTAATTATTGAGCATTTGAACTTTAACCAATGTCTGCGTGATTGTCACAAAGAAAGTAGAGAGTGTAGAATCTGTCACGGGTTGATTGTGTCACTGAAAATGTAACGTGAGATGACTGGAGGCACCGCTGTCATTACGACAAGCCTTGCCGTACCACGTCTTGAGTGGTTTCGGTTGGGACTTAATAGAGGTCAGAGGACTGAAAGTGCTAAAAGTTGTAATTCAGGAATTTTTATTTGAGTGACAGTGTAATTTACAAGTTGGACAAAAAGTCCACATCTATTCTCTTTACTTTTAAACGTGGGGAGAACGAATCATCTAAATTGACGAATTTAATTTTATATTTCCCTCGAGAAAACCTCATTTTAAGGTTCTCCTTCTGCCCGAGGGAATTTTTAAATAAGTAGCCGATCCGAAGGAATGGAATGTATAAAATTTGCCAAATAAAATTATTTGTTTTATTAACCTACATAAAAATGTGCCATTTGTATACCCTCCACCTCCAGAAGTTAGTATACCCCCAACTAACTTTGTCATTCCGTTTGTAACACCTCGAAATATCGGCCTGAGACCCTATAAATTATATATATTCTTGATCGTCATAAAATACTAAGACGATCTATCCATGTGCGTCCGTCCGTCTGTTGAAAGCACGCTAGCATCTAAACGAAAGGAGCTAGGAGGTCCAAATTTTGCATAAATACGTCTTATAGTCGTAGATCGGTTGGGATTGAAACTGGACGAAATCGGCCCAAAGGGAAAATTGTTTCCCTCACAAGGACTGAAAAACCCTAATAATCCCTAATATTTTAGAGTATTTAAGCATATTTTTTTAATATGTCTACTTGTACTTACTTGATATTGGGTATGCGCATTCCCCCGAAAACAACAACGTGCACCATAAAACGATTTTTATTCATATGGGGCAAAAAGGGATAAAAATGGTACATATCAAACGAAAACAGTAGAAACACAAAATTCGCTGTGTACATTCCTCTAATTAAGTAGGTACATAATATGAAATTATTTTTTCCAAATTCGTACTTTTAAGGGATAAAATCGGAATAGTGGGATAAAAATAGTACCAACCAAACGGCTGCACCTAGAATAATGAAATTCGGTGTATACATTCACGTAAAATAGAAGTATTATTTGAAATTCGTACTTTTTGGGGTTCAAATGGGAAAAAGCGGATAAAAATAGTACCAATCAAATGTTCGCAGCAAGAGTTATGAAGTTCAGACAGCGTAGACACGAAAAATAAAAGTTTTTTCCAAATTCGTACTTTCAAGGGATACAATGGGTACAGAGGGATAAAAATAGTACCAACTTAACGGCTACAGCTAGAATGATGAAATTCGGTGTGTACATCCATCTAATTGCGTAGACACGTAAAATAAAGAGATTTTAGAAAGTCGTACTCTTAAGGGGGTAAAATAGGAAAAAGGGGAAAAAATGGTACCAACCAAATGACCGCAGCTAGAACATGGAATTCGGTGTATACATTCCTCTGACTGCATAGACACGCAAAATAAAAAAAAAATCCAAAATCGTACTTTTTACGGTAAAAATTTGTTGAATCATGAAGGTATGTTATTTTGGATTTTCTGGATTTTCAAAATGTGTATTTGGTTTGGTTATATTCAAAAACTATATATATTTTCCTGTATCCTATATATATATTTCCTGCACCTCTACGAAAATCGACAGTCTCTATGAAATGTAAGTAACTCCGTTTTTACTTTTTTATTTAATTTCTAATCTATTTTTCACATACAGCGTCCCGCATATTACAATAAGGGTGGCACAAGGTGTTTCAAAGGCAGGCATTATTCTAAAGAGTTAATACGACATAATCATAACTTCAAGAAAATTAGAAAATTTTGTTCGCATAGGCGAAGTCGGTCACCTCGCATAGCTCTCTGAAAAAACTGCACCATCGTAAAGTATTAAAATATTTTTGTGTGAAGAATACCACCAATATATTTACGACTTACGTGCCTAGTTATAGTTTTGGTTTTAAGGACCACAATGCTCCTGCATTCTCAACACTCGAAGACCCAGTTGGATCCATTGTTCAAATCCTTTTATTTCCTGAAAGTATAAGGTTATAAGAGAGGGATAGGGAGTGATAGGATTTGGGAAGGAGTAAGTGGTGTTTGGAGATAGATAAGGGAGAGATGAGGAGTGAGGGAAGTATGGGGATAAGAGTGGAATGGGGGTGTGTTTTAATATTTCTATGTGTGGGTGTTTTTTAATGGTTGACGAGAGTCATCCGGTATACTGTTGGTGGTATGCCTTTATGGCTCTCTTTCTTTGTTAGCCATCTTTTGTGTGTGTGGTTACATCCTTGTCCCTAAGCAGCCACCCCAGATCCGATTTAGATCTTTTGAGAATACCAAAAGGTCATAAATGGTGCGGGTTGCAATATCTTCTATGTTACTGATGAAATAACTTCCTAGGTATTTATTTCTGCGTACACATACCGCTGGATATCTGCAGTTTATGTGTTCGATTGAGTCTACCTCGTCCTCATCCTCACATAATCGACAGTGATCTTCGATGTATAACTGCCATCTTGAGATCCTACTCCTAGTGCAGTAGTGCCCTGTGTAGATACCTATCAGTGATCGAGTTTCTGTCTTGTTTAGCTCCAATAGAGTTCTGGTTTTGCCCCTATCGATCTTTGGCCATGTGACCCTGGCGATCCTGCAGGTTGACAAACTATTCCATGCTTCATTCATCTGTGACCATTTCCTTGAATCAATCAGTCTACAGAACGTGCCAATCGGTGGTTTTGCTAAGTTGTAAGCTCTATCGATTTCCAAGGACGAACCATGTCTAGCCACTTCATATGCTATCTCGTTTCCTTTGACATTGCTATGTCCGGGAACCCAGCAGAGACGGACGACATGGTTGTTGAGGTCATCTAGTGAGCGTTTACAACTCAGCACAAGCCTGGATTTGACAGTGTGTGACATGATTGATTTAATTGCTACCTGACTATCTATGTAGAAGTTTATATCCGTGTTCACCGGAATGTTCTCACTCGATATAAAGCTTGCTGCCCTCTTAATTTCCAGTAATTCTGCTTGGAAAACACTACAGTTGTCGTCAAGTCGGAGAGACTTGCGTATCTGTAGTGATTCAATATAGAATCCCGCACCTGTTCCTTGTTCCATCTTTGAGCCATCAGAGTAGACCGACAGCCCTTGAAGGCTCGCCATTGTCCCAGTCTGATATCTTTGTATAATCATCTGTGAAGGGTGAGAAGTCCAGAACCGGCACCATGTAGTCTGTACCTCCATTGATGACCGATTCGTGGACACCCAGTATGTCTCCTTGAATTATTATTGCGTGGTCTATTTTTCCAGCATCCTGATTGAGTCTTATAGCGCTCCTGGCAGCAATCATCTCTGTAAAGTGGTCCAGAGATGGATGATGCAGAATTACATCCAATGTTGCTTGTGGAGTGTTTTTTATGGCTCCCGTAATGCTTAGTCCTGCTAGCCTTTGCGTTTTCATTAACTTTGCCCGGAGTCTACTCATTCTCTGCACCCCACCATACCAAACATCCATAGGTAGTAATGGGTCTGACAACCGATCGGTAGATCCAGTCTACAACTTTTGGTTTCAGACCCCAGTTCTTGCCTATGGAGTTCCTACACATGTAGAGTGCATTTAGACCTTTCTTATACCTAGGATGACGCTAAGGTATTTGGCCTCATGAGAGAGGTTGAGCTCCGTTCCATCAAGGATTGGCTTCCTAAATGGTTCTATGTTATATCTTCTTGTAAATAGGACTAGCTCAGTTTTCCTAGGATTAATGCCCAGGCCCTGTCTCTAGCCCAATCAGATCAGATCCTACCAATATGACAACGTCATATGCATATGCTACTACTACTTTGTTACCTTCATCAGAAAGGGATCTGAGGATACTGTTGACTGCAAGAAGTCACAGAAGAGGAGATAAAACTCCCCCCTGGGGTGTTCCCCAGGTCACCAGTTTCCTTATAGTTCCGGCTCCCAAGGTTGAATTTATAACTCGATGTCGTAGCGTCGCTTCAATCCATTCAATCAGGAAGTTCGGAACATGTAGATCCCTTAATGAATTGGTAATTGTATTGGCCTCAATGTTATTGAAAGCTCCTTCTATGTCTAGAAACGCTGCAAGAGTGTGGTCTTTACATTCCAGGTTTCTTTCTATGTAACCAAAAACCATGAAGAGCGCTCTCGGTAGACATGCCTTTGAGATAGGCATGCTGAGCGTCGCTTATAAAATTGTTGCCTATGCTTCCTTTTAGATAAATGTCTTTGATTCCTTTCATTGTCTTAAGGAGGAAGGATAACAGACTGATTGGTCTGAAGTCCTTAGTGGATGAGTGACTTGGTTTGCCTGCTTTGGGTATGAAGACTACCCGCACCTCCCTCCAGCTCGTTGGTATAAATTTTAGGCGCAGACATGCTTTGAACACACAGACTAAATGTGAAACAATTACTTCTGGAATATACCATCATTTCCCGGAGATTTATAGGGTTGGAATGTAACAATTGCAATTATCTATGATAGCTTCATCAAAAAGGGAAGAATTGAACGCTGTGGCCATAGTGACCTCGCCTTCAATATCCTCACAATTTGGGAAGTTGGTCTCTGCTAAGAGGCTAAGTGTCTCTAGGTCCGATGCCGTCCAGGTGCCATCCGATTTCTGGATGTGTCCTAGAGGATTCGGATCCTTCGACTAGACTCTTCTAAATCTCGCGCAAGCCAACCAAACAGACGCACGGACGGTCGGCCATGTTCAAACAGCTTAAAAAGTCGTAAAACGGATTTGGTCCAAACATACTTAAGTCACTCCTTCAATGCGTCACTTTTTTTCTGTCCCAATTGCTACTACTCTGCATAGTGAGTGTATACAAATTGGTCTGAGTTCAAAAATGGAGAACAACTATTTAAAGAAAACTGATGCTGAACGCTGAACAAGGAAGTACTTTCAAAAAGGTTACGCCGCGAGAAAAAGGAAATTTTTCAACTGTCTTGGAGTTCCAGTATGAATTTGAATAATATCGACCACAATCCATATTTAATATATATAGTTAAAATAGGGCAAATCGATTAGATTTCCGATTCCGCTTTAGAAACCACATAATTCAACCGATTTTGATCAATTTTAGCACATATATACTTTAACTAGAAACATCCATAGCTTCCATACAAATTTCGCTCTCGATTTGACTTCTTCTGCTCTAGAAAACACATTTCGACACATACATCGTGAAAGTGGGTCTCCTTGGCCCATGATATAGGACACATGCCAAAATCCTCACCGAATTGAATTGAACTGGATCGAAATATCGTTAAATTATCTTCTGTGCAAACCCAAATGTTGAATATTGTATTGAGTATTGTAAAACCTAAAAATAAATAAACATTGCTAAAAACAGCTCTGAAAACAACACTTTTTATTAATTTTAATGAGGGTTAAACTGTATTTTTTATTTAACTTTTAATAAAAGCAAAACAAACATAACGTTTAAACAAAAAAATATTCAGACATCAGTTAAAAAGTTTTTGTGTTGTCTGATTAGTGATCAATTGTTTCTTCTATGAGTTTTGAATGCAATACATTCGAATTTCAATATTACATTCGAATATTAATAGTCCTCTACTATATATAAATACTAGTTGAACCCCCGTCCGCTTCGCCAGGCAAAAAAAAACAAACGGCAAAATTAAAATCAGCTTTCATATCGTTCTTTTTTTTATCGGTAATGTACCAATTATAATCAAGGTATTTCCCTGATATACTAAAGAAATCTATATGTTCCATGGAGAACATTGAACAACAGAACATTAGTTAACGCGAATAAAGGAAGAAATGTAAAAAATCAAATTGATTTTTGATTCATTGTGTTTCTCCTCCTTTACATTACCAAAACAAAAAACTTCCTACGTAAGAAGAACTTACTTAATCGAATAGCTGGAACAAAACAAATAGAAAATCAATCAACTCGTTCACTAATCAAACAACACAAAAACTAAAAAATGTATATAATTTCCGATTTCTTGACATAAGTCGGCATTTGGCGAATGGATATTTCTTTTTTTGTAACCTTTATTTACTGTTGTGCTAAGAAATTCCAAAGAAAACGTGTAATTTTACAAAATTCAAATCAAAATTTCTCCATCTTTCCAATCCCGCCCATTTGTATATTGTATAAGCAGGTTACAACTATATTAACTTACACAACAATTTAGGAGTCTAGGTGTCGAATATACTCAAATGGCCACTTTCCGCCCATCTCGGTGACGAATATACACTAAAAATGGTTTTAATTTCGTATGGGAAGGGACACGCTTTTCGCCCATCTTTGCACTACTATTTACACTGGATCTACTCACACAAAATTTCAGCACTCTAGGTGTCATAGAACGGAATATATTCGAAAATGGGTTTTAACTTCGTATGGGAGGTGCCACGCCCACTTTTACAATACCGCCATTTTTGGCATAACTACGCATATTAATACTTGATGCACTCACACAAAAGTTCAGTATTGTGGCTGTCCTACAACTCAATATATTCGATAATCTGTTTTAACTTCGTATGGGAGTAGATTAGGCTGCTATAAAGAACAAACAAACAAATTTATAAACACAGATTCATTTATATATATACTAGCTGACCCGAAAAAAATTTTCCTCTCCATATTTCAATTAGTTTGTTTGGGATCGTCGTGTGAATATTTGAAAAGCTCAAATATTTTTTCCTTCCACGTGGAAGGAAAAAATTTTGTTCTCAGTGATTATTGTATCGATTAACGTTTACTGTCATAGATATTCAATTTAATGATACGATCATGGACATCTAATTCAGATTACGCCAGTAGAAGTGTCTGTACGTTCTCTTAAGTGGATTTTGAACAATGTTCCATGAGTTTTATTTTTCATGCGGTGAACTGGACGGGGAATACAATGCAGAAGGTCGTCATTTCTAAGGCGATTTTGCCATTGTCACTTTCAAGCTAGTGTTTTGCATATAATTGTGAAGATTCGTCGTTCTGCTACTTACTTTATTTAAATGTCGTGATTTCCATAAAAAGGACGTATTCCAGTATTCATTTAGTTTATTGGGTGGAGTAGGCCATGGAATCGCTGGTAGTGTTTGGTAAAAATCACCAAAAAATCATTAATAGACAGCGGATTTTTATGCAATTTGCATTTTTAATCTATGCAATATATGCAAACTTAATATTAGTTATATCGATTTTTTTAATATTGAGATAATGAAAATCATTTGTGTAGTCGTTATTCGATTATAATCATCCTCTCAAAATATACTTTTGCATAAAAATTGCCTACCTAGTCATTTTTTGGTCTAATTACTCAAATTTATGTGAGACATCATATATTTATTCTGAGCGATCACAACCATTTACGTTACTGCACAACCACGATCACCGGCAAAGTTCTTCGACAGTTTGTACGTTGGAAGTTGTCTTACATGCGTATTCAGCGGCAATTTGATTGCTGAATGAGCTGTTTGAACTTTTTCAACAACTTAGATCAATTTCAGATAAAGACGATTAAATTAAATTCTGCGAGAGAATCGTAGCCAAAATCAACACGATCAAAATTTTCTTATGGTTCTAACGTGGTCGTCCGGAGGATACCAATTTCATCGTTCAAAACTTTCATGAGTGTCGTACGTAAATTGCCCCGTCAACAGCGGAGTGTGCTCTCAAAATGTCTTCATCTGCGAGCTTACCTTTAAGAAGCTCTTCTTCAATATGCTATTCGTTCATTTTCCCACTTCGCAGTGTCATTGCAAAAAATAATCTAGTATTAACTGAAGATTCTGAGGTTGCAATATAATTTTCGCTAGAAACAGAATCCTCCATTTCAATGTTTTTCGCAGCCAATATAGCATGTTCGCTCAACGACACACGACTTGGAGCAACGTATGGGAACACGAACTGAAAACAAGTAAGGAAGGTAGGTTAAAGTCGGGCGTGGCCGACTATATGATACCCTACACTTAGTCATTATACCCTATGGTGTAGGATATAAAAAGGTCATTACATTTGAGCTGGGTGATATACGATGCAGCTATAATAGGAGAATATACTACAAATTCCATACTACTATCTGTATTTGTAAGAAAATTTGAACACAAACATTGAATGCGAGCTATATACAAATCTGAACAGATCTTTAGCAAAGGTTTTCTAGTTGAAATATTAGACGCTTTCCCAAATTTTATGGAGTGTTAAATATGTGGTTTGTAGAGCGGAATGAATCAAATCGGGAGCTATATATAATCTAAATCGATGTGACCCACTTTCGCTATAGTAATTTATATTTGAAACATTAGCTGATGTGCCGAATTAGAAGAAAATCTGTACAAATTTGAAGAAAATCTGCCAAAGTTTGTGGTTTCTAGAGCGGAAAGAGTCAAATCGGAAGAGACATTTGTATGGGAGCTATATATAAATCTGAACCGATCTATCCTATTTTTACCAGAGCTGTTTCTAGTTGAAATATACGGCGTCTTGCCAAATTGGAGGAAAATCTGTTGAAGTAAAATTTGTATGGGAGTTATATCTATATCTGAACCGATTTTCTTCAAATTAAATAGCTTAATCGACTCAAAAAGTGATTCTAAGTCGATCGGTATAATAAACGATGGGTCTATCTCGTTTCCTTTTGGGTGTTACAATCAAATGCACAAAGACATTATACCCAGTGGTGTAGGGTATAAAAATCAAAATATCAACATTCGCAATATCAACAGAAATTTTCTAGTGCAAATGTCCAGCAATTGTTTTCAAAATACACCAGATTGGCTGTTCCACGACACATGATTCTGTTCAGCAAGAGATTGATGTGTAAATACTATTATAGCCTTGAGTTCATTCAAATTTCTATAGAAAAAGGCACTTTCAGTTTTTAGAAATATTCCCATTTTGCGGTCAACTATCCAAAAGTTTTTCATCTTAAAACCCACGAACAGTTTATAACAAAGATCATCCAAATCTGTTCAGCCGTTCTCAAGTGATGCGATTATCAACGAACATCATTTCATTTTTATTATATAGATGTAGATTAATATAATTATTAGTCAGAAAAATGTGCCCTAAATATTATTAGGTAAAAACAATTTCCCTCAAGCCCGATTTTCCCCATTTGAAATATCTTGATTACATTTACAGCCTAAATGTATGTACCATTTTTATAGGAGAAGTTGTAATATTGAAAATCCAATATGTTTCAGAGTGGAATGTACACACCTAATTTCATGATTTTAGCTACAGCCGTTTTATTGATACCAGTTTGACTGCTTCTTAAATTTTGACCCTAAAAGTATGAATTTAGAAAAATTCGTATCTCTTATTTCCTCGTCTACATAGACAGACGAGTGCAAATACTGAATATCATGATTCTAGTTACAACCGTTTGATTGTAGCCAAATTTAATTCCATTTAGATCTTGATGCTACGAATATCGGAAGAACTCTCTGCGTCACCGCAGTCAGAGAAGTGTACACACCGAATTTCATTATTATAGCTGCAGCCGTGGTTGGTACCATTTTTATCACCATTCGCTCCATTTTCCACCTAAAAGTACAAATTTCGACAAAATCCTTCTTATTTCGCATCTTCGCAGTCAGATGAATGTACACACCGAGTTGAATTATTTTAACTGCAGCCGTTTGGTCGGTACTATTTTTATACCCATTCGCCCGATTTTCCGTTTAAAAGTACAAATTCAACTTCAGCAGTTTGTTAGGTACCATTTTTATCCATCTTTTCCTATTGTAATTAAAGTATTAAATAAAGTACGAATTTAAAAAATCCCTCTATTTTCCGTATCTACGCAATTAGAGGGATGTACATTCCAAATTTCATATTTCTTGCTGTTATCGTATCATTGGTACAATTTTTATCCATTTGTATCCCATTTCGCCCGCTAAAACGTGTATTTACTTTTTGGTGCTTTTACGATACAAGAGGGATGTATGCAACGATTCTCAAGTGCATGTTAAGCAGAAATTGCTTAAATATTCTAAATATTAGGAAGTACTTTCAGTCCTTGTTAGAGAAAATATTTTCCCTCTGTGCCGATTTTGCACACTTTCAATCCCAACCGATCTGCAACCATGAGACACATTTAGGGAAATTTACCTAATATATTATAACCTACTAGCTCATTTAGTTCGGCCGCTATGGTGCTTTCAACAGACAGACAGACGGACAGGACACGACCCAGAATATATATGAGTAATTCCATGGGAAACCGATCAATAATTTCATGTTAGGTCTGCGATTTCGATGAAAATGTGTACGTAGGTTCAGTTTGAGGTTATAAGCAAGATTAAAAAATGTTTTAAATTTAAAATCGTGAAAGTTGTGTAATTTTTTAAAAATGTCAATACTTTTTTTAAGATCTCATATCTTTGGTTGTAGTTAAGATAATCGGAATTTTCCTTTATCTTTGTATTCAAAACTGAAAAGGCTTTTATTTTTTAATTAATTTTTTCTATTTAAAAACAAAAAATATTCTTTAATTTTTAAGAAAAATATATCTACGATTTTTTTAAAATATTTTTTATGAAAGGTTATTTTGTTCACTATATACACTAAAGCTTCAGGATGAGCACGAATCAACTTTCTGGGTTGCAAATCAAATAGTACACATCTCCCTACCACAAAAATACCAAATTAAAATACCAAAAGGGTAAAAATTTGTGAAACGTGTCCATGTGTTTTTAATAGTGGATATTTCAGTAGAGCGCGCTAAACAGAAAATATAAATTGTATAATTTTGCAGAAAGTATCAATTCTTGTCCAGATATTTGAGATCTACATCGAGTACAGATATACTGTTCTTCTGTAAGATTCGGGCACATTTTTTGAATGGTCAAGGATACACTTCGAAGATTTGTTATTGTTTTTGTGTTTCTGATTTGTAATGGATTACAACACACTTTATTAAATGTCATATTGAATTTAATAAATTATATAATAAGTATATATGTTATTATAAGGGATGCTTTGTTCAAGTACGAAATGCGTAGTGTAGATTATTGATTACACAAAATTGAGGACCGGAATTAATGAATTGCCAAACTGACTGAAAAATATTTTATAGAATGACACCATTAACAATATTACTTGATTAAATAATCTTTTGAAACTCAAAATAAACAAAAAAGAATCGTGTTTATAGCACCATCATTTCACCGTTCATTGCAGTTTACATACCAAGTTATTGACTAAAATACATGTGGAATAGGATAGATGTTGCCTGTAAAGTCCAAAACTGTGAATTTTGTTTTCTTATGTTATATACATATATGTTACAAGCAACAATGGGTCTTAATACACATTCAAAAAATCAGCCCGATCCGATTGATAGGTCGCGAGAAAATTACAAAACATAACAGTCATTCAGAAAAATCATGTTAGCCATATCTCCCGCGAAAATGAAAATTTTCCAAAATTATACAATTTATATTTTTTGTTTACCGCGCTCTACTGATATATCCACTATTAAAATCACGTTTCACAAATTTTTACCCTTCTCATCTTCTTTTAGTTTGGTATTTTTGTGGTAGGGAGATGTGTACTATTTGATTTGTAACTCAGAAAATTTATTCGTGGCCATCCTGAAACTTATAGTGTATATAGACAATATAACCTATCATAAAAAAATCGGAGATATATTTTTCTTAAAAATTATTTTTTTTGTTTTTAAATTAAAAAAATAAAAAAAAACATTTTGAAACCTTTTCTGTTTTGAATACTATGACAAAGGAAATTTCCCATTATCTTAACTACAACCAAAGATATGAGATCTTTAAAAAATGCATTGACATTTTTAAAAATAACATAACTTTCACGATTTTGAATTTAAAACAATTTTTTTAAATCTTGCTTATAACCTCAAACTGAACCTACGTGCACGTTTTCATCGAAATCGCAGACCTAACATTATATATACGCGCGAAAACATCACCGCAAAACGTTTTGAAGGGTGTTGTGTTCTACCTGAAAACTTTAATTTAAAATATTTTTTTAATACACTAACAGCCATCTTCTGGTCAGAGGTAACCAACAGTTATAAATGTCGAACTCCCCACAAACTGACAGTTGTTACTGTTGGTTAGCTCTAAGTGTAGGTTAACCAGACATTGCGAAAATGGTTTAAGGCATCAAGGGTGTCATTGGAGACTTTTATAGGGTGGACCATTTAAAATTTTAAATTAGAATCGGATTTAAAAAAGTACTGATTATTTTTTCAAATTTCTGGTTTTATTGGAAACGTGAAAACTAACTGATAATAAATGTTATCCTATCTTTCAAAGTCGAAGTAATCGGTGGTTCAAATTTAAAATGTTAAATGTCCCACCCTATAACTTTGCCTAGAAATTTATTTGGTACTGAAAAATTCTTTCACTCTCAATAGGCCTCACTGTCAACTGAGCATTATACAAACATTGAAGGAAATCGGTTCTTTTGGTACTTCCTCCAAAAATTTTTAGATACTCCTATTGAGAATATTGCAACAATAGTTGTTGATGCAACATTTGAAACATTAATTACATCAGCATGTTGGCCTATTTTATATTAAAAATAAGTAAGTTAATAAGTTTACGGAACATAAAATTAAAATTATCTACTTATTATACCCTCCGCCATTTTGTCATTCCGTTTGCAACACCTTGAAATATCGACCTGAGGCCCTAGCCATGTCCATCGTCCGCCTAACCTTCCGTCTGTTGAAAGCACGCTAGTATCTAAACGAAAGGCCCCTTCCATATTTTGCAAGAATACGTCTAATAGTTATGGAAGGATACAAAATACCCCCAATACTTCGAGTATTTAAAAACATCTGCTTTGTATATACTTGATATTTGGTATGTGTATTCCCCATAAGCATAAACGTGCACCAGAAAGTGATTCCAATTTGCAGCGGGTGAAATGGTGCAAAAAGGGATAAAAATGGTACCTACAATTTCTCTAATTATGCACGTAAATTTTCCATACTTTTAAGAAAATAGATGGATAACAATTGTACAAACTAAAAGGCTACATCTGGAGTAATGATATCTGCTGTGTATTTACGTGAATGGGCACCACAAAGGGACAAAAAGGGATACAAATGGTACCAGTGCAACGACAATAGCTTGTAAACTGAAACTCGGCTTGTACATCCTTCTAATCGCATTTACACGCAAAATAAAGCGATTTTCGAAATTCGTATTTCGGTCATTGTGGGAAAAGGGAAAAATTTGGTGACGACTAAATGGCTGCATTAGAATCATAAAATTCGACAAGTACATTCCTCTGATTGTGTAGATGAAGGATTTCTTTGGAAATTTGTACTTTTAGATACATTTGAACGAATTGGGTTAAAAATGGTACCAATCAAACGATTTTATTATATCTGTCTCTGTCTTCGTAGACGCGCAGAATAAAAGGATTTTTCCAAACTTGTACTTTCAGGGACAAAATATGGCAAAAGACATGAAACTGGCTACAATCGTATGTACATTGTGAACGTGAAAGATAATGGACTTTAGGATAAAAATGGAACGAAATTCGACATGACTGTGTGGAAAGTTGGAATTGAAAATGTGCGGAACCGGACTGAAGGAAAAACTTTATTCCCTAACAACGAATGAAAATACTCGCAATAATATCTAGTTTATTTATTTACATTTCTTCGAAGACTGCTGCCTCTCTGATGAATTATTTTGATATATATAGTCAAGGACTAAAAGCAATAAAAAACATATTTGCAGACACGAGAGGTCTTTGAAGTGAAATAATTAATTTTAATTCAAAATTAAAGCAACGAAACAAAACAATTTATTTAACAATTATCACTATTAGCAGAGTGTATCATAACTTTCTTAATATTTAACTGCTCTTATAAGTGATGCCGGCAGCCTCTAATCTACCAGTAATACTGTGGAATGCAATCCATTGGTACGCGTTTAGTTGGATTTCATTTAATATAAACGGGGAGTTGTAATGTCTTATAAGTGAGCGTTGTCATTGAAATTAATCTCATTTGTCTTATAATGATAGAAAGCAGAGAATCAAAGCCGAAGATCAATTAATTAGTTTACGTTGATGCTAAGAAAGTCTCCTTTAATGTAATGACATATTCCGTTATATGTTTTCGAACGTAATTATTGCCACGAAATAGTTTAATCTTATGGACATACTTCAATGAAATGTTTCGTTATGCTAGCGAACAATGGCATTGTTCTATTGTAGTAATGAAAATATGACTCAAAACATTCTATGTTTCAATAAATATATTTTATATCATAGATCTTCAATTAATCAATTAATTGGCGGAAGAATTGGTTTTCTTTCGGTTTAGCGTGATAAACCGCGAAACACTACAGCTTAGTCAGTAAGAATCTGTACATGGATATAATATCGACCTTCATTGTAATTGTTGAGGGAAAATAAGTTTTGATTTTTTTGTTTAAAGTTTACAAAAACTATAAAAGAAAATACTACTGTTTTAGTATTTCATAAATAAATGCTAAAACAAGGGCAAAGGAACAACGACTGTCAAATTGTGAGACTATCTGTAATACAACAACTAAAGGAATCGGTTTGATATCTTCATTGCCAATCAAATGCTTACTTAAATCCATTACATCACAGTTTCTTGTGTCATGCATTAAATTCAACAAAATCTGTCATAAACTCAGAATGATGACACACTTGTAAGATGATGATGTTCATGTTTTTCGTTGCGAATTCAACAACGACAACCAGCTGGCAAAAGAGAAAACGACCACATATATAGAATTGCAATAGTCATCATTATTTGGAGGATTTGTGTTGTGGCATCTTGCCACAAAAACGACGACCACTCTAGCAACTGCATGCTGCAGCAACTCAATATCCGCCAACCAGCCCATTTCAGCAACCCCACTCAACAGCTAACTAAACTAAAGTTAACAACTACATAGCCACTAAAGATTTAACGAGAGTACGACAGAGCCAGCGAACCCCAGAAGAAACATTTGTGGTATCAGCCGTATGACACCCTGCACTTGGTATTATCAAATATTATTTCAGAATCATCATTTACGACGTAATGCTAGATATTATTGGTTTATTAATAAATCGGCTATTGGCCTTCCTCAATTTTTAGATGCTCACAACACATTATTCTTCATAATATTTATGAATCGATTTCACAAACGTCAATTATGTAGACGAATAAACATATATATATATATATATATATATATATATATATAAAGGGTGTTTTTATTGAGGTATAGAACTTCGAATTGAAATAAAACTCAAGAAAATCGTTTTAATGTCCATCAATTTGGCTTTATTGGAAGGATAATTTTATGCCATTAATGTTTAAATATGATTTCGGGCATGTGGCCGCCGCGGCTGGCTCGAATATAGCCAGCATATGGGCCCGTATGTTGGCAATAACGCCACGAATGTTGGCTTCCAAGTCCCCTAACGTTTCTGGTTTGTTGGCGTAGACGAGCGACTTCACATTTCCCCAAAGAAAATAATCCAATGGTGTCAAATCACACGATCTTGGTGGCCAATTGACAGGTCCATTCCGCGAAATTATGCGGTTAACCGAATTAATTGCTCTGATGGACGATGATGTCGACCATAAAATGGACGGAGCTTGCGGTGAACTTCGCGAACTGAACCATTACTTTCGAAATAAATTTGCACGATTTGCAAGCGTTGTTCTTTTGTCAAGCTGTTCATGATGAAATGGCAAACCAAACTAAATATTAATCACTTGACAGCTGACAAAATGGCCGCCAGTTAAAAAAGTGATGCCAACTTAAAGTTCTATACCCCAATAAAAAACACCCTATATATATGTTGTGGTTCTAAAGCAAACGGGATTTCAAAAACTTAATTAAAAAATAATTATTATTATTAGTATAATGCTTATTCATAAAATCTGACTTATAAGTCAGATTTAGGAAAAATTGTATTCATAATTGTGAAATAGCTAAAATTAGGTTTTATGAGCCACATTTAAACCTCAAAAAGTTTTTGTGTAATAATTTCTTAAAAGTGAGACTTATTTATTTCAATTCATCTCTGAGTCAATTATCAATTATCTTCAAATTTGGTACAACAACTCATATTTCAACTAGAAATATCTGTGGTGGAAGTGGGTCAGGTCGGTTCCGTTTTATATACAACTCTTATACAGTGGAGAACACATATTAAATATACCTTCGGTGAAAATTCCTAAGCTCGTTTCCTAAAAATAGTCGAGAAAATCCCCATCTACACCAAAAAATCGCGATTTCGCCAAATCAAATTCCCACGTTTGTCGAGAAAAAATCATATCTTATCTTACCTTGGCTTTGAAATTAATGAAATGCGATTTTGGCGACGGTGGGTGTTGGACGAATGAAAAATGTTGTTCGAAAATCCTGGTATTGGCATGTAAATGCTTGCGCTGTCTGCATTAACAGTAGCAATCAAATAACCGCTATTTGTCATTGTGCCATCGACTGACAATTTTCGAGACAAATTGTACATCATATCATAACTACGAAATACATATAAAGTAATCAAAATTCGATTACTTTTGAAGCACAACAAAGTGGAATAACATATTTCTGGGCCGGATCTAATTGTGTTATATCTTTTTCATATGGTGCGACTATCTAGTTTCAACAAAAGGCGTAAGTTACAAAAATTCAAAATCGACTTTTTGGTTGATTACTATGCACCGCATCAAAATACACGTACCTGCTAAGTTTTACAGTCATACGACTAAAAACGACAATTTTATTTACAAAATTCTAAAAGCCGTAACTGCAAGCGCAAACATTTCATAAACCAAACAGGTAACTTACGCCTTTAAAAAAATAACTAACGCAAGAGAAGAAATAGATTAGAAAAGAAACAGACAAGAGAAGAGAGGCATGCAATGGGTTTTTTAAAAACAGTTAGGTTTTGTTTGGTTGTTTTTGTGATAAGAGATCTTTTTTTTTGTATTTTTGCATTTTTGGTAAGCAGTTAGTCTTTCTTTCATTGTGTTTCTAATAAAACATATTTCTAAAAGCAAGCAGTTCATCAAAGTTAAATAAAAAAATCTCGATTAAAGTGCATTTATTAAAAATGGATATTGAAACAAATTGAAATATGTCAGTAAAGGAAAAAAAAAAAACAAATCAAAAACATTTAAATGCTAATGACCGAATGACTGGTAAAATGTATACAGGTCTCAATAAAGGAATTGTGTGTGTAAAAAATCCTCGATTAATGGGGATAAGATGTCAGTCTAAATTTTGTGAAAAGAGCTCATTGCGTCATTGCTCCCACTTTGCTGAAAATATACGCCAACAAATATTTGATCGATTTTGGAATATGACGTGGGGAGAAAAAAAGGTGTATGTAAGAAATCACGTGGTCGTTTCTGAAAAAGCACGAAATGGGAACATTATTTCAAGGCGATCGCTGTCCAAGTTTGCCAGAAAATGTTTACGTCAACTCTTGGAATAACTGAAAAAAAACTGTAAGAAATTGGGTAGATGAAATCTTTTTAAATAAGGAACAACCGGATAAAGTTATTCCGAGAAGAAAGACCTCGATCAAAGATAAAAATACGAGAAGCGTCATAACTTTTTAAAAAATTGGTTAAATGATATTCCGAAGCTTGAATCCCATTACCGAAGACAGTATACCAAGAAACTTTATTTGCAAACAGATTTTAAATCATACAGCCAAATTTATAAATTATATTGTGAAGAATGCATTAAAAATAGCGATGATGAAGTTTCAGCAGTATCGTATCCCAAGTTTATGCTTACAATAAAAGAACAAAATATTTCATTATTTAAACCAAGGAATGACATGTGTGATACTTGTGTATCGTACGAGGCAAGAAACATAACTGAGGATCAATATATCAGTCATAGATCAGAAGTTGATGCCATGAGAGAAGAAAAAGCAAACGATGTCGAAAATGCAAAGTCTGGACTTTTCTTATTATTATGCATGAATATGCAAGCCGTAAAATTGATTCCTCAAACAAACGCAAGTGCTTCATATTATAAAATGAAATTGCAAGTACACAACTTCACTATTTATAATATCATTAGCCATGAATCTGACAATTATATCTGGGATGAATCTGAAGGGAATCTGGTAGCGTCTACTTTCACAACATGTGTTATAAAACACATAAAAAATTTTATACTTCAATCACCAGATATTAACCATATTATAATATATTCGGATGGCTGCTTTTATCAAAACCGCAATGTCATATTATCAAGCGCATTACTATCCTTGTGTATTGAAAAAAAATTAACAATTGAGCACAAATATTTAATAGTTGGACACACCCAAATGGAATGTGATTCAACGCATTCGCTAATCCAAAGAAAAATAAACAATAAAAAAATTAATCTTCCTTCTCAATTCGTTGAATATGTTAAAGATTCCCGTAAGTCTCTATTTCCACTCAACACCCATCATCTTACCCATTCATATTTTCTGGATTATGATTCTCTTCCTAGGCTTTACTCTTCCATTCGTCCAGGTAAAATTGTGATAATAAATATTTATGACCTGTTAATGCAATCAAAAATATTTTACAGGAAAAAAAGCTGTAGATCCCACGATTAACATGATTCGAGCATTGGGATACGATACGTCTGGAACTATTTACTTTAAAACAAACATTAAGGAGGAATATGCAATTCTTCCAAACCGAAAAGCAAAAGATACTCATGACAACGAACCTGCTCCATTACATTCTCAAAGAATAAAAATTTCTAAAAAAAAGTGGGAACATCTCCAGGATCTTAAATCCTTCATACCAGAAGATTGCCATGATTTTTATACAAATTTGCCCTATGAAAATTAGCAATAAAACATTATGCTATACTATATTCTAATTTTTATCTATTAATGATATGAAATGTTAAAATGTTGTTTTTTTTTTTTTTGCTCAATTACTTTTTATGTTTTGTTTACTATAAGTATGTTAATAAAAAAACAAAATAAAAAAACATTTATAGTGAATCTATTTAATGAAGAACATAGGAAAACATTTCCTAAATCGTAGCGAAATTTTTTTCTATTGTAACTTACGCCCTTTTCGGTTTCAGAAAATCTAATCCTCAAAAGGCGTAAGTTTCATAGCTCTGTAAATAATACAAAAATTCAAAATTTTTCTTCAAATACTAATTCGATAGTAACAACTTAGCTTAACCTAAAAAAAAATTTTGAAAAAATTTGGCGTATTATCCATTTTAGGAAGTTTTTTGCTTCTCCTGTAAAATTTTTGAAATGTAAGTTACGCCTTTTTTGATTTCATATGACGATATGTACTTGTGAATGTGAAAAAAAAATTGAGGACACAAGTCACTCCTCAACTTTTATTATCTGGCTCTCGAACTAAATTAGCAAATGACTTTCAGATTCTTTTCTGAGTTTATTTTAGCACAATTATCCCAGAAAAAATGTCTGAACATATATTCTTAATTTTAAAAAAAAATTAGAGGGTTAGTTCTCAATGTGAAAGCATAGATATTTGTGTATATGGCAAATAAGAGGCAAGAATTCCACTAAATGTGAACTGACCGACAGTAGGGCTTATAGATGATATCACATGTGAGTAGAAAACGGAAGTCAGCATATGTGCATATATATACAGAATGTCACTTCCAAGGTTGGTAGCTAGTTACGATTGGGAATTGTATGCACCCGTATATATGAGCACTACGAAAGTGAATGTCTTTGTGATTAGTTGAAGGATTTCCCAACATTATTGTATTCGTATGAGTATCTGATGAAGACATTTCCCTCGCTTGCACGTGGAAAATAACTAACAATAGTGCAGCCGACAGACATCTCAAACACAACATTTCCATTCATCGCAACCGCACTTCGGAAGAAAAAAAATCAATTTCTCCTCTAAAAGACTTGGGTATTCGATGGAATATGATAATTTCCACTTAAATACATACATTTGTCATAAATTTCCTTTGGGCCACCTGAGCTACCTGGTGTTTTGGGAATCAGTGACATGAAAGAAATATCTTAACAAACATTGTCATTTAACAGTTAATTATCCACTTCAGATAACAAGATACCCAAAACCTACGCGTTGGGTGATTAAAAACCAGAAATGACTAACCAACCACCGCGCCTAGCCGCAAACCAGCCGACCAAGGAATGAGCGACTGAAGCGTGTTTTGCCTCCCGATAATCAGCTCCATTAAATTGATAAAGACAGTTTTGTAATTCATGCCACTGTTATTAATATCAGACATAACGACAGCAACACCAACAACGCCAACAACAAGTCATGCATGCCACAAGGTGGCCACGCAAACCACTTGCGCTGTGTGTGGGACAGACGGACAGGCTGTGCGTCTTCGTTCTTCTGGCTTGGGATGGGATGGAATGGAGGACGGCCTACCAGCTACGGACAAATGTTCGGTTTCTTTATAAGATTCTCATAATAAATGAGTGAATTATTAATTTTATGTGATGTACGAGTATAACAAACAAGTTACTTTCCTTTTCTCCTCCAATCGATGGACAACAAACTCTCCCCTACATTTAACTTCACAAAGAGGTAATAATTAATAAACAATTTTCAAAGTCTAGGGTTGCCATGACAATAAACTGAGAAAGTGTGACTCCTTAACTTATGGCTACTTTAGAACTTGGACCCATCGACTTAGAATCACTTCTTGAATCGACTTAGCTATGTCGCAATTATTGTTCGATCGTTTCAGATTTATATATAGCGCCCATACAAATAGCAATCCCGAAACCGCATATTTCAACAAACTTTCATTTGGCAGAATACTTTATATTTCAACTAGGCAAATATATTGTGAAAGTGGGTCAGATCGGTCCCTATACAAATGTTTAAGGGTTTTATCAGCATTTACAAATACCATGCAGTTTCTTTGTGCAAATATTTCACTGATCAAGCTGTGTCTCCTCAGAAGATACAATGAGTAGTCACTGTTAAAAATTTTTAATTCATTTATATTTATTTTCGTTCCAATTCTTAGAATAAAAGAATGAATGTTTTTTCGTTTTTCGAGCGTATTTGTTAACACATTGAGTGCCAAGCGGTTTGACGCAAACCTTCCCAGGAGGCCAAACATGTTTTGGGCTATAAGTAAAAGTAATCACTGTCGTACGGAAACGTACGACGTGACACCTCACGACGGGTTAGGTATCGTACGGAAACGTTCGACGTGGCACTGAATGTGTTATAGAATAGTTGCTGTGACTTAAAAGGCCTAGATCAAAATATCGAAACGACGGGTTAGGTATCGTACGGAAACGTTCGACGTGGCACTCAATGTGTTAAAGAACAGTCGCTGTAACTTAAAAGGCGTAGACAAAATATCGCTGCTTTATGAAAGAAAATATTTGTAAATTTTAGTTACTTTTAACCCATTAATGCCCATGGCGATTTAGAATAGATAAAAGACTGATGGTTCCAGATCACACGTGACAACAAGAATGTAACTGACTGAATTACCTATAGCCATAGCATAGATGTAAAATTTTCGAGATGAAATAAAAACCGTTTGACTTGCTCCCGTGAAATTTAAATCGAGTTGAAGCTAGGATAAAGTACCGTTACGTATATGTTACTGTGGGTATGAATGGGTTAATCGAGGAATCCTAAAATGTAGTCAAATTGTGTATTTTAGTCAAATGTACCGTTAACAAAAGTTGATTTCCAATTTTTTGTTACGTATTTTTGGATTTCAGGTTACGATCTACATGACCCATGTAAAACAGATCTTCCCCCTTCATAAAAATCCAACTAGAATGAGGCGGATACGCAGACAAGAGATATAATTGCTGTAACCATATTTTAAGGCTATCATATTATGATTAGGGTAATCATAGTATGGATTTAGCTAATCATAATATGATTATTATGACTATATCATGTTTATCTATAAGTATATAGGAACTACCGACAATCAGTATTTCAACCATAAAATGACACTACTCAAATACCCCCGCAGTAGTCATATTTATGTTTGCTACAATCGCGCACGCAAAAAAAAATATGGTTGGAGTAATCATAATGGAAGGGTACTATGCATGATTAAAGCTACGATTGTAGCCAATCATATTACAGTTATCATGATATGATCCCAATAATCATACAGTCATCATTATATGATCCCCAATCAGGCCCGTGCGCAGGATTTTCCCCTGGGGGGGGTTTTCATCTACACTCATAAAAAAATGAGTTCAAATTAACTAAAATTTAGGAAACCAAGTACGTTTTTACTAAATATAAGTAGAATTTTTCCTGAATTTTTCTAAATCAAAGTAAATTTTTAATAAAACCTAGTAACTTTTTACTAAATTTAATCATAGTAAAATTTTGCTGAAAATTTCCTAAAACTAAGTAAATGTTTACTCAAATCAAGTAAATTATTTCTCAAACTGAGGACAATTTTGCTGATTTTTTCCTCAAAACGAGTAAATTTTTACTTAAACTGAGGACAATTTTATCTGATACAAGGAAAAAAGGTGCAATTAAAATAAGTTCAATTTAACTAAAAAAATCAAACAAATAGTTTTGCTTCAGAGTATGCAAAACTGATGCAAACAATGACAACATGAAATATTTCTCAAAAGTTTCATGATACATCTGCCATAAGGAGTTGAGCTATTACTCCATGATTGTTGCGAAGGCAAGATAGGCGCCTTCGCAGTGGTTGTTTACAATAATTCATAAAGTATTTAAGAAATAAGTCTCTGCAAACAAACGAGAATTGCTTCTTTGATTAATATTCACTATTTTTTTAAACAATTTCAAATGTTTTTTATAAGTTCATTAATACTTAAATGTATGAAGAACTCGGCATAAATTTCAGTAAACATTTTAACTTCATTTTAGAAAAAACTCATTTTAAAGTTAAAATTTCCTAAATGGAATTTTTTCCATAAAAATATTTCAGATTTTTTGTCACTTAAAACTTAAAACATAAGTTTGAATTTACTCAATTGTAAGAATTTTTTATCAGATCCAAAGAAATGTTTTTAAGTAAATCACTACCCTTTTTCTAGTAAATGAACTATTTACTATGGCTTTGAAAGAAGGAAACTTTACTCATACTTAGTTAATTTTCCAACTTTTTAGGAAATTTTTACTGGAACGTTTGGAAATCACTCATATTTTATTGCCGGATCTTCGAGAAATATTTTGATACATTCGTCTGACAGACATTGTCGGCAAAATTGCATTTCAGTAATCCATCTATCAGTACACTCAAAGGAATATGTCAGTAAAAGAAAGCAGAAAGTCTACTGAAAGAGCAGATTTTCTGCTGTTAAAAAAGAGACAGCAGATTTGTATCTACTGAGATGGTAAACAGCTGTTTGCTGTTTTTAGCAATTATATGATACGCATTTATCCCAAGCTAATATAAAAGAAACTCGCTTATGAACGCTTATCTATTTTTATATTTTAATTAACAACAGCCAATTTTAGCAGACTGCAAACTCTTTAGCAGTGTGAATGGTGATGTAAGATTGCAGAAAACTGCTGTTATGCCAAAAAACAGCTGTAATAGCAGAAAAGTGTCTGCTGATAGGCAGCAGACTTTTATTAACAGACTTGTTCTCTAAGTGTAAAACTTTTTTTAAATAGATGCTTGAAATTACATACATACATATCGAGGCCTTATATTCATAAACATAACTTTTCAGGAGAGCGAAAAAACTGATTTTCTCCTTAATTTGAAGAGAAATTATTAATCGTTTTTCTGCAGTTTAATCTAAAAAGGATTACTAATTGCTAATCGTAGCAAGAAAAAGATTACGAAATTTCCTATTATTCGCGGTTTCATGGTTCATAGCCACTTTTGTATTTTTAAAATTGAGCACTATGAATGATGAAATAAGAATAAGATTTATTGTAAACTACATAAGTTTTTTCATGAAATCTTGGCAATGTTGTATAGAAAACGCATTTTCTGTGATGTAAATAGCGAATTTAAAGATTCCAGCTTCATCCGTCAGATTGGTCTCTTGTAACATATATGTAGCCAGTCGCGAAAATCACTGCAATTGATGAAAAATCCAAAATTCGCCGTTGTAATTCCTTATATTTTAACTTTCTTCATTCATAATTCTGAAACTTTTCATACACAAATATTCTCCATGAAGTCAGCAATCACATGCCATACTTTTCACAATTTTTGACTTTACAGCCACCATTTTTCCTAGTTTAGCCTGATAACTGGGGAATCAAAATGCTATTAACGCGAAATGATGGAATTTGATAGTACGATATGCTCTAAATCCAGAAAATGTTTTAAACAAAATCGTTGTAGCGAATTACAACCTTCGGATATATGCTGCTCTATATTATTTATATTTATATTGAACTATATTATTTATATTATTTGTATGTTCATAACCACTTATGCAGTCACAAACTATAGTGTGAGTGGATCAGAAACATTTAGAAATAAAATTATTTTCCAAATTTATATGACAGATGACATCCAAATCTGAGAATAGTTTGGCATCAAAAACTCATTTTCGAGAAAATGGTTCATAGCCACTTTTGAATATAAGCCCTCGATATATATTTTGAAGAAATATTACACAAAAAACGATCAAATTCCTCGGCGATAAACTCTTCAGTCCCGCATTTTTTCTATGATTGGATAAGCTTTTTGACAAAGTATGAGTCTAAATAGGACGTCTAAAGAGTTTTGGGGTTTTTAATTTATATAGGACGTTTTCCTACGTAGATCCATGTTACTAAATTTCTTATTTCTCTTTTGAATAATACTTGTTACATATATACAAAAATACTTACTTAAAATATTTGACATAAGTGATAAATATAACAAAAATATTAGTAAGTTAAAACTCATTTCTTATTGTTTCGCAACTTTAAAGTAGATTTTAAAATAGAGACCTACACGCAGAGAAAAATTGCATTTCGTAGAAACGAAATTTTAGACACGTGATCATCGTTTTTTTTTTGGGAAAAATTAGTTTGTTTGCTGTAAACATGTCATCAGTTGTTGTAAATGAACAAAGAGGAATAAGTTTATGTATACCAAACAGTGTTCTTCGTTTGTCGAAATGGATTTGTATTATAATTGCAAACTCCCAAAACATTGGAAGTGACAGAAACTGTCGTTTTTACATCTGTGATGAAAATAGGACACATCGGTTCAGATTTAGATACAGATCCATAAAAATGTCCAATCGCAAATGTTACATCTTAGCGCTCTACAAGCATCAAGCTAATTATTTGCTTTCACGGTTTTGTTATTAAATTTCGAAACTTTTATTGCAGTAGAGAATTAAAAGTTCATAATAATCATAATGTCAAGAAGTGGTATCGATTAATAAAATGAAAATTTTCCGAACAATTTGGTGTCCATTAGCGAAATTAGCACTACACAATCTTAAAATTGGCACAATTCGTTTAGTTTGTTTGTATTTTTCATAACCTTTGTCCGAAATTCAAGAAAGTGTCCAAAATTTTTTATGTAATTTTCATGTTTTCATGATTTTACTGCAAAATTACCTTAAAAATTCTATATTTTATTGCTTTAGAAAGTCCAGAAGGTATTAAAAAGTATATGTTCGAAACCTCTCTGGGGGGGGTTTGAACCCCCCAAACCCCCCCCCTGCGCACGGCCCTGTCCCCAATCAATCACAATATTGTCCTAAAATTAACATAATATGATCATATCATGATCCCCAGATAGTCATAGTATGATCCACCATCAGTCATATAATGATCCCAAGTGATTCATAATATGATAAACTTGTAAACAAAATATGGTCACCGCAATCATATCATGATCCCCAGCCGACAAACGAACTTACTGACACAAAAACATAAATTTCTCCGTAAAACTGATAATTGTATGTAACTTGATAATAGTATGATTGATCTGTGACTATAGAATTGCTGTGCAATTATCATATTTTGGTCAACTATACAATTGTTGCTAATAATCACAATCATATTATTATAAAATATCAACTATGTTAGATTTCCCAAACGATATTATTGTTAAAATTAAATTAAACAAAAAATGTGATTGTGCATAACATTTTTTCTTATGAGTGTGTTGATTTAGGTTGGATCGAAGTAGAGTTTTTCTTTTCCGGGAGAGCCGGAATTATATTTAAATTTCCCGGGAATTTCGGCTTTAATAAATAGAGAATTAAACCATCCATTATTGTATTTTTTGTCGTAAAAAGAAGCGAACATTTTCAGAGTGTTTGATAAATTAAAATCTAAAAATAATAATAAGTGGAAATAATTATTTAATATTTAGAGTCAGCCTATTCATATTTGTTATACTAATTATTTTTACTACTGAAATGTTAGTCTATAAAGAAGGAATAGTTAAACATATCATTATCTGTGAGCGCCCCGGTACTCGAGTTGGTAGCGTGCTCGGCTATCAGCGTGGGGATTGTGGGTTCGATTCCCACCAGAGGCTCTGGTCTGTCGCTGCAATAACTAGCTACAATGGTATTAGTCACCCCGGCTCAATCCCTGGACCCAAAATTAGAATATAAATTTACTTTGTATTGTAATTCATAATAAATAAATAAATAAAAAAATAAATATCATCTACCTTTACTTCATTCCTTCATTGGGCCAAAATGAGCAAACCAATGAAATAATTCAACAACTTTACATAGTACTCTGTTAGCAGATCATTTTTTGGACATAGTTGTGGTGAAGTTTTATTTTTAGATGTTTCTTTTTTAGAGTATAAACACTTCTACGCTACAGAATTCAACATTTTTCTTCTCATTAATGCTTTTCGTTACCATATGTGGTGCAAAATATTCTCCAAAGATTATTTCTTAGACCTGTAAGAAAAATTGAATAGAACGACTGCAAAAAATTGAAATATATTATATTTATTTAATATGAATTACAATACAAAGTAAATTTATATTCTAATTTTGGGTCCACGGATTGGTCCGGGGTGACTAAGACCATTGTAGCTAGTTATTACAGCGAAAGGCCAGAACCTCTGGTGGGAAACGAACCCACCACCCCACTCTGATAGCCGAGCACGCTACCAACTCGACTACCGGGGCACTCTAGAAAGAAAAATGTTTGTAGTTTTGACGCTAGCCTTAATAAACTTCGTCAAGAACTATATTTTCCGCATTGTTTTCCATAAGATATACGAAACTTGTTTGTGTTTGACTCCTACTTCAGAGTTGTGATTATACACTGAAGTGACTTTATTTTCGAGTAGACTCTTCGCGTCATTATTGTCGTGACATTGGAAATATGACATTAACTGATTTCTCAGATTTGTTCTCTATGATTTATTTCTCACGCCTTTTTGGATAGCGGCAGTGTTTTTGGCCGCAAAAGGTAGTGTGTTCGAGCCCTAGTAGTAGCAAAATAAATTTGCATTTACAAAATGTATGCAAGAAGAACAATAGAAAAAACAATCAGCAATATAAGTCCAAAAACATTTGAGTAATAAATGTGGTGAAGAAAATAAAAATGCCAAATGTCGGCAATTTAACTAGAACGCCTACGGGAAGAGTCACTTGAAATTAAGAATAAAGTCCAAAAGCGGAACTTTTTTGATATGAATTTAACAGGTCATAACCTCTAACTCCACAGAAATATCATTAAATATATTCCTTCCTCCAAAAAATATAATAGCTGATACCACTCCACTCTATACTCGTACATAGTAGCGAATTACAATAACCGTCGAAATCGTAAAATCTGCATAGCAAATGTGAAATCTTACAAAGGATTTTCCCTAACCATCAAACCATACATATTCACAGAAATTATACGTAGTCCTAGAACATAGTTCAATGACCCTAACGTAAACTTGACCTAAGTATCCTTGCCTCTGCAGTAGTATTTTTTCAATTCAAATTTATTCAAATAACGGGAATTCCCCGGGATTGAAAAATTGGCCTGGCCAGGAAATCCAGAAGAAAAGCTCTAACCCTAAAGAAGTTCCATCGACTCATTTCAGTACAGGATCAACTCTAATATAACATGGAGTCAGGCGACGTTGGGACAACTGACTTTGGTAACTCTGGTCGTGAGTGTGTGTGCGTGCGTGACCGTAGATGTTCCGCCATTCTCCATTAATTTCAAACTAGCATTGGAGTGTATCCAAGTCCGAAATGCGTCTTGAACAATCCAACTAATTCACTTTACACAGTTGGTGGTAAATTTAACACATTTTACTTATGAAAAGCAATCGATCATTGTTGTAACAAACCGCAGAACAATCGAGAGGTGCGGCATTGATGTTTCATTTCTGAATTTTGTTTGTTTGCCTCGTTGTTTTTGTTTTTGTCTTCTGTTCACTTAATCATCTGTGCCTTGCGTGGCGTATAGTGGCAGAGGCGGTGGCCAATACCCAGGTGGTGGCGGCAGCAGTGGCAGTGGAAGCGGATGGAGGGGTCGTTTGTACACGAACGAAATTCAAATATCCAACCATTCCTATCAACTGCTGCCGCCACAAGTTGCCACATAACGTCTGGGAGCAGAACGATGATTACTTAAGCATATCTTGTTGTGAGTGTTTACCTGTCGAAACATCCGAGAATATAATTTACAATCATATGTAAATTATCACATTTGTCCCCTGTCCGCTCCTCAGTCTGTCCCGTCCCGGACGTCGGCGTATTTGCTTGGTGGCATGGTTTGCTATAAATGATAATTGTTTTTCTTTATTGGTTTTTTGAATTTGTTATTAAGCAGATATGTATGCTCATAAGTATCTGTAATTAGCATTCATAAATAAATATATGAGTTACTTTATTTACACTTTGCATGTGTCGTGGGAAAAGTGAAAGTTTCTATTATTCGAAGATTGTTATCGCACGTTAATCGATCCATTATTAATATTTAGAAATCAATATTTTGATAAGGTGCTCCCCGTTATGTACCGACATAGATCTTTTATTTAATTACCTTCAACAGGTAGCCCATCATTATGCAGAATTTCTCGGAGATGCCTATAACATCAATCGGGCATAATATTCATCAATGGCTGGGTCAATGGTAATGGGAAATGAACTCAGTCGAAATGTAAAGTGAAAGACTACAAAGTATATATAAATATATTTCAAGACCTTTTTATAGAATGCAAGTTTATTTACGAGTAGCATCGTAACAAGTATCGCATGTTCGTGCTCATTACCTTTATCATGATTTCTGACCCGTGGCGCTTTTATCAGAAGAACTTCCAGCCATTTCTCAAAAAAAAAAAATAGAAATTCCACAAAGGAATGAGAATTTCAAATGGAGTCTTTTGAATTACACTTTAAACGGTGTAGTGGATTAAAAGATGTTGTGCCAAATTTAAAGAAAATTGTGTACTATATGTGGTTTCTAGAGCGGAAAAAGTCAAATCGGGAGCGACATTTGTATGGGGGCTATCTAAATCTGAACCGATTTAACCCGCTTTCGCCACAGCTGTTTCTAGTTAGATTATAAAATGTTGTGCCAAATTTTGTGCGGTTTCCAAATTGGAAAAAGAGAAATTTGTATAAGGGCTATATCTAAACCCCCCCAGAGAGGTTTCGAACATAAACTTTTTAAAATCTTCTAGACTGTCTGAAGCAATGAAATATAGAATTTTTAAGGTCTTTTTAAAATAACTCGTCTGAAATGGTAATTTTGCAGTAAAATCATGAAAACACGAAAATTACATAAAAAATCGTGGACACTTACTTGAATTTCGGACAAAACTTATGAAAAATACAAACAAACTAAACGAATTGTGCCATTTTTAAGATTGTGTAATGTTAATTTCGCTAATGGACACCAAATGGTTCGGAAATTTTTCATTTTTATTAACCGATACCACTTATTGACATTCGACTAGAGCAATAATATATGAACTTTTAATTGTGTACTATAATAAAAGTTTGGGAATTTAATAACAAAATATTTTAGTAATTTTAAAAAAGTTTAGATAAGAATCACTCTGATATCATAATGAAATCTAAAATTTTCTTAATAAAAGCAATTAATGTGCGTGATGCTTGTAGAGCACTAAGATGTAACATTTGCGATTGGACATTTTTATGGAGCTGTATCTAAATCTGAACCGATGTGTCCTATTTTCATCACGGATGCAACAACAACGGTTTCTGTTACTTCCAATGTTTTGGGAGTTTGCAATTATAATACAAATACATTTCGTCAAACGAAGAAAACTGTTTGATATACATAAACTTATTTCTCTTTGTTCATTTACAACAACTGATGACATGTTTACCGCAAACAAACTAATTTTACCCACAAGACAAACTCAAAAACGATGTTCACGTGTCTAAAATTTTTGTTATATTTCTCACTTGTGTCAAATATTTTTCAGAGTTACTATTTTTTCTACATATGTAACAAGTATTAACAAGAAGCAAAAAATTCAGTAACTTGGATCTATGTAGGAAGACGTAATTCTAAAATACCAATTATTTGGTTTTTTGGAATTAAAATTTCTGTTGTTTCTTCTTGCATTTCATCGAATACAAAAAAACTGTATTTGTTATTCGAATTTATACATATTTAAGATTATAAAAATGAAGAATCATTTCCAAATATTTTTTATTTAATCGGAATATGCGTATTAAGATTTTGAGTAAACATTATGTTACTCATGTCCTATATAAATTAAAAACCACAAAACTCTTTAGACATCCTATTCTGCATTTATTATTTCAAAAATGCGGGGCTGAAGGGTTTATCGCCGAGGAATTTGATCGTTTTTTGTGAAATATTTCTTCAAAATAGATATCGATGGCTTATATTCAAAAGTGGCTATGAACCATTTTCTCGAAAATAAATTTTTGATGCCAAACTGTTCTCAGATTTGGATGTCATCTGTCATATAAATTTGGAAAAGATTTTTTTCTAAAGCCATTTTTTTAATTTTCTGATTTAGCTATCCCCTCACACGTTATTTTGTGACTGCATAAGTGACAATGAACATAAAAATAATAGAAATAAAATAGATCAACAATGGAGCAACATAAAACCGAAGTTTATAATTCGCTACAACGATTTTGTTTAAAACATTTTTCTAGATTTAGGGCATATCGTACTATCAAATTCCATAATTTCGCGTTAATAGCATTTTGATTCCCCAGTTATCAGGCTAAAATAGGAAAAATGGTGGCTGTAAAGTCAAAAATTGTGAAAAGTATATTTAGAAAACAGACGTAACTTTTTATTATATTGAGAATATTGAGAATGGGGAATATTTGTGTACAACAAGATTCAGAATTATGAATGAATTACGCTGCCTATCAGCATACACCTTCTGCTATTACAGCTGTTTTTTTGGCATAACAGCAGTTTTCTGCAATCTTACATCTCCATTCACACTGCTAACGAGTTTGCAGTCTGCTTAAATTGGCTGTTCATAAGCGAGTTTAGCTCGAATTTCCTTTTATATTAGCTTGGGACAACATGCGTATCATATATATTGGTAAAACCAGCAAACAGCTGTTTACCATCTCAGCTGATACAAATCTGCTGTCTCTTTTTTAACAGCAGAAAATCTGCTCTTTCAGTAGACTTGCTGCTTTCTTTTACTGAGATATTCCTTTGAGTGCACTGATAGTTGGATTACTGAAATGTAATTTTGCCGACGACGTCTGTCGGACGAATGTATCAAAATATTTCTCGAAGATGCTGGCAATACAATATGAGTGGTTTCCAAACGCTCCAATAAAAATTTCCTAAAAAGTTGGAAAATTAACAAAGTATGAGTAAAGTTTCCTTCTTTCAAAGCCATAGTAAATAGTTCATTTACTAGAAATAGGGTAGTAGATTTACTAAAAACAATTTACTTAGATTTAGGAAAATTTCAGCAAAATTCCACTTATATTTAGTAACTAGTAAATCAAAAAAAAATTTTTTTTTCAAATCCATGCTTTATGCAAGCAGAATTCTATTGGGCCTAGAAATTCTTTTTTAGTTATCTTTTGTAGAAGGAAAAATTACTGCGTTATCAGGAGCAGAAATAATAGATTTTTAATTTATGGTTTGTATGGGAGGTACCACGCCCCTTTGTCCATTCCCGCTCATATTTGCAGCAGCACTTAAAAAATCCACACCAAACCGACGTACCAAATTTTGTTCAAATACCGTTATCAGGAGCAGAAATAATAGATTTTTAATTTGTGGTTTGTATGGGAGGTACCACGCCCCTTTGTCCAATTGGTCAAATTTTTCCATTTCCTTGTATTGTCATCGAAAATGATTAAGTGTGCAAAATTTGAGCAAAATTGGTTGAGAAAAAAAGCTTTCAAAAATTGATTTCAAATTTTGTGGCACACAAACATATATAGAAAGTAACCTTATATAAAGCATGGAAAAATGAACTTGGTTTCCTAAATTTTAGTTAATTTTAACTCATTATAGGGTTAACTTTTTTATGAGTTACAAAAATTCTTCCCGTTTTCACTTTTTAGGGAATTGAATTGTATTCGGATAGAAAGTGGAGTGTATCATATAGTCGGCCCGCCCGACTTTAGCCTTTCCTTACTTGTTTAAATTAAAATCCATGATTTATAGTGTTACATAAATGTGCATACTCTCCGACTAATAGTACACCAAAATAAATTTCTGTATTTTAAATGGAATTTCTGAATTTTATTTTATCTTTCTGATCTACAGTTTGAAAAGGTGCATTTTTTTAAAAAGTAGGCACTCCAGGAATGAGACATTCTATTCCCGAAGTAAGTTGATTAATTCCATGGGAAACGGAATAGAAATTTTCCTTAGGTTCTCCGATTTTAATGAAATTTTGCAAATTAGTACTTCTGAATATTTTTCATGATAGAGTTCCGTAATATTTTGGTAAAACGCATTAAAAACCAAAAATTTTTTTTCCAAATGCAATCGCGTTTATAATTTTTACTTAGTAAGTACCAGGTACTTTGTATTATATTTTTATTGTATTGTATATTTACTTAAATGTCTTGAAATACTTACAGTAAAAAATGTATGTATAAACGATCTTATTCAATAAACATGTGGTTTTGATATGCATAGTTAGTAATAAATTAGGGGTATACAATTTTGATTTTTAAAATGTGGGTTAGATATTAGAGGTACGGTAACAATAATATGTGCAAGTAACTTTAAATTTTAACGCAACAAGGATGGGCAGTTGAGCATTTTCTTGAATTGGTTGTATTCATTTTAATTCCATGGACAAATAATTCCAAAGATATTTAGTGTATACGTTGAGTGCCATGCGATCGGCCATGATATATTACATGTGCCAGTTAGAATGATAGTGGTCTAAGTCAATAATCCAAAAAACGATATGCCAATTTAAGAACTTTCATTTTTAACATTTATCAAAAATGTACCCTTACAATGACATTTCTGATTTTATGCGCACCAAAAGTGATGTAAACAAACATTTTTTATTTTGAATGTCCATTTTAATAATTTCAATATAACGTTTCTAGACGAGCAACCTGTAGATATTTATACATATTTAAAAAAATATATATTGTGTGTTTTCTTTCATTTTTGGTACGGAAATATTACTTTTGCGAAAAAAAAAATAAATTTTTTCAATTTTGAGAAGAGTGAAAGTGGTCTAAGTCAGTCCACCCTCTGAAAATAGTGGTTCCCTTAAAAGGAACCAACGTTGTCGATTGATTTTATAAAAAATCGATATAGTAGTAGGATATTCTAAGAAAAAAAATTTGTGCTTCGGTGAAAAAATATTTTTCTATTGACTCAAACATAAACCATTGTTGGGTCCGCCATCTAACTTTTTTTCAACTATTCAACCGTTGGACTATTATTTGTGGGGTCCCGAGGCAGCCATTTGAATGAAATTAGTTTCCGTTATTAACCGGAAGGATTGTACTTTCAAAATAAAAAAGAAATTTGATAAAATATTCAGTAGTTTTTTTATATCATTTTCAAAAAAAGTTATTTGGCGGACTTTATATATCTCAGATCGGATAAAGTGTGAGATGCGTAAAGTGTGTGAGCGGCTGGAAAACATATGTCTGGTAACGCCTAAAAGGTGTTAATTTTGCCACCTTCAAAAGATCCTACAATGTTTCGTTGAATCATGAAGGATATTGGAGTTGGTGCTAGTATTGCATGATTTCGGAAACGAAGAAGGTCTAATAACATGCATTTACATCCACACAAACATGGGATGACATAGAAAGAATTGGAGTAGTGGTTGAGGTGGCTTGGCCAAGCGTTTAGCTAACTAACGGCTTGGCCCAGCGACGCAATATTTTAGAGATCATCATTAAACAATCCAAAACTTCGTTTCTGGGGGTGACTGGAAATTATTATTTTATTTCTATAGACAACGACCAATCCTACGATGTATACATTCCTCTGATTGCATAGACGTGTATAATTTTCAAAAAAATACTTTTAGGGGGAAATCGGAGAGAATGTGGATAAAAGATCGCTCCGAGTGCCTAGATTCGAAAAAACAAGCGATCTTTCGTATTTTGTACCGAGCAAATTGCTGCAACTAGAATCGTAAAATTCGGCGAATATAAAGGGATATTTGGAATTTTTACTTTTATAGAAAAAGAATAAAAATGTTATCTGTCAATCGGCTACACCTAGAATCATGGAAATTTATTCAAGTTGGTACCCAGCAAATGGATGTAGCTCGAATCGTAAAATTAAATTAGAACGAAATTCGATGTGCGTGATCATCTGGCTGCGAGGAAGGTTGGAATTGAAAGTGGGCGAAATCTGCGCAAACGAAAAATTTTCTTCCTTAATTGCGAAATAATAAAAATTAGCAAAAAGATATAACTTTCCTAATATGTTACGTCATTTAAATTTATTTAATAAAATAGTAAATAGTAAAAATATAATACTTATTTAAAGTAACATATAATACTTTTTATGTCCAGTTTTACTATTTCAATGAAATATAAAATTCGTCTTAAATTGCCAATCTTGTGTATTTTATGTTGTGAATTACCAAATCATTATAAAGTAACAAACTTTTGAGCCATTTTTTGGACGTCACAAGAAACAAGTGATTTGATTTCGTCAATATTGTTCGCAATAAAGCATACTGATATGTATTATGTGTAAATCAGCGATGCTGTCAGAACTCAATATGAGACAGAGGTGTTTATAAACGCCATTTGCAAAATCCTTTATTCGAAGATTTTTTTGATGGAAATATACTAGACCATAAGTACTATGTCAGGATATTCACAAATCTCATATACCCTGAAAAATAATATAAAAATTAAATAAAAATTAAAATAAATAATAAGTTCGCGTTTCACATCAAGATGCGAACCATTTTGATATCCTGCTTGTCTATATAATACTGTTGTTTCCATTGTTAAAAATGTTATATATGTTCTCAATTTAATAATCTCTTCTCCAATTGCGCGTCGCAAATCTTTTTTCTTTTTTTCAATCTCAACCCTCCGGTATTAAGAGGTCAGTTAAAATTATCTTCGAAGCTAATACATGTATCATTTCTTTTTCACATTCTCTTGCGCAAGGCTCCTACTTTTTTGAAGAATATATCCATGAAATTTTAAAGTGTTTAGCAATTTAAAAACTGATTAACCGACATGAAAAACGTTGTAATAACGGTTTTTGGTTTTGGCCTCTAATTTCAGAACTGTTTGGCGAAAAAAACACATTACAATACTAACATTAGAAATATTTTCTTGTTCTTCTTGCGAATACAATAGTGGAAATTCCTTTAAATTCCCATCCATCCATTCATCTGGTCAAGCACTCGTATGTGCTTTCAAATGAAATAAACGCCTTTCACGATACCGAAACAAATTGAATCCATTCCCGGTTTTTATGTCTTTTCGCAGCAATGAAGGGACAATCGAATTTAATCCACTACTGCTGAAGGGCTTGCGACTTTGTTCTGTTTATCCACTTGACAGGGAGCAGCAGATCTAAAGAAATTTGCGTAAATCTTCGAGAAGAAGACAGAAGAAAATGCACACAAACACCTTTTGAAGAATGTTGTCTAAAATGTTTATGGCACGCTACAATGACTCCTATCCCAACTAAAGATGCTGAAGTGCTGCTGCAGATACACGAGTACTTGTCATGCCATTGTGAAGGCGATGATGACGAAGCTCCCGCTAAAAAGGATGAGTACTAAGACATATGATGATGATGGCGATGGCGATGTTGTTGACATGATATTTGCTTATGAGACGTAACTCACAAAATCAGTTGTTCTTCTTTACAGTCGCAGAGCACGAACAGATGAAGGCAGCCAACACAAAGGCTGCATGTGGAAGCAGCAGAATGAAAGGAAAACTCGTTTGTTTGCTATCAACTGACAGTCAAAGAGTTCATAGAGATAGAAATGGAAAACAAACAACACACACATACAGGACGTCAAACAGGCATGAAAAGGAAAATGTCCTTGTTAAAGTAATGAGTTTCTAAAAACTGCCAGCAAAGAACAAAGCAAATGAGCATAAATCAAACCAGCGAAAGCAGTGAAAGTGTCCCCAATTATAAGTAATCGGGAAAATACCACAAGATCTTCGATGGATAAGCTGAATATGTTCATATGCGGTCGATACATAGAATGCATGTGTGTAAGAGTCGCTGACACATTGACGCCATCGCACATGCATCATCATCCATCCACCCCATGATCTATGTGAGCCACTCAATCACTCCTGAAAAGAGCAATTTTTTAATTGCTCAAAATTAAAATATCACATTGACATAATGGTCCAACCCATCTTATCTCAGCTCCACAACATCAGCAACATCAACGACAACAGCAACCACGACAGCAATGACATCGACAAATGTCATCATTTCATTACGGTCGTGTGTGTCACAGTGGGAAATGTTGGAAATTATTCAGCCACATATGCATTGAAGTCGAACTGCTACATAATTGTATAGAACAGATGTCGTTATATGTAATTGAAAATTATGTTTGTATCTTTTGTAAACTATTCTCATTTTCAGATATGTTTCCAAAAAGTCACCTTCGTCAAGCAAAAACATTGGCGTAGGAGGGATATTCCTATGGGGGCTATAGACCCCCAATTTCTTTTTTGTTCAAAAGTAAAAAAAATATTTATAGCCGCATGGATAATAGGGCTGTTTTCTTTAAGGCTGGATGACTAAGCTGCGATAACAAAAATCTAAACAAAATGTTAAAATTTCACTCAAAATAAAAAAATATTTTTAAAATATCATATACAGTTGAGCATCGATTATCCAGCATGGTCGGGACCGGAAGCGTTCCGGATAATCGATTTTACCAGTTAATTGAGGTAAAATTTTTTACTCGTTTGTACATAAATGTTTGTTTTATTTATTCAATATGCACACTTACAAAATATAATAATTATACATTTTTAATTACTACTTACGAAATTACTTAAAAAAATCATTTAATGTGGTTTGTTTTTTTCTTAACATGAATATTTTCTGCCAAAAGCTTCTCTTCGACACGGTAGATTTGAATTTTACCTTGTTCTGTTCCCTTTGTTCCCGGATAATTGAGGTAATAACGGTTAATCAATTGACATAAAAATATTTTCCTTTCGTTGTCGATCCCGGATAATTGATGTTCCCGTTTAATTGAATCACGGATAATCGATGCTCAACTGTATTATAAAATATTTATTAACAATATCAATGTGTGTATGAAAACAAATTTTGAAAAACTTTCGGAATTAACCTGGATAATTAGCCAGTTTAAGATAAATTTATGTTTTATTGAGGCTAAGTCCAAAAAAAGCAACACAAAATATTTTTTTGAAAATTTGTTTTGATACAAATATTTTATATTGTATTTAGTTGGCGACAATGTGCAAAAATATTTTTTTTATTTTGAGCAAAAAATTAAATTTTAATTGACGTTTTTGTTATCGCAGCATGTTATCTCGACCTAAAGAAAAACAGCTCTAACACTGTACCCCTGTTCTCTTCAGTACAAAGAAAACGGTTTTAATTTGTTTGTGTTAATATATACTACGGTTAAAGAAATCACTACCATTAACGAATGTTCCTACAACGATGTTTTGTTAAATACAAATTCAATTCAAATACAATTGATTCACACACAGATAGATGTTGACAATTTAATTTTTAATAAAATTTTGACAACGCAAAAATAAATTGGCAGCGGCTGTAGCCCTGACTTGCGAAATTATAAAAACTGAAACTTTAATTAAATCCAACCTTTTCACGTTCAATTTGGAAACTTAGATCTTTTCTTTTCGTATAGACAATGATAATATTTAATATTTAAAAATTAATACTTAATTAATACAGCGGTCGATACATAAAATGAATGTGAGTAAGAGTCGCTGACACATTGACGTCATCGCACACGCATCATCGTCCATTCCATTCGTCCGTTCCATGATCTATGTGAGCCACTCAATCACTCCTGAAAAGAGCAATTTTTTAATTGCTCAAAATTAAAATAATAAATACTTAAAAATTAATACTTAAGATTTTTATGTGACGCAGACAAATAGTACAAATTGTATTATACTAATTTAAAATTCTAAAATTTTAGCCCCCATGACGATCCGTCCTACGCCAATGAGCAAAAATATATTATTGCCTATCCTGAGATAAGTCGACATGGATTATAACAGAACTGGTCTCAATGTGTAATTAAAATGTGAATTCACTTCTCAATTCGTTTACACATTTAATATAAGCATTGTATATATATTTCTTAATTCTTAATATTAGTATTATATTGTACAAAAAAATATTTGATGGGATATAAGTAAAACTAGAATAATATCTGAGGGATCTCCTGGCTGCCTCAACGAAATTAAACGCAATATTTGCGTTAGAACTAGTCCGTATCCACCAGGGACTAGTGACAGGACTTGGAACAATTCATTATCCATTCTTTTTTAGCTCATGTAATATATTATCACTCTTACAAGTTCACTCTTTTAGTATCCATTCTCTCTCACTCTCTCCATTCACAAGTGATACTTCTCTTCTTCACATTTTAATTAGATTTAATACTACTTTAATTTAAAACATAAAAAAGAATGCCGTAAATGAAATAAGGAAAGACAGGTCATAATTGAAGTCAAACAATATTTATTTTTTATTTATTTATTTTAAACCCGAAAATAATATAATTATAGAATTCACAAAGATAAACCGAATTTGGTCAACTTTGGCAAATCATTTCATATTTCACCTTGAAATAACTGCGCTGAATATGAGTCATATCGTTCCAAATGACGATTTCCAAATGTCCTTCCCTATTGAACTCCCCGCTCACACTAAGGCCAATACGTTGTATCTCAGCCATAAACATATGGAGTAAAATTGGACCACGTCGGTCTACTTTTTGATTTAGGCCCCATATAAATGTCCATCCGATTATGCCACGGGACCTATCTAAACAATTATGGAAGTGGCACATGTCAGTGCAGTGATTAATTTTTGAACGTTTGTTACCTGATGTAAATGGTCTACCAGCTTTCGATTCCCCTTACTGAAATAATTTTATTCTATCAATAGTATCTTTGCTGGTTGTTTTAGGAAACCAGCGGTGGATTTTTGGCGTTAGTTGTATCAATCTACACTACCCGGCTTGACGACCGCAATGAACACGGTAAAATTCGAATTTGTTTGCGATCAAATAAAAAGCGCCCAGTGTGTCTGGATGTGTGGGGAGATCCAACAGCAGAACCCATAACAAAAAAGGAAATTTCTTTCAACGTTTCCATCATTTGTACATTGTTCGCACATTGACAACGACGTACAAATTTATTTTAATGTCGACACAATTTATGACTACAAACTCCATACATAGCCTTCCTCAATGTGCCTCGAACAGCAAGCAGCCTCCGCACTCACACTCGACACATTTGTACACTGCCTCCAGCCTTCTGGCATCTATCCATGTGCCCCCAAGCAGGAAGGCAAGATCATGGAGTCAACGCAAATATTGGGCAATACTTACGCATGATGACGTTAATATTTTATGAAAATGCGACTTAATGTCATCGCATGGAACGAAAAAGCGACAACAGAACCCAAACAAGCACCATCATCAGCCAGCCCTGCCTCATCCCACGTGTGTCTAATGCTGCAAAAACTTTATTTATTACCCACAGAAATCAAAACGTGGGTACGTGAACCGCCAACCGCACCGCACCACCAAGCCGAGAAGAAACCACAACAGACAAGGATGGACGACTCCCAAATGATGAGAATGGCAATAAATGCAAATTTTATGCAAACGCTAAATAATGTAATTGTCTTCAAACTGTCACAAAACGAGAGACTGACAAAAAAAACTCCCGATGTCTACGGATGTGAGGAAATAATGGGCAATTCCTTATTGAGAGCAGCGCCGAACATAAGTTTGTTTGAATTATGGCGTGGCCAGCATTTATGTGAGGGTGATATCATCTCAAACAACAAATTGTGGCTTAAGTGCGTTGCCACATCCTGTCTGTGATTTGGTTTCATATGGCCAAGTAAACAGATTTCGAAGACAAATTGCCACGGAGACACTTACTCTAAATCAAATGGACGTGAATAACCAATAGACTGTATGAGGGACGTTCGCTTCAGAAGCGGAAACATCGTACGATGAAATGTCCCAATAGTTATTTTTGGGTGAATCCGAAATGACCCATAGCAACTGCCGGAATTTCGGAAGATGGTGGAACCAATATTACAGCAAATACACATTGGAAATATTGGTCAAGGTATTGGGGTAAAAGGGCGTATGGACCCACCCACCCTTCGTCAACTATAACATATTTTGGTAAAATTGTCTAAGTACCGATGTCATATAAGATTCTAGTGCAGTTCTTATGGGAGCTGTATTTGGACCTCTTTCAAATTAGGTATTCCCATATATATGAAACAGAACATGATATGCAAAAATTGATAAAAATTTCTATGGGTACTATACCTTTATATACCTTTGATCAAGACTCAACGTACAATGTACATTCTGGAGCAGTAATAGTGAAAATAGGGCTGGACATCCGAAGAAATGAAAAATTTAATCATCTTGCGATTCAAAAGTCGTGAAAATTGTGATCTTCAAAAATGCATTTATCATGGATCGAAATTTGAATGGGAGCTATATATAAATCTGAACCGATCTGACTTATTTTCACCGGAAGAGTTCCTAGTTTAAATATAAAATGTTTTGCCAAATCTGAAGACAATCTGATACAATATGTGTATGCTAGAGCAGAAAAAGTCAAATCGGCATCGAAATTTGAGTGGGAGCTATATATAAATCTGAACCGATCTAACACATTTTCACCACAGGTGTTTCTAATTGAAATATACAATTTTTTGTCAACTTTGAAGAAAATCTGTTGTAATATGTGGTATCTAGAGTGAAAAGAGTCAAATCGGGAGTGAAATTCGTATGGGGGCTATATCTAAATCTGAACCGATTTTCTTCAAATTAAATAGCGTTCGTCCTTGTCCCGAAAAACTTCGTTGTGCAAAGTTTCATTTGGTTCTGGCTATAATTGCGACCTGTATCGTGATTACAAGAATATAGGGTGTTTTTTATTGGGGTATAGAACTTTAAGTTGGCATCACTTTTTAACTGGCGTCCATTTTGTCAGCTGTCAAGTGATTAATATTTAGTTTGGTTTGCCATTTCATCATGAACAGGTTGACAAAAGAACAACGCTTGCAAATCGTGCAAATTTATTTCGAAAGTAATGGTTCAGTTCGCGAAGTTCACCGCAAGCTCCGTCCATTTTATCGACATAATCGTCCATCAGAGCAATTAATTCGGTTAACCATGGATCGTTTTCGCACTACGTTTACTCTATGTGATAATACGCATCCGCAGAGACGTCGAACAGTGCGCACCGAAGAAACAATTGCCGCTGTAGAGCAAAGTGTTGAAGAGGACCCGAATGAATCGATTCGCCACCGTGCACAGCAATTGGAGCTTTGGAAAATTGGACCTGTAGAATTGGCTATATTCGAGCCAGCCGCGGCGGCCACATGCCCGAAAGAATATTTAAACATTAATGGCATAAAATTATCCTTCCAATAAAGCCAAATTGATGGACATTAAAACTATTTTCTTGTGTTTTATTTCAATTCGAAGTTCTATACCTCAATAAAAAACACCCTATAGATGGACAGACAGACGGACATTGCTGAATCGATTCAAAAAGAGATTCTAAGTCGATCGGTATAATTAACAATAGGTCTATCTCCCTTCCAGTGTGTAGGCTCTGACTTTGTGGCTGGTTGTGATTGTAAAAGGGTAAAATTGGACGAGCAGCATAAAGTTTTTTCCTAACAGATACAGTAAATGCCCCAATAACAATAAAGGATTTTCCAATAGTTACTTGACAACTTTGAATTTAATATGTGAACGCACTATTTCACTTTTCACAACTGTTATTTATCTTTTTTCTGTAAACTCTACATTTTCATCATGGTAATGTACAAGAACGAACAAAGTATGCAAATTATAAAAATGCGCTACCGAAATTCGGTCTATATACTTATATTATATATAGACCGAATTTCGGTAGCGCATTTTTATAATATGCATACTTTGTTCGTTCTTGTACTACTACTCCAATTTTTGGTCGTTATTCTCGCCCTAGAAAAAAGCAATAACAACTTTAGTCCAAAATTTTGAGTCTACATATTCACTGTCGTGCCAATGAAACAACGGGTTGGTGTCCGTATCAAACAATACAAATCATTCGATTCCGCGACGTTCTCAAGAACTCGCGAGAAGATGCGCCAAGATGATGAATTTTATCGCAAAATCATCTTCAGTGACGAAGTTCATTTATGGCTCAATGTGTTCGTCAATAAGCAAAATATGCGTTATTGGTTTGGTGAAACCATGAATCACCACTTCATCCACAAAAAATAACTGTTTGGTGCGGTTTGCATGCCGGCGGCGTCATTGGGCCATATTTTTTCGTCGACAATAACGATCGTCACGTTACTGTGAATGGCGATTGTTATCGTGCCTTGATTACCGATTTTTTTGGCCCGAATTGGAATACATGGACTTGAACGACATGTGCTTTCAACATGTGTGTGACCGAGTCATCGAAAATTGGGTCCAGCGAATCGATGTAGAGGACTATTAATAATGAAGAATCACAATCTTCCTAGTGGACTTCTATGTAATGTAGACAGCCTCTAATCAACTGATAATACTGTTGAATACACACCGTGGTGGGGGGTATATAAGATTCGGCCCGGTCGAATTTAACGCCCTTGTTATTTTTTGCATTTCAATTGATTTTTGTTTTTATAGCTTTTAATTAATTATTGTATTTAAATTTAAGATAATTTTGTTAATAATGTCATAGCTGAGACAAATAAATAAACATTATAAATCCCATCCAGCCGAGTTGAAGGCATGATTGCGCAGTACTTCCTTTACCTTGTATAGCTGTCATTGCTGTGTTCACTACTTGGGAAACTGCTTCAATGGTGGCCCTAACCTTACGAAAGCCATTCTGTCTTTGAGGGATTCAATCTGCCACCTTTTTCTTTTGTAGCCTATCGTGTATTATCCTCTCGAGGCATTTGCCTGTAGTATCCAGGAGACATATCGGGCTATATGATTGAGGTTCGCCTAGAGACTTGTCTGGCTTCAGTAACAGAATAAGCTTCTGCTTTTTCCATCGTTCCGGAAATGCGCCATCTTTTAGGCTGTTATTGAATAACTTCTCTTTTGGGTACACAGTCTAGTCCTTGAGCATTGCAGTTTCCGCTAACACAGCTAACAGACCTTCGACCTGGCAACTGGGAGTTCCATCTTGTGGAAAAAGAGTGGCTACGATCTTCTGTATTAGAACTAGACACGTGATTTCGACGTTAAGACGTGCCATAAGTATGCGGTATGTATGTATTTTACCTGCACCATGGATTATTATCGGCCTCCCTACATAGCTCTTGATTTGCTCTTGTTTGTGGTGAGCTTCTCTTCTTGTCATGTCATCGCCTGCTTCTCTGATACGAACGCCTCGTCTTCAGACACTCCTTTCTTAATGCTCCTTTTAACAGGACTTTTTGTTTCCAAAGGATATAGATGTTTTAATAATTAATTTTAGTACTTCTGCAAGTCCTTCAAATGCGATATGGATATCAAATGAAAGAGAAGATTGTCTGTTAAAACAGTTCAAAGTTCATGTTTCTATCTGTATTATTCTATTTTATCTCTATTGACACCAATTTCATGTTTTCCTCTTTAAAAAGTAAAATACGAATAAGGGTGATTGCATAATAAATCGACACAAAAAACGGCAATTTTGGACCCGACTCCTTTTGATTCATATACAATTTTGACGTTAAAATCTTTGCATTATTCAATGTAGTTGTTTCATGATTCGTCAAAGGTGGCAATTTAAGAAATAGATACACTACTTTAAGAAGAATTTTGTCAGCATGCATCATCAAAGCTCTTGACGACTGGTCCTGGTGGACCAAGGATGTTCAAAATGTCAAAATATCTATTATACTTGATTATCCTTACGCCATTCGGATTTTTTTGCAAAATTTGTGCACAAGTTTCTAAATTTCAGGATATGATGATGTTTTGTACTTGTCAGAAAAAACGTTATACCTCTTCATCAATTTTACCCATATTTTATAATCACAACACACAGTCAGGAGCATGCACACTGAATTTCATGATTCCGGCTACAGCCGTTCGGTTTGTACCATTGTTATCCCAACTTCATATGTGCTTCATGCGAAATCGGCCCAAAGGAAAAAATTTTTTCCTCACAAGGACTGAAAATACCCCTAATAAAGGGTAATTTTTTAGCTATTATCTTTTTGGCAACACTGGTTTAAACAGCTGACGCACGTTTCGTGTTTTGTATCTTCAGTTTGGTCTATAATTTAACCATGAATCGTCTTAAAAACGAACAAGGCTTGCAAATGATTGAATTTTATTATCAAAATGCGTACTCTGTTCTGAAAGTTAATCGCGTGCTTCCATTTTATGGTCAGTTTAATCGACCCACTGAAGCGGCTATTCGGGCCATTGTGACTAAATTTCATTGTTGGACATTAAACCACCAACACGCTTTCGTAGAGTGCGAACTGAAGATAATATCGCAGCTGTATCGGCCAGTGTTAATGATGACCATGAATTATCGATTCGTCGCCGTTCGCAGCAATTGGGCCTCTGTTACTCAAAAACGTGGAAATGCCAAAATTGGACTAAGCGGATGGACCATTTGAGGCGCAGTCAAGGTCAACATTTGCATGAAATAATCTTCAAACATCAAATTATTTGGCCATATTAAACAAATTATATTTTCCTGTAATATTACTGCACTTCTACGAAAATTGACAGCCTTGTGGAATGCAATTCAAGGTGGAGGGTGAATAAAGTTCAGCCCGGTCGAACTTTTACTTGTTATCCTTCTTTTCTCATTTTCATGTTTTAGCTGTTGTTTTTGGATTGATACCATTTTTATTCTTTTTTTGTCACATTTAACCCATTAATAGTGTATATTCTGTTCGCGTCCACGATGATATCTTTGAATATGAGGCGGAAATATTGGGGGGTATTTTCAGTCCTTGTTAGAGAAATTTGTTTCCCTCTTTGAACCGCCTAGCTCATTTCGTCCGAAAGCTAGCGTGCTCTCAACAGACACACGAACATGGCTAAAAATTTTACAGGATGCAGAATATATATATTTATGGAGTTTCCGTTGAATATTTCAAGGTGTTACAAACGGAACGACAAAATGAATAAGCCCCCTTCCTAAGGTGGAGGGTATAAAATCAATTGTTATTTCTGAACCAATTGTCGGCCTACTCTGAAATTTTTATATCTTGTAGAGAATAATATAAGCTAATACTAAATTAAAGATATGTTTTTAAGATATTCAAGGATTAAACATATTTTTAATGTTTGGAGTGCTTGATCTACACGGACATACCACTTTTACTTTTAAATTATTATACCCTCCACCTCCAGGATGGGGGTATACTAACTTTGTCATTCCGTTGGTAAAACCTTGAAATATCGACCTGAGACCCTGAGATAAGATATATATATTCTTGATCGTTATAAAATTCAAAGACGATCTAGCCATGTCCGTCCGTCTGTTGAAAGCACGCTAGCATCTAAGCGAATGGAGCTTGGAAGTCCAAAATTTCCGTAAACGTGTCTTATAGTCGTAGATCAGTTGGGATTGCAACTGGGCGAAATCAGTCCATAGGAAAATGTTTTCCCTCACAAGGACTGAAAAAACCTATAATAATAACTAATATTTTAGAAAATTTAATCATTTCAATTTCATTCAATATGTCTGTTTGTACTTACTTGATATGCGCATTCCCTCTATAACAAAAACGTGCACCATAAAGTGATTTCACTGTACAACAATTTCAAACTGTTTCCAAAATTACGGGGTTCTGACAATAAATTCTGAAAGAGGAGACTAAAAAATATTCGTATGTCGGCGTTTTGACAGATTACATCGGAATTTCATTTTATAGACGATTAAAGTTTCCCAACTCTGGCCTCATCTTTCAGCATATCAGTGTATAAAACTGTGTCTTCTTTACATCTGAGGCATAGGGTATGTTCAGCAACTTTGTAGATATTGATATGGCGAATATTTTAGATGTAGAACATATTAACCCTTTATTAACCGATATGCTGCAAGAAGAGGCCAGAGATGGGAAACTTCAATCGTCTATAAAATGAAATTCCGCCTTCTTTCAGAATCATTGTCAGAACCCCGTATTTATTATACACTCCACGAGAGTATTATGAGTATAATGTCCGTCTGTCTGTCTGTCTGTCTGTCCGTCTGTCCATATATTGTTGTAATAAAATTATAGGTCGCAATTTTAGTCCGATCTTAACAAAAATTGGCACAAGTAAGTTTTGTGGATCAAGGACGAACGCTACTTAATTTGAAGCAAATCGGTTCAGATTTAGATATAGCCCCCATACAAATATCGCTCCCGATTTGACTTTTTCCGCTATAGAAACCACATATTTCACTCGATTTACTTCAAATTTGGCACAACATCTTATAATTCAACTAAAAACACCCATCGTGAATGTGGGTAAGATCGGTTCAGATTTAGATATAAATTTATATATATACTAGCTGACCCGGCAAACGTTGTTTTGCCATATAAATTCATTCTAGGTAGTTTCTAGTGTAGACAAAAAAAAACTAACTTATTGTAAGTGTATAAGGATGTGGTATATGCGCGAAATAGGCATGGAGCGCTGTGAACGATGAGGGAATATAAAAATAACAAACGCCAAACATTATTATTTTTAAGTTATTATAATTTATTCCTTAAAATTATATATCATTAATTAATTACGACAATAACACTAACAAACAATATCAATCTCTTAATGCTGTAGCATGAACAATATTTTTTGGTTAGCCTATCTTCAGCTAACACAAACAAACTGGATGGTTTACCCACTCGAGAGCATGCCACGTATAATTGTCCGTGTGAAAAACATGGTGTGCTCAAATCTAAGCCACAAATAGACATCGTTTGGCCTTGCGATTTGTTGATGGTCATTGCAAATGCCAACCTAATCGGAAACTGAATACGCTTGAATTGAATTGGCACATCTGTTGGTATAATAGGAACCCGTGGTATTAATATATTTTCACCTCGGAACTTGCCATTTAAAATGCTAGCTTCGATAACGTTTTTCATTAGTTTTTGAATGACTAATCGCGTACCGTTGCACAGACGTGGCGGGTTCAATGATTAATGATCAAGTTCATAATAAATGAAGTACCTGATACGGGATCTCGTTGTTTTATGTTTATGCAATATCCGTCTTGTCCCTTCCAGATAATTAGCGGATATTGGAGAGCGTCATATGAACGATGTGTATCAGCAATGAACTGAAGATTATTATTTCTTCTACGAATCACAATTTCTCGGGCACCTGTACGATCGCCAACCATGATTCCAGCAACGTCATCAACAACAGGTACATTGAATCTACGAATATGCTCTCCAGCTGGTGTTTTATCAGGATTAATAACAATAGCGTGATTATCGCTTTGTAATTTATGCATGTGTGATTTGAATATTTTCAACAATTCATTATGCTCGTTCAATAGAGCGTCCAGCTCGCTGACGATGCGTCACGCAAAAAATGAATCAAGGTTATTATAGTCACAACGTGCATTCACGCGATTGGCAAGTGCGCTTCCGGAATCGTCGCCACCCATGAAGTAGATTTGTAAAAATTTGTGTGGTTCATTTGGCATTGGCAGCAATGAGTCCATTTTATGATAAACTTGGCCTCTGATTTTGAATGTAGAATTGTATTGTTGACCATTTGCATTAGTATTTCGAACTATTTCTGTTGCTCCGAACGATGTCATTTGGAAGCATGAATTGAATGTTCGAATTGACTTCAGGAACACTTTCGAATCTGGTTCCGTCCCGATAAGTAAACCGTTCAATGGTTCAGGTGGTGTTTCAATTGCAGGTAGTTGGACTTTTCCTGAACAAACATACATTCTGAATTTCACTTAAACTGGTCCATACATTTAGATTTTCCATATAAATCCACACCCGCGCCAAAACTTAATAATAAAAAAATGAAATTGTATGGGAACCACCCTAAGAGTTAAAGATAGAGGGTAGATATGTTCTGGGAAACTGTTGAGATTTCAAAAATATTGAGGGTCGGTCATACATTTGGCTCCTCTAGGAGGCACCCTTATAATATAAAACGTTAAAATTTAAAATTTCGACAACAGCGCCACCTATCGGGTCCATGAAAAATAGATGTTGGCCGATTCTCAGACCTACCCGATATGTACACAAAATTTCATACAAATCGGTCCAGCCGTTTCGGAGGAGTACGGTAACTAAAACTGTGACACGAGAATTTTATATATATAAAGATATATATACAAATGTTGCTCCCAAATGTGTAACCGATTTAAGCCAAACTTTACATATTATATTTCATCTATAAACATACATGGCGAAAGCGGGACACATCGTTCCATGTTTCAATATACCCCCATGCAGATGTCCTTTCCGATTTTTTTTCAAACGCATACATTTACAGGATTTTTTACAGAATTGAATTGTAATGAGATAGAAAGTGGAGTGTATCATATAGTCGGCTCCGTCCGACTTTAGCCTTTCCTTACTTGTTTTTTTTTTCGTGTTGTACTGTGTTTTTATTCGTAGGGGCTGAAATGGGGTAAAAAGGGATAAAAATGGTACATATTAAACGACAACATCTAGAAACACGTAATTCGGTGTGTACATTTCTCTAATTGAGTAGATACATAATATAAAAGTTTTTTTTTTTAATTCGTACATTTAAGGGGTAAAATGGGAATAGAGGGATACAAATGGTAAAATGATAACCAACCGGCTGCACCTATAATAATGAAATACATTCCTCTGATTCCGTAGACACGTAAAATAAAAAGATTTTTCGAAAATCGTACTTTTTACTTTTACAGGAAAAATTGGCAAAACACATTATATTTAACTAGAAACACTTATGGTGAAAATGAGTCGCTGTTGTTTGATTTCCCTGGAAAAGGATGCGCAATTCAATCTATGCTATTGTCCAAATCTTCAATGGTTATTTTAAAATGAATTTGAAATAATTTCGTTGTTATTTTCATTGTAATGAAATTGTAATACAATGATAATACATTGTAAAATAACGACACATCCAAGGATAACAATATGATTCGAGAGCAATGCTTTGTTGCTCACCACATTAAGCACGAATGATGATTTACACCTCTGTTGTCGTAAAGATCAGCCCATCGTGCTCAATTTAAAATTCTAAATTCGTGTTTCTTTTGCCACTCATAAACTGTCAGGTTTGTAGAAACAAGTACTACTAATATTGATTTACGAACTGTGATCAATGTTTATATTTCAATTTCATCAGCTTTGTGTATTCTAATTGTAGCTTAGAAAGACGAAAATTGAAATTTGGTACCGGCTGTGGTATGAAGGAGTCAAGTTGCGAATGATTGCTTTGCTAATTTTCAAATCTGAACCCGTTTTATAAACCTACAAAACTTAAGTTGTGTGTTTATGAATAGATTGTCAGGGGCAAATACATTGTCATAAAATTCAAACTTTACCGGTCAGTTGGTGGGTAACGTGTTTTATACCTCGAAAAATTAAAATTGGTCCTGGATTCACATTTATCCAGAAGATACACCATTGTCAAAAAATTAAAAGTTGAATAATTAGAGACAGAGTTTCAAGCCGACCCAGAATTATCGGCGGCGGCGGCGGCTTTCGGCTCATTTGCCGGCTCGTTCTGTCATTCGATCACCCCTATTTATTTCACAATTTTTGGAAAAGGGAAGGACAAATTTGTATTGCGTTTTAATATCTTTTCTTTTATTTTTGGCAAGTAATTCAATATTCGTTAATATTAGTCAATATTAGCCAATGTTCCCATAATTTCATGTTATTATCCCATACAATTATTTTGTAGAGGAGCTGTTGTTTGTTGTTTTTTACAGGAACACATGACCACGCAAATACAATCTATAGACGTCAAAAAAGTCGACAGTTATACTTTCTTTTGTAATTTTAAGTGGGTTGTCTAATTTGTAAGATTTGACGGAGTTAGAACTCTGTCAAATCTCGGCGGAGTGGTTGAAGTCGATATGAGCCAATGAAATCGGCGGCGTGGTTGAATTTGATGTAAGCCGATGAAATCGGCGGCGGCGCGGCTGGTGCAGAAACATGCGGAGGCGGCGGCATGTAGGCTTAAACTCGGTCGGCTTGTATCTCTGATTAGAGAAAATTTAAATTAATATTGCATTCAAGTTTTACTCGCCTTTAAGACCATTTTTCTTCATTGCAATTTTACTGCAATAATATACAAGAGTGGATAATAAAAATCAGATTAGTGTAAAATTTTGATTTTTTGTGCCAAAAAAAGAATTCATGTCACATCACGTAACGTAACGTTACATCAGGTTTCACATTATAGGTAATAAAACATAACAAGTAAAGACGGCGTTAAGTTCGGTCGGGCCGAAATTTATAAACCCTCTACCTTGGATTGCATTCCACAAGGCTGTCGAGTAATATTACAGGTAATAAATTTTTTTTAATATAGCCAAACCAAAACAAATAGAAATATTGAAAAAATAATTTTATAATTAAATATAATATTTTTATTCGTTTTATCGCATATATATATATATATATATATATATATATATATATATATACCTCACGTTCCCCCCAATTGACGGTACCAACAAGACCTCAAAAGGATATTGCACTAGGAAAAGACCCAAGCAGGGCCAATATAAATGAGTGGACAAAAGTGAAGAAAAAAAGCACTATAAGACCCCGAAAGCCTGAACCAGACGTGGTTATAATATCGTCCAAAGGAGAGTCGAGCTACGCCGATATCCTTGGAAAGATTCGAACCGACCCCGAACTAAAAGACTTGGGTGAGGAAGTCAACAAAATCCGGAGAACACAGAAAGTAGACCTCCTCTTGGAACTAAGAAATTCAAATGGGAACATGGCAGACAAGTTCAACAAAAGGATCGAAACATCTCTGGAAGGGAACTTGGAAGTCAAGACACGCACAAACGAGACTGTGTTAGAGTGCAACGGCATGGACGACATCACCACAAAAGCCGAGATCTGCAGAGCGCTCGAGAGAGAACTGGAAATAACCAGCCTAGATGAAGGAATAGTCAAATTCTTCAGGAAATCCTACGGTGGTACGCAAACTGCGAAAAAAAAAAACAAAAAATTAAAATAGGTTGGCCAGTTTGTCGGATAAGAGAGGCAATGACAGTAATAAAATGTTTTAGATGTCTTGAGTTTGGGCATATGTCGAAGATGTGTAAATTTAACGTTGATAGGTCACGCCAATGCAGAAAGTGCGGAGCCGAAGGACACATAGCGAAGAACTGTGAATCAGAGCCAAATTGCATGCTCTGCAAATCGAACGGGGGCGAAGATTTGGCACATGTGGTTGGTAGCTACAAATGTCCAATTTTTAAAAAGGCGCTGAACAACGAACGTAAATGAGGTTCATGCAATTGAACCTCAATCATTGTGCCGCAGCCCAGGACCTCATGACACAGGCCGTCAGCGAACATAAAATAGATATAGCAATCCTAAGCGAGCAGTATAGGAACAATATATCTATAGCTGCTATGTGTCGCCGAACATTCCAATACAGGATTTTAAGAGGATGACATGTAACTTGACAATTTCAAGATTTCAATGCATGGGCAGTCGATTGGGGCTCCCAAAGGACAAACGAGAGAGGGCGAATACTTTTGGAGAAATTTTCAAAACTCGACGTGATACGCGCGAACGAAGGAAATGTTAAGACGTTCAGAAGAGCAGGACACGGATCTATAGTGGATCTTACATTTATAAGTTCTTCACTAGCTGGCATGTAAGCGAACAGCGACCACCAAGCGATAATATTCACTATACATAAAATTTTGCCCATACGGACACGCACAGATAAAGTCTCATTTCTAGGATGGGCTAAGGATAAACTGGATGAAACAAAATTCGTAATGGAAATGACAGATAGCGTCTTGAAAGCACTCGAAACCGCATGCGACGCTGCAATGCCCAGAAGACGACAGAGCAAAAGACATCAAGGAAATTACTGGTTGAACGAGGAGATATCTTCACTAAGGAAAGTATGTCTTAAGGCAAGGCGTTTATATCAGAGGGGCAGAAACAGAGTAGACTTTTTGGTACGGAGACAGGCGTACGATGAGGCAAGAAAAAACCTACAAATTGTCATAAATAAAAGCAAATTAGAAAGCTTTAAAACATTGTGTAACGAAGCTGACATTAACCAATGCATATAGGATAGTTATGTCCCGCTTAAAGGGTAGGAAGTCAGCGCAAATTACGTGTCCAGTACTGTTGAAAAGAATTATCGGTGTGCTATTCCCTCAAGGGGAACCATATTCTGAACAAATCCAATCCCCCGGCAAGAAAATATTGTGCAATAATAACGCTGGATATAAAAAACGCCTTTAATTCAGCAGGATGGATGCACATCATGGCCTCGCTGCGGAGATTAAACTTACAAGAAAACCATAGTAAAATGATCGAAGATTACTTCTCTGACAGAACGTTATGGTACGAAACTGACGATGGAATGAAATCATACAAGGTTACTGCAGGTGTTCCCCAAGGCTCCGTTCTAGGACCCCTACTCTGGAACATAATGTATTACGGAATTTTTGATCTAAAAATACCAGAGGAAGCGACAATTGTTGGATATACAGATGACATAGCTATAATAGTCCAAGCTAGAGAGAAAGAAGAAGTTGAACTCTACGCCAACGAAACCACAAGAGCCATTAAAATCTGGTTGGAACCTGTGAACCTGGAACTATCAGCACATAAAACGGGCCGAACTTTATATACCTTCCAACTTGGATTGCATTCCACAAGGCTGTCGGATTGGATTGCATTCCAAAACAAAGCCACGCTTTTAAGATAAGGCTACCAATACGTTTACACTATATATATATATATATATATATATATATATATATATATATATATATACCATAAATGGACACAGCTAGAATCATCGAATATATATATATATATATATATATATATATATATTTATATTCGATGATTCTAGCTGTGTCCATTTATGGTATGGCTGGATATAAAAACGCCTTTAATTCAGCAGGATGGATGCACATCATGGCCTCGCTGCGGAGATTAAACTTACAAGAAAACCTTATTAAAATGATCAAAGAAGTTGAACTCTACGCCAACGAAACCATAAGAGCCATTAAAATCTGGTTGGAATCTGTGAACCTGGAACTAGCAGCACATAAAACGGAGTCTGTCCTAGTAAGCAGCAACAGAAGGAAAGAGTCTATAAACATCCGCGTCGGGAGAGCCGATATCATGTACAGACCACATAAAATATCTCGGCATTATACTAGACGACAGATTACACTTCAAACAACACATGGAGTATAACTGCAAGAAAGCTACAGGCGTGTCGAATGCATTGGCTAGAATGATGCCGAACATAGGTGGTCCCAGGCAGAGTCGGAGAATGTTGATATCTAGAGTAGTTGATTCAATAATATTGTACGGAGCCCCAGTATGGGCAAATTCCATAAAAAATACAGAGAAAAATATCAACTCAATTTACCGGAGAAGTTGTCTAAGAGTGTGCTGTGGATACCGCACAATATCCTTGGAGGCAGCATGCGTCATGGCTGGAAAAGTACCAATTGATATCGTAGTGATCGAACTCGCAGACATATACGAAATGCAGGGCAGAAACCTGGATATAGACATGAAAGTGCTAAAACAAACAGAAAGAGACAACTCTATACAGAAATGGCAAAACACGCCAAAGGGTAGATGGACATATAGGCTAATCTCGGACATTCACAAATGGATTAATCGAACACACGGAGAAATTAACTATAATCTTACACAATTTCTAAGTGGACATGGAGGATTTAGGAGCTACCTTCACAGACTTGGGCTCGATAGCTCTCCATTTTGTCCATCTTGCACTAATGAAGAAGAAAACGCGGAACACGTATTTTTCAAATGTCCCCATTTTAACGACATAAGACTTACATAGTTGATAAGATGCTTTCTTCGGAAAGCAACTGGAACGCAGTGAACAACTTTGTGAAGTGTGTAAACCAAAGACTGCAAGTGGAAGAAAAGGCCCGTAAGGCCATTACCCGAAAGTAGCGAATAGCAACTAGCACACAAACGGCTGCACCTAGAATAATGAAATTCCAAATTCGTACTTTTAGGGTGTAAAATAGGAATAGAGGAATAACAAGTAATAAGGTCGTTAAGTTCGGCCGGGCCCTCCAATCTGGATTGCATTCCACAAGGCTGTCGATTTTCGTAGAAGTGCAGTAATAATACAGGAAAATATAATTTTTTTAATATAGCCAAACCAAAACAAATATAGCCAAACAAGACAAGGCTACCAATACGTTTACACTATATTTATTTACACTATATATTTATAGGCGATTAAAGTTTCCTAACTCTGGCCTCTTCTTGCAGCATATCGGTGTATAGACATAGGGTATGTTCAGCAACTTTGTATATTCGGAGTATACATTCCTCTGACTGCGTAGACACGAAAAATAAAAGTTTTTTTCCAAATTCGTACTTTCAGGGGATACAATGGGTACAGAGGGATAAAAAACAGTACCAACTAAACGACTACAGCTAGAATGATGAAATTTGGTGTGTACATCCCTCTAATTGCGTAGACACGTAAAATAACGTGATTATCGAAAGTCAGACTCTTAAGGGGGTTAAATAGAAAAAAAGGGATAAAATTGTACCAACCAAATGGCAGCAGCTAGAATCATGGAATTCGGTGTATATGAAGACACGCAAAATAAAAAGATTTTTCCAAACTCGTCATTTTTTTACTTTTGCTTTACATTTTTTCCTATGTGTTCATTCTCTTCTCTGGTTAGTGTACATATTTTGAACTAAATATGCTATAAATTTTGATTGGTGACATTTTTTAAATACTCGAATAATAAATGGCATACCTCTGCTCAATTCACACGCATAGGAACTCTTCAGACAATTGCTTTAATAAGCTTAGTGACGATGAGTTAATTTACATTGGCAGAAATACCTACTCTTATTTTTTATTGCATTCCTTGATTTGATAGGCTGCACAAGATATCGTCCTACATCACATCCTCACATTCAGGTGAAACCACAGTGGGCATATCAGAGATCATTTTGGCGTTTCCACAACCAACTGTGATTGTACTCCGCCTTTTAATTAAAAATTGATAAGTTCCACAAACAGTCACTGAGTCGTTCGTTCGTTGCCTCGTTTGATGCTTAAGCCTCAATTTAACAATTCTACCTTGCTCAGCTTAAAATGAAATTGCAAATGAATTTCTATTCCGCCATTTGATTCTCCTCCCAAACATCAACGAAATATGAATCAAGCCAATTACGAGAACACCACACAGGTCGCAATCACCACTAACACACACACACACAAATTCAAACCGCCACTTTGACCATTAAAAGACCAGAGCAAACGCCAAAGTGTTTATTTTGATAAAAGGATTTGCTGAAAATTTAAAATACCAAAATACAGGAGCACCCCTGAAGTTATAACCATTATGGCAACATGAGGATGTGGTGGGGTGGCTACTGGATTCGAGGTTGTGTCTGATAACAGTTCACCAACCACTTCTCTGATATTTACGCAGAAGGACGTCATTCAACAGAAGCAAACTCCCCCGTTTCTCATACTTGGGAACAGATGATTCGTCTGGGCTAAGTGGTGATTTCGGTGAGATAAATTCACAACTTTTTATGTTAAGAATGTAATTTATGGCGAGTTAATAGTGAAAACCGGATTGTTAGGGCGCAAAGGATTTTCATTTCAATTTCCAGGCCTACAATTTAAGGAGATTAAAAACCGGTGTAGACATCCTAATAGAGCGTTAGAGAATTTAATGTCTTTATTTTGTAGTACTCGGCAACATTATATGTAGTGCAGGGTAAATTAATATTTACTGCTGTTGAGGTTTTACTATAAATGTAACGAATGCGAACACTTGATGTTTCAAACCCAAACTACAGTAGAATGGTCTATCCTGGTAGGACTGGGGAAAACCAAACATTTAGTATTTATATTTATTTATTTTGTGAATTGTCACACGAAAGAGCAGACGTGGTCTTACATAAAAAATACCCAATGACACGGGTGAGATGAATCAACGATGGATATTTCGATTTTTGATATGATACTCAAACTTATATATAAAGTAATATTCTGAAAAGAATAAAATTATAGAACATTTTTCAAAAATTTCATCGCGAAATTCCTGCCTTATCATTTCCTTATAGCCTTGCATGCGAAATCTTGCTGAAATGACATAAGGTCGATTTACAAATGTCAGATCCAATACAAATTTGACATTTGATAATCGAACTTATGTCCTTTCAGCTACATTTCGCATGCAATGTGACAAGGCTATTTTTAAAATAAAGCTATTTCATATTTATTACAATGAAAGATTACTAACTTTAATTTATAAGATAAATTTCGATGGGTCCTTTAACAATTCATTATATAACAGACATATTTCAATATTTGAAAATTTTGTTTTTCTGTGATGATAACAAAAAACGTGATTTGATTTTACTGTTATGTTGAAAACATATAGGAGTTACAAACGGTATGATAAATAAACATAACTCTTTTAATTAAGAAGGGTGCACAATTTTATATTTTATGAAAGTGTTGCCAATCAGATTTTGCTAAGCGCCGATGCGTACCTCGTACCGTATATACGGGACGAAAAGAGCACAGCTAATATTACAATCGTTAAATCAAGGATCTCTTCATTCAAATATGAATCGTATTTTTTGGGAAAATTTGTACATGTTTATCTATTTATAGATGCATGAAAAATAAACTAAATCTACCCATGTTCGTTATAGACTGATACCGTCCAACTGATGTGCCCCAAACCGATTCCCTCGGAAAGACAATAATGCGACGTTGGTTTTGGACCACTAACACAATGCGTTAGTCACACTCGGTCCATTCATCAAGTCGATTTTATACATTTTTCCATACAAAAATGTCAATTTTTAAATTCTCAATTGACATCTAACAGTCAATAGGCATTAAGTTCGGCTGTTATTTGGACAGTTGAAAGCAGTATAGTTCTTTTAGCAATATATTCTCGAAAATAATTTTCATATGATGTGCGGAACATAGTTGCACAAAAGTGAGGAACATATTTTTTTGAAATGTTAATCTCTAGAAGTTATATAAATGAAAAATATAAACAAATATCGAAAATAAACTCCGATGTGGCCACCAAAGGAAGCGAAACTGTAGAGCTGTCAACTTTAATGTAAAACAAGTTAGATAAGGCTAAAGTCTGGCGGGATCGACTATATATCACTCCACTTTCTACAAATCAATTAAATTTTGTGTAAAAATGAAATCGGGATGTATTTTTGTATGTGTCCTAATCATTGACCGATGCGACCTGATCCACTTTGTCAAATCGAGAAGAATATTTGTATCGGAGCTATATGCAAACATGGAACACTATAAGCTGAAGTAAACGTGTTATGCAAAATTGGAAGAAAATACGTGGTTTCTAGGACGAAAAAAGTCAAATCGAGAACAATATTTGTATACGGCCTATATATAAAGAGTGATTTTTTTGAGGTTAGGATTTTCATGCATTAGTATTTGACAGATCACGTGGGATTTCAGACATGGTGTCAAAGAGAAAGATGCTCAGTATGCTTTGACATTTCATCATGAATAGACTTACTAACGAGCAACGCTTGCAAATCATTGAATTTTATTACCAAAATCAGTGTTCGGTTCGAAATGTGTTTCGCGCTTTACGTCCGATTTATGGTCTACATAATCGACCAAGTGAGCAAACAATTAATGCGATTGTGACCAAGTTTCGCACTCAGTTTACTTTATTGGACATTAAACCAACCACACGAATGCGTACAGTGCGTACAGAAGAGAATATTGCGTCTGTTTCTGAGAGTGTTGCTGAAGACCGTGAAATGTCGATTCGTCGCCGTTCGCAGCAATTGGGTTTGTGTTATTCGACCACATGGAAGATTTTACGCAAAGATCTTGGTGTAAAACCGTATAAAATACAGCTCGTGCAAGAACTGAAGCCAAACGATCTGCCACAACGTCGAATTTTCAGTGAATGGGCCCTAGAAAAGTTGGCAGAAAATCCGCTTTTTTATCGACAAATTTTGTTCAGCGATGAGGCTCATTTCTGGTTGAATGGCTACGTAAATAAACAAAATTGCCGCATTTGGAGTGAAGAGCAACCAGAAGCCGTTCAAGAACTGCCCATGCATCCCGAAAAATGCACTGTTTGGTGTGGTTTGTACGCTGGTGGAATCATTGGACCGTATTTTTTCAAAGATGCTGTTGGACGCAACGTTACGGTGAATGGCGATCGCTATCGTTCGATGCTAACAAACTTTTTGTTGCCAAAAATGGAAGAACTGAACTTGGTTGACATGTGGTTTCAACAAGATGGCGCTACATGCCACACAGCTCGCGATTCTATGGCCATTTTGAGGGAAAACTTCGGAGAACAATTCATCTCAAGAAATGGACCGGTAAGTTGGCCACCAAGATCATGCGATTTGACGCCTTTAGACTATTTTTTGTGGGGCTACGTCAAGTCTAAAGTCTACAGAAATAAGCCAGCAACTATTCCAGCTTTGGAAGACAACATTTCCGAAGAAATTCGGGCTATTCCGGCCGAAATGCTCGAAAAAGTTGCCCAAAATTGGACTTTCCGAATGGACCACCTAAGACGCAGCCGCGGTCAACATTTAAATGAAATTATCTTCAAAAAGTAAATGTCATGGACCAATCTAACGTTTCAAATAAAGAACCGATGAGATTTTGCAAATTTTATGCGTTTTTTTAAAAAAAAAAGTTATCAAGCTCTTAAAAAATCACCCTTTAAATCTGAACAGAAATGATCCACTATCACAACAGAAGTTTCTAGTTGAAATACAAGGCAATTTGCCAAATTTTAAGAAAATCGGCCACTGAAAATCCTCTGGTTGCGTAGACATGAAAAATAAAAAAAAGGTTTTTCCAAATCAGTTCTTTCAATTGATACAATGGTAACAGAGGGATAAAAATGGTACCAACTAAACGGATACAGCTAGAATGATGGAATTTGGCGTGTACATCCCTCTAAATGCGTAGACACGTAAAATAAAGAGATTTTCGAAAGTAGTACTTTTGAGGGTGTAAAATGGAAAAGGGGGATAAAAATAGTACCAACCAAATGACCAGTTAGAATCATGGAATTAGGTGTATACCATTCACCTGACTAAATAGACTCACAAAATAAAAAGATTTCCAAATTCCTAACTTTTTAATTTTACGGCAAAAATGAAGTTGGGTTATCTTGAACTGTGTACATGGGAGATAATGTATTTTCAAAATATGTTCTGTTGGAATTAAATGTTTAGGGTTTAAGTTTTTTTAAGATTGTTGCTTTATACTTACTTTTTGAGTTATCTTGTATTAAGTATTATTTCGATATATATAGTATTAACATATTGGCATCCTTGCCTTACAAGCATGGTTTAAAATAATTATAATTTTATATTTATTTATAAAATTATATTATATTATTATTTATACTATATTAAACAAGTCAAAATGGCGCCGACCGAACTTTTTATAACCTCCACCATGGATTGCAATCCACAGAAGCTGTCAATTTTCGTAGAAGTGCAGTAATATTACAGGAAAATATATTTTTTTAATATAGCCAAACAAAAACAAATACAAATATTAAAAAAATAATTTATACATAAATATAATATTTTTATTATATAAAGCCACGCTTATAAGTTGTATACGTTTACACTATATATCGAAACAATACTTCAAGCAATTCAAAAAATAAATATTCTTATATTTTATTTTCAAAAAAGCTTAAATACCATAAATATTGGTATTTAAGCTTTCTAGCTGTATTCGTTTAGTTGGTACTATTTTGTATCCCTCTGTACCGTGTCTCTGTTCGTGTCTACTCAGTCAGAGGAATGTATACTCCGAATTTCATAACTCCAGCTGCGGTCATTTGGTTGGTACTAATTTTATCCCCTTTTTCAATTTGAATCAAAAAGTACGAATTTCGAAAAATTCTTCCATTTTACGTGTCTACGTAATCAGAAGAATGTATACACCGAATTTCATTATTCTAGGTGCAGCCGTTTGGTTGGTACCTCTATTACCATTTTATCCCTTAATAGTACGAATTTGAAAAAAATAAATTCATATTATGTATCTACTCAATTAGAGTAATTTCGAATTTCGTGTTTCTAGCTGTTGTCGATCGATAGGTACCATTTTTATCCCATTTTGCCCCATTTCACCCTCTACGAAAAAAAATAATAATTTCTTCGTTCTTAAATTATGGATCCAACTTTGCCTATCCTTTCAGATTCTGTAGCTGGAATGCACAAATAATGTAAAGCACAATATTTCATCGCTGTCATCCATTATCACAATGATTAACAAAATGTATATGATGTTTTATGAATAAATAGTTATTTTCCGATACGGTTTAAATGCTATTATTTTGTTGGTGCGGAATGAGAAAGAACCAGAAGATGACATTCCGTCATTCCATTATTGGCATCATAAGAAAAGTGGATACTGAAATTGTAAACTCCGTTTGTAGGATGGCTATACCAACACATGGTCCGATTATCCACTTAAAGGTGGATCCAGGTCGACTATTTCTTGGAGTTACAAACATTTGCCCGAAAACTAACTTAGAATACCCTCTTCCATGAAGCTGTGAAAGGTATACAAAATGGGCAAAAAAATCAAAATAAATGCAAAATCACCCAAATGAAAAATTATAAAATTTTTTTTTTTAATTTTCATAAGCAAAATACCCAAAAGATTTGGATTTCCTCTTTGGGTATGAAGTCCACAGAAGATTCATTCTGGCCTAAGGCGGGTTTACTCATTTCTTTTAAATTAAATACATATATCGCTCGTAGTTAATTTGAAAAGTTCAATAACTTTTGGGTTTCCGAAAAGAAGCAGCCAACTAATCAAACATCCCTCCACCTAAAAGAACCGCATACAAGTGTGAGGGTGGATAATCCAAAATATACATACACACACACTCGCTTAATTACTAACATTCCTATCTACTTTCTACCTCGTAAAAAGTACATTTCCGATATAGGACTAACTAATAGAGTTTTGAGATCATGGAAACATTAAACATTCATTGCAATTGTTGTCGCTGCTGATTACAAAAGAAGTAAAGACAATTCCAAATAATTATGTTGTAACCTTAATTCCAGCTACTCCGGCCGTCCGTTCTATATATGCCTTACATTTTTGTGCGACCATCATTAGTTTCGGTTTGGAAGGACACCGGAGAAGTGACTCGCAATTAAAGTGGTTGATTTCCATCCACATTAACCGAAAAATGCGAACAGCTGCGTGACAGTGCTTTTCAATTTCTATGTCATCCACTATGCGTACGTGTGTGCATGTGTGCGAGAGTCTTTGAAATCCTGCGCCTTGTTTTTCTTTTAATTTATAGACAATATCCTTGCTGTTGCTGCGTGTAGCCATCCAATTCATACAAACATGCATTTGTACTTGGTCGCCATTGTTTTGGGCGATATGACGTGCGTTGTCCGTCTCCTGTAGCCTTGACAACATCCATTCAGTGACACACTTGCAACTGCACTCATTTGCTAGTTCATAATTTGCAACATGATTTTTAATGAAGTCGGTGTCAACGGTTCAGCTCTCTTTGTGGCTCTCTCTATACGTTGCAGATTGGAATGTCACTGGGATGCCACAGGATGTTCATTACACAGCAATTGAATGTATATTTCGTGGCATGTGTCATTAGTAATAGTAACAGTTGGGGTGGCCAGAGGTGGTGGTGAAATGTTATCTTCACTCCCTCTACGGACAAAATAATAAGTTTTTGAAAAATCTAAAAAATCAACGTTTTTCGATGCACCTACACTAGGGTTTGCATTTTCCCGGACTTTTTATTTCCCGGGAAACGGGAATTATTTTTTCAATTTCACGGGATCCCGGGGCAGCACGGGAAATCGTCAACATACTGTTTACTATGAGTTAAGCTATTTTTTTCAATGAAACATTCACATTTATTAAAGTTAAATAAATATATATTTCACAACGAACCTGTTACATAATTCATATAATAAAGCGCAATGTGAGATCAATTCAAAAATCTTTACAAGTTTCAAAATTAATTAAAGATCAGATATATCTTATTTTATTGGAAAATGTGGACGCGGCGGAGAACTATCGTTCACATTAATAGTGAGTAGAGCATTAAATGAAATGTTTGGTCCTTGGCGTTCGGATACACGACCAAAATCTATTTTTCGCGGAGTTTATTTTTTTCATATGGAGCTTGAGAGGAAATATCCGAAAAAGTGGATTTTGAGTCTACATCCGAACGCAGCTTAAACATATTTTGTCATCCAACTGCAATATTTGATATACCTGATTAAAAGCTATGTGATCTAAATTTTTATACAACATTTTTAATTTAATTGTGGAAATGATGGAAACATTATGCGAAGAAATATGTAAAATGTTCTACTGAATTCCCGCGGGATTCCCGTACGAATTTCTCAGGATACGGGAAATGAAAAATGTGCGAATTCCCGGGAATTTTCCCGCGGGAAATCCCGGGATACAAACCCTAACCTACACTAGTCATTAATGAACATATTTCCATCTTAAATAGGGAGCGACATTTGTATGTGTGCTATATCTAAATCTGATCCGATTTTCTTCAAATTAAATAGCGTTCGTCCTTGATCCACAAAACTTATTTGTGAATTTTTTTTTAAGATCGGACTATAATTGCGACCTGTAATGTGATTACAACAATAGATGGACAGACAGACGGAATCTAAATCGATTCAAAAAGTGATTTTAAGTCCATCGGTATAATTAACAATGGGTCTATCTCGCTTCTTTTTGGGTTCTACAAACAAATGCACAAAGACAAATATTCTAGGTATGGGTATTTTTAGTCCTTGCGAGAGAGAAATTTTCCCTTTGAGGCGATTTCGCCCAGTTTCAATCCCAAACGATCTACGACTAAAAGACGCATTTATGGAAAATTTGGACGTCCTAGCTCCTTTCGGACATGGTTAGATCGTATTAGAATTTTATGACGATCACGAATATATATACTTTATAGGATCTCAGGTCGATATTTCAAATGTTACAAACGGAATGACAAAGTTAGTATACCCCAATCCTGAAGTTGGACGGTATAAAAACAGTATAAAATATATATAAAAAATCATTGTAAAACAACGTGAATAAATATGATTTTGCTTGATAGCTGTTTCATGTTGTTTTAACATGGTTTCATGTAGAAAAATGTATACATTTTTAATTTTAATATACCATGAAATAATTTTGAATCGAAGTGATATTCATTTTAATTTAACATGACTATCATGTTGAGTTTTATATATTTCCCACTGAATAAAAGTGACCGCCATGTTGAAATTACATGAATATCATGTTGAATCAATGTGGCCACCATGTTGAAATAACAGTAATAACATGTTAAATCACAATGATGCTAATAGCGTTGATCTCTTTGAACCATCATGTTAATTATAACATCATGTTAAAATAACATGAATGCCCTCTTAAACCTTAGTTATGCTAAAAATTAAATAATAAGACGAGATCAGATCATTTTTCAAAAACCTTCGTTTTTATTGTGTATTAAGAATACATAGATTGCATAAATAAATTAAAATAAGTTTTAAGAATCAATTACAAAGATATATATTTTCTCATTACATATTGGATGCAAATTCGTGCATTTATTTTAAGAACATTTGCTTCTTCAATTTTCCCACTTCGTATGCTTGTAAATGATCATCAAAATAAATTAGTTCAACTTCAGAACATAAAACTTAAATGTTAGTTCAAAATATCGCAAAGTGTAACATTTTGTATATCTTAAGGCAATCTTTTTTTTACTTAGATAACTATTTGTTTGTAAACTCTACCAGTAAAGCTTATTTTATTATAAAAAATGCTAATCTATCAAAACTAACTTTTAAGGAATCAAAGTTTTGAAGAGCTTACTTTAAGAGCATCTGGAATGTCATTCTCATAATATAGTAGAAATTTTGAGCAACTTAAACCATCATAGTAACATAGCGTTAAGGCATCTTATCGTGATACATAAAGCAATCAAACATTTTCAAGTTTATTATTAAGTTTTTAAAAAGTTAAGCAACGAGCTATTTTGATATTAACGGCAAGAGTAATTTCGTAAAAATAATCTAGTATGAAAATTCAGGGACCGTAACAAACTTTTGGATATTCCAAGTTTAATATTTGCATTAATTTAAAACAAATATCTAGGCTGGTCATATATACTTAATCATACGTCTATAATAAGTGGTTGCACTGTCATACCTTTATAGTAATATTTCTGTCGAAGCTCACTTATAGTTGTAAGCATCTGCTATAGAAATCTTCATTGATTGCTTTGTTGATTTATCGAAAAAGAGCGGCGTTGGTAAAATTACTGAATTTAAAAGAAACGTATGTATATAATCTAATGAGCCTGCAATGTGAAATAAAAGTTAGATTAAGTATAATCGAATGTTACTACAACTTAATTTTATTTTCCTAGAATTAAATAAAACTTCTCTAGATTTTTCGTCCTTTATATGTTGGCTTTTATTTGGATACAATAGTTCGAAGTAAATATATATCTATAGAAAAAATGGTGGTTGATTTCGTTTACAAATGAACTAAAATTGGTTGACTAAACTTAAAGGTTCATGTCCTTTATCATTGAAATAAAGTCGACAGTTTTTCAGCAATTCTCAATTTGTTTCGGAAATTTTCAATTCTTTTCGCCTTAACAAAAATAGGAATTCGTCTATTATTGCTGGAAAATATTTCGACGATGATTCAATAAAATTGTCATTTTTAGCATAATAGTCTATAATAGCCTTTCCTTTTAGGCTTTCTTGTAAAAAAAGCTCAAGACTCTAAAAAATGAGTAGAATTAATGATTTTGTGAAATGGAAAATGTAATTTTCAAATCATAGAGTAAAACATTTTTTTTGGTTTTTTTCAGTTTATAATGTTAAATTAAAGTTGTCCATTTTTATTTTAACATGAAAGTATTATTATTTTTTCCGTTTAGTTGAATCAATCATTAAAACTTTAAATCAACATTTTAAAATTTAGATTCAACATGAAAAAATGTTGAAACAAAGTGAAAAATTGTATCTTAAATGAATTTGCCTCAAGTTAAAATCAAAAATTCTTCACTTTGACATATTTTTCTGAGTGTAAATTATATTTTCAAGTTTTTTCATATTTTAATTGACAAGACAATTTTTAAAATTTCAAATTCAGCTCGTTGCGCGTTTACGCTGAGTGAGACATAAATATAGATTTCCATGATTATAGCTGCAATGATTTGGTTTTTATCCCCTTTCGCCCCGTTTTCCCACTAAATTTACAGTTTTCGCGTTGTTGAGCGTATATACAGTCAGAGTAACTTCAGCCGTTTGGATGGTACCATTGATATCCCTCTTTTCCCATTTTATCCCTTAATTAGAGGTATATATGTAGCTCCCTTTGCTATCGATTTGACTTTTTCCGTTCTAGAGACCGCATATTGCTAAAGATTTTCTTCAAATTTGGCACAACACTTTATATTTCAGCTAGCGATGTGTATGGTGAATATGGGCCAGATCAGTTCAGATTTAGATATAGCTCCCATACGAATTTCCACATATTTTAAGCGATGTTCTTCAAATTTCGCAAAACAAATTATATTTCAACTATAAATACCTACACCAACACTTTATTCTGATCTGAGCTTTAAACGATCATGTGTGGACAGTCAGCATTTAAAAACTCTCCATCGATATTAATCTTATTTTTTGCAGAGCCTTGAAATGTTCGTTGAAGGTCCACACAAGGAATATATAATCAAAATCTTTATCAAATCTAAGGTACACATTTAAAATTTAAATGTTAAAGATTTCATTTACATGCAGGATATTGCACTATATACCCATGACATAACTTTCACTTTTTTTGGATTTCACTACGTAAACACCCAAAGTCTGAATAGAAATGAAATGAATCTGGTCGGTCACATTTCATGCATTGCCGAACTAAGGGGTCATTTTGAAAATAAAGAAAAAATGTGTTCTTCTCCGTAGCGTAGAATAGATTGCACTTTCTAATGTATAAACATATTTGCCATATAATGAAACAGTTCCGAAGTGTCCAGGGCACAATCCGAGGCATGCCATATATACATACATACATATGTATGGCTATGCATAAAGATAAGTACGCGTAACAATGAATACTTCCAATGGGACGTTTTTAAATGTCAGTTAAATTTTAATACCGGACAGTGAAAAAAGTCAAACCGGGAAGGACATTTATATGGAGTTATATCTAAATCTGAACAGATATGCATCAAATTCAATAGCGTCCGTCCCTGATCCATAGAAGTCACTTGTGCAATGCTTGTAGAGGTGACAAAAATGCATGGATAGACGAACATGACTAAATCTATTCAGAAAGTGCATCTAAGTAGATCAGTATAATAAACGAAGGGCTTCCTTTAGAGCGTGGCAAACAAATGCACAAATACATAAAACCCTAGTGAAGAATTTAAAGGATATGTTAAACCGATTTATTTAATTTTAACCAAGACACTATGTTTTTTCTGTTTTTATACCCTCCACCTCCAGGATGGGGGTATACTAACTTTGTCATTCAGTTTGTAACACCTTGAAATATCGACCTGAGTCCCTATAAAGTATATACATTCTTGATCGTCACAAAATTTTAAGACGATATAGCCATATCCGTCTGTTGAAATCTAAACGAAAGGAGCTAGGAGGTCCAAATTTTGCATAAATACGTCTTATAGTCGTAGATCGGTTGTGATTGAAACTGAGCGAAATCGGCCCAAAAGAACAAAATTTTCCCTCACAAGGACTGAAAAAAACATAATAACCCCTAATATTTTAGAGTATTTAAGCACGTTCAATATGTCTGCTTATACTTACTTGATATTGGATATGCGCCTTCCCCCTATAACAAAAACGTGCACCATAAAGAGATTCTTATTCCTAGTGGGTGAAATGGGGCAAAAAGGGTACATATCAAACGACAACAGATAGAAACACGAAATTCGCTATGTACATTAGAGCGTACCAGGTTACAAGTAAAAAAAAAAAGTTCGCCGTACACCTTCGAATATGAAGTATTATTGAAAGGTAGTTTCAAAAAAATTTTTTTTATTTTTTTATGCCGAACGTAGGGGTCGCGCTTTTACATTTTTCTATATAACTTCTGCATTTATAAACGGATTTTAAAGTGTGATACATCGATGTTTTTGTCCGATTTTTTTGTCTTTGAAGTCATTGAGCTCAAACATGATTCATGATTTTATGCGAGCTTTAATTTTCGATTATTAGAGTGGTACATTAGGGTAGTAGCAACTGAGAAATGATGGGTAAGTACCAGAAGGGGGTGCTTGAGCTCAATGACTTCAAAGACAAAAAAATCGGCCTCGTCGAGACAAAAACATCGATGTATCACACTTTAAAATCCGTTTATAAATACAAGTTATATAGAAAAATGTAAAAGCGCGACCCCTACGTTCGGCATAAAAAAATAAAAATTTTTTTTTTGAAACTACCTTTCAATAATACTTCATATTCGAAGGTGTACGGCGAACTTTTTTTTTGAGGTGCGCCCTAATGTACATTCCTCTAATTGAGTAGATACATAATACGAAATTATTTTTTCCAAATTCGTACTTTTAAGGGATAAAATGGGAATAGAGGGATAAAAATGGTACCAACCAAACGGCTGCAACTAGAATAATGAAATTCGGTGTACACATTCCTCTGACTGCGTAGACGCGAAAAATGAAAGGATTTTTCCAAATTCGTACTTTCAAGGGATACAATAGGTACAGGGGATAAAAATAGTACCAACTAAATGAATACAGCTGGAATGATGAAACTCGGTGTGTACATCGCTCTAATTGCGCAAACACGTAAATAAAGAGATTTTAGATAGTCGTAGTCTTGAGGGGATAAAATTTGAAAAAGGTGATAAAAATGGTATCAACCGAATGGCCGCAGGAATTCGGTGTATACATTCCTCTGACTGCATAGACACGCAAAATAAAAAGATTTTTCCAAATTCATACTTTTTACTTTTACGGCAAAAATTGCTTGAATCATGAAGTTAGGACTATGTACGTGAGATAATGGATTTTCTAAATTTGTACTTTTGGAATTAAAATAAAATGGAAATACAACCAATGGTAACACCCACTACCTACCAATATTTATGGTATTTAAGCTTTTTTGAAAATATAAATATAAGAATATTATTTTTTTAATTGACTTGAAGTATTATTTCGATATATATATATAGATAAACGTATTGGTAGCCTTGTCTTATAAGCGTGGCTTGAAATAATAAAAATATTATATTTATTTATATATATATATTTTTTTAATATTTGTATTTGTTTTAGTTTGGTTATATTAAAAAAATATTTTCCTGTAATATTACTGCACTTCCACGAAAATCGACAGCCACTGTGGAGTGCGATCCATTGTGGAGGGTATATAAAGTTCGGCCCGGCCGAACTTAACGCCGTTTTTACTTTTTTTTGCATAAAGTCAAATTTGTGAAATATTTTAAAATTTTGTTTCTTTGATTTGAACTGGGATATTGTATTGAACGAGAAGCACAACTCACTTGCCGAATTTGCGTTTAAAAAACTTGGTGCGATTTTTTAATTTATAGATAAATCTAAAATAGTAATTTGGAAACCTTCTATTAGATAGGAATGTGCTTTTCTCATTGCACTATTTTAGCTGAACTCCCTTCGTATGTATCATTTTAATCATTTTCTACCCAGTTTCGAACAAAAAATTACAACCACAGAGACTTTTATATCCTCAATCTCATGTTTCCCAAAAAGTGCACATTTTGAAAAATCACTTTATTTGGTACCACGTTTATCAATTTTCGTCCCGCATCCTCCTTATAAGTACAAGTTTTGAAATATCCATTTATGTTCCTCGTTTACGTAATAAACCGCTGTACAGAGGAATTTGCATATCAGATTTCACAATACTTTAGTTAGTATCATTATAGCCTCACGCTACAGAGTAGGAGGGTATATATCATTTAGAACAGAAAAAAGTGTAACGCATTGAAGGAGTGACTTAAGACCCTAAATATGTTTGGACCAAATCCGTTTCACGACTTTTTAAGGTGTTTGAGCCATGTTCGTCCGTCCGTCTGGCTGACTGGCTGGTGTACACGATGACTCTCGAAAGGAGTTAAGGTATCGATGCAAACTTTGCACATGGTAATATTTTCCCCAAAGTTAGTTTAAGTTCTGGTACCCCCACACAAATCACGCAAAACTATGTTCAATTAAAGCTTTTATAACTTCTATATCTGAATACTGTGAAATTTCATATTTGACAATGCCATTATTGTGGTTACATTTACATGGAATATGGGCGATATTGCCACACCCCTTTTGGTACCTCCCACACAAATAGACCATATTCCTATGTTAAATTAAAACCCATATAACTTCCACACGGATAATCGGAATCAGCAACATTATGGTATTTGATACTGTTTTTATAATCACTGTAAGTGTACTAAGTATGGCGGATTTTGCAACGTCCCTTCTAGTGCCTCACAATTCACACTAAACTATATAAAAGTAAAGCTGTTATAACTTCTATGCGGATGATCGGAATACTTTTTTAGTGGTTACATTCGCATGGAATATGGGCGAAATTGATAACAGCTGAAAGATTTACACCTCCTCTTTTCGAATCTCTATGGAAATATGAATGTCCTTTTGATCAAGGACTCCAAAAATTAAAAATAATTTTAATCCTTGAATATCCTGAAAAACATATTCTCTTTATTTTGTTTTGTATTTTAAATTATTTTATTCTCTAAAAAATACCAAAAATTCAGAGTGAGGTGGCCATAGGATAAGAAATTACGGCTGTTTTTCCAAAGTATTCGTTTGTTTCACGGGTTCTCCCAAAATATTTCGCTTTTATCATTGTCCGTGAGCTGGAAGCGTTCAAAAAAACTCTGTAAAACTGGTTTTTCGTAAAAGAATTCTGGTCCGAGTCTTATCAAACCATATGAAAAACTTGCAATGTGACCCAGCATAAATTATTAATTTTTACGACTTTATTGCATTTTTTATAAAATCCGCTAAATTTCCACGTTTTTAGTTCGATCTGTATTTTTACTGGCTCGTTGGAGAGGTATTGATCGCCAATTGCAATTTTAAGAACACTTTTTTTAAACTGTTCGTCCTTAATGGGTTAATTGTGAAATAACAACTGACATATGTAGTCATTTGCATTGTAAACAGATTCTAGTCTTATGCAAAGCTAATTTTTGAAAACAAAATCTGAAATTTTCCCCCTAAAAAGTTTATTTAGATTATTCAAGTTCATGGTATACATATATATATATATATATATATATATATATATATATATATATATATATTATAGATAGAAGTACGAAATTTGAACCATTTTTAACAGATATTCTTTTTTTTCGTTTATCCATTGAAAGACCAAAATTTCAGATTTTTTAAAATTTGTAAATAATTTTGCATTCTATTAAATATAGATGCAAAATTGTCTTGAGCCAGGACAATATCCCAGTTCAAATCAAATATTGATTACAGACCAAAAACAAGTAAGAAAAGGCTTCAAGGGTTCAAACCCCCCCAGAGAGGTTTCGAACATATACTTTTTTAAAACCTTCTAGCCTTTCTGAAGCAATAAAATATAGAATTTTTAAGTTTTTTTAAATAACTCGTCTGAAATGGTAATTTTGCAGTAAAAACACGAAAACTACGTAAAAATCGTGGACACTTTCTTGAATTTCGGACAAAGGTTATGAAAAATACAAACAAACTAAACGAATTGTGCCGATTTCAAGATTGTGTAATGCTAATTTCGCCACTTCTTGGCATTTGACTAGACCAATATCTACAATAAATGTTTGGAGATTTAATATTTTTTTAGTAATTTTAAAAAAGTATAGATAAGAAGCACTATGATATCATAATGAAATCTAAAAACATTCTTAATTAAAACAAATAATTTGCTTGGGATAGAATCAAGCAGCTTAACTATGAGTGCCAAACTTAGGACAAATTTGTAGTATATCTAATTGGAATGAAATCATTGAAAAGCAATTTACCTCAAAATTAATAATTATGTAAAAATCTATTGGCCAGATGAAATTCTTCATTTCTGCGAAAAGGTATTGGAGTAACCTAAGAATTTTTTATGTAGACATTTTTACTTATACAAAAGAAAGTACAATACTTTAATTTTTAAATGAAATACGATTTGCATTTTTAAATTTCTTTCAAATTAAACCCTCTCTGAATATAGAAATCGGGTGGGACATTTGTATAAGGGCTATATCAAAACATTGACCCACATATTCCACTTCCACAATAGATGTTCACAGGTCAAATATAATATGGTGTGGCTATTCGTATATTCCGTTTGTAATGTGTGGTTTGTAACATTTGCGATGCGACATTTTTATGGAGCTGTATCTAAATTTGAACCGATGTGACCTATTTTCATCACATATGAAACAACAAAGGTTTCTGTTACTTCTAAATGTTTTCTCCTTAATTTTAAGATTAATTATGAATCATTCTTCTACAGTTTAATCTAAAAAGGATTACTAATTGCTACGATTAAAAACTTTTCGAAATTTCCTATTATTCGCGATTTTATGGTTCGTAGCCACTTTTGCATGTTTAGATTTGAGCACTATGATTGTTAAAATAAGCACATAGCCATTAACGCTCAAACATATAAATAAGACTTATTGTAAACTCGATAACATTTTTTATGAAATGTTGGCAATGTTGTGTAAAAATGCATTTTCTGGAATGTACATAGCGAATTTAAAGATTCCAGCTTCATCCGTCAGATTGGTACCAAAAAAAGGGAAAAGGGATAACCCTTTTTCCAATTTTTTACAAAAAGTGGATATTGCGGTAGGGCATGGTAAACAAATAATACAAATTGGATATTTTTGGAAAATTTTCGCGGCAAATATGGCTAAAATGATTTTCACACATGACATTTTTATTTATGATTTTCTCGCGATCTATCCTACGGGTCCGACTGAATTTTTGTTTGTGTATTAAGAACCAATGTCGCTTGTAACATTTATTAAGTCAGTCGCGAAAATCGATGCAATTGTTGAAGAATCGCGGAATGAAGTCAGCAATCATATGCCATGCAAATATTTTGGTATTCTCAATATGATAAAAAGTTACGCGGGTTTTTCTAAAGATACTTTCCACAATTTTTGACTTTACAACCACTATTTATCCTATTTTAGCCTGATAACTTGGGAACCAAAATGTTATTAACCGCGTATTGATGTAATTTGATAATGCGATATGCCATAAATCTAGAAAAATGTTTTAAACAATATCGTTGTAGCGAAGTACAACCTTCGGTTACATGCTGCTCCGTTTTTTGAACTATATTATTTTTATGTTCATAGCCACTTTTGAAGTCACAAATTAACGTGTGAGAAGATAGCCAAATCAGAAAATTAAAAAAAATAGCTTTAGAAAAAAATTCTTCTCTAAATTTATATGACAGATGACATCCAAATCTAAGAATAGTTCATAGCCACTTATGAATATAAGCCCTCGATATGTAAACATATTTCTCTTTGTTCAGTTACAACAACTGATGACATGTTTACAGCAAACACACAAATTTTTCCAAGAAACTAAAAAACGATGTTCACGTGTCTAAAATCTCGTTTCTACCTAATGTATTTTTCCTTTGCGTATAGGTCTCTATTTTAAAATCTACTTTAAAGTTGCGAAACAATAAGAAATGAGTTTTAACGTACTGAATTGTGTTGTCATGCTTTTCGTCTTGCATTTCATAGAGTACAAAAAAGCTGTATTAGTTATTCGAATTTATACATTTTAAAGATTATAAAAATGAAGAAACACCTCCAAATATTTTTATTTAATCGGAATATGCGTATGCAGATTTTGAGTAAACATCCTGTTACTCATGTAACTCCTGTATAAATTAAAAACCTCAACACTAACAACATTTGTCAACAAGCATATCCAATTTTCTGCATTTATCATAGAGAAAATGCAGGGCCTGAAGAGGGGTCAAGCGCCGAGGAATTCGATCGTTTTTTGTGTAATATTTCTTCAAAATATATATGTATGTATGTAATTTCAAGCAACTATTTGAAAAAAAATGAAGTTCTACACTTAGAGAACAAGTCAGTTAATAAAAAGGCAGCGATTGCCTATCAGCAGACACTTTTCTGCTATTGCAGCAGTTTTTTGGCATAACAGCATTATGCTTCAATCTTACATCACCATTTCACTCTGCTAAAGAGTTTGCAGTCTGCTAAAATTGACTGCTGGTAATTAAAATATAAAAATAGATAAGCGTTCCTTTTATATTAGCTTGGGATATGCGTATCATTAAAAATACAATCGAAATATCTTTCCGTGGTAATAAATTGATTTTTAATAACTTATATTCAAAAAAGTTTTGTTAACATGTATAATCAAGTGGTACTGTTCTGTACATATGTATAAAGTTTTTTCTATATTGCTAAAAACAGCAAACAGCTGTTTACCATCTCAACAGATCATCAAATCTGCTTTTTCAGCAGAAAATCTGCTCTTTCAGTAGACTTTCTGCTTTATTTTACTGACAAATTCCTTTGAGTGTACTGATAGATGGATTACTGAAACGCAATTTTGACGATGAATGTATCAAAATATTTCTCGAATATCCTGGTAATAAAAAATGAATGGTTGCCAAACGCTCACGTAATCACACGTAATCAAATTCACATCATTTATCATTGCGACATAGACTGACTTTATTTTTTGTAAAACTAGATGAACCCCCCCCCCCCCCCCCGAGGAAAATCCTGCGCACGGCCCTGTCAAATCGGAAGTGAAATTCGTATGGGGGCTATATCTAAATCTGAACCGATTTTCTTCAAATTAAATAGCGTTCGTCCTTGTCCCGAAAAACTTCGTTATGCAAAGTTTCGTTTGGTTCTAGCTACAATTGCGACCTGTATCGTGATTACAAGAATAGATGGACAGACAGACAGACAGACTGACAGACGGACATTGCTAAATAGATTCAAAAAGTGATTCTAAGTCGATCGGTATAATTAAAAATGGGTCTATCTCGCTTCCTTTTGGGTGTTACAAACAAATGCACAAAGACATAATACTCTCGTGGAGTGTATAAAAATACAAACGAAAAAACTAAATCAAATGAGCGTTGGTACGGCAGAAGTATTGCTGGGTAACTATACCTGCATATACACATACTTACATATGCAACTCAATGAGATGCGTGTAAGAGTTTAAGTTTTTAAACGCAAACTCGGCAAGTGAGTTGTGCTTCTCGTTCGTTTGTGAGAATCATCTCCTTATAGAGGCTGGGTTTGATGTAGAAAAGTCGCTTGAAAAGACTTTTGACATGGTCGAAATCATGATCGTGGTAGTCTGCAGCCAAGTAATAAATGTCACCATGCCATTTGTAAATAAATTTGCATTCTATTAAATATAGAAGCAAAATGGTCTTGAGCCAGGAAAATATCCCAGTTCAAATCCTATATTGATTACAGACCAAAAAAATACAAACGAAAAAACTAAAATTTGCAAGTTTTTGATTTGTTTGATAAGGCTAGGGCGAGATTTTTATTTCTAATGTATTTGTTTTCTTAATACCATTTTCATCGGGAATTCTTTTCAAGAAAAGACACTTTTATATAGGTTTTTTTTTTCGAACGTCAATGAACAGACAATGATAAAAGCGAAATGTTTTGGAAGAACCCGTAAAACAAACGACTCTTTCTCTTTTGTCGGGAATATCGACAACTTTTATTTTGAAGCGACTCTAATGTATATATGTAGATGTGAACTATTTTGGCCTTGCTGAAATAACGCAATACTTTGAAACAGCAGTAATTTCTTAACCTATGGCCACCGCACTCTGAATTTTTGATATTTTGTAGAGAATAAAATACAAAACAAAATAAAGAAAATTAAAGAAATGTTTTCAGGATATTCAAGGATTAAAATTATTTTTATTTTTGGAGTCCTTGATCCACAAGGACATTCATATTTTCATAAATTTTGGAAGAGGAAGAGGTTAAAATCTGATGACGCGATCCAAAGTTATGAGATCGATAAGGAAGCCATCTCTTCAAAAAAAATCCCCGAGATAACCAACTTTGGAACACTGTAAAACTTAAACCAATTTGGGTTACGGTAAACGGCACATTACCCGCATCCACTAGTACAACGTATGTGCCAAATTTCTTCAAAATCGATGAGGGTCGAACTTCATGTTGCGTGGAAATCTTGTGAAATTACACGTGAAATTTTGTGTGTGAATTCTTCTTATTCCAAACTCAATAATACTAATTCCTGGCCCTGGATCTAATTGTGTTATATTTTTTTGATAAGGTGTGAGGAATTTACATACCAAATTTAACGATTCTAGTACCATTTTTATCCCTTTATGTCCCGCTCATTCCTTGAAATTGTAAATTCCAAAAAAATCCATTTAATTTGTGCTTCTACGTTGTCAGAGGAATTTACACACCAAATTTCACAACTCTAGCTGCAATTCATAAATTGGTATCATTTTTGTCCCCTTAAATGTACAAGTTTCGAAAAATCCAATTTTACTACGTTTCAACATAGTCAGAGAAATTTACAAATTAAATTTCATGATTCTAGCTGCAATTTCATGTTTTTAGCTACTGCCGTTTAGTCTGGACGAAGGTTCCATGTTTATTCCTATTTCACCCCCTAAAAGTACGTATTTCGTTAAACGCTTTTTTAGTCCGTATCACATTCATATTTGAGAACTACGCTGGAAATTTCATGACCCTGGCTTTAGCCGTTTGGATTATCAGTTATCCAGTCATTCGCTAGTCAATCAGTGAGTATATAAATATATACTGTGTTTGTCCCAAATAATATTTGTTCGTAATAAATATTTAAATAATATCCTTTTTCAAAAAAAAATATGATTTTGGACATAATTTTTTCCTATTAGTTTTTCAGTATGTGTTCTTTGCACATCTAAAGATGACGATGTTGACTTGCACAGTTCAGAAATGTCACCCCATATCCAATAGGTATGTAAGTATGAATACTGAAACGAATATATCTGCGGATATAACGAGATGTCTTTGCTTTATCTAAAGTCTACAGAAACAAATATTGCTTCATTCGGTCTATAGTAATTCAAATCTAAGCAAGTTTCATTAAATTAATGTCATGATAGTGGAAGGCCTTCACGGTAATACAAACAGCCAATGGTCATTGCATCACGCTCTCTGCAAAATTAAAGTATAATTTAATGCCGCACTACATCACGTTTTCAGTTGCACGGAACAATTTTTTTCGCAAAACTATGAAAAACTAAGAAAGCGGCAGCTGTTCTTGCTAGCTCACAAAAGCACTATGGTACCAAAAATAATTTTTTTTTGATAAAAGAAAATTTTTTCATTCTCTTATTTTGTTTTTGTTATTGAAATCTGACAGCAGAAACTCAAAATTTGCCCGTAAATGGTAAGTCATCGAAATTGAAATTGTTTTACTGATTTGTAAACAGTGCATGCGAAATTTAGTGGTGTTTATTTTAATTGCTTGTTGGAACTAAAAAAGGGGTCAAAGAAGTGTTAATATTGAAATGAAAGTGGATGAATAGCTTATCAATATTATAAAACTTGAGACACAAACAATAGATGCTATAAAAAATAAAATCGCCTTTTCCAGTAGCCTTTTAAATTTAAGAATTTATTTTTTAAGTTTCGATAAGCTTTAAACTTTTTGTCTACAATTGTCAAACTTAAGAAAAACCCGAAATTAGTTTGAAGTATGTTGTTTCTGTATGTGTTTACCACGGTTAGCAATTTATTAGAAACTATAATATATAATAAACTAGCTGAACCCCGCCCGCTTCGCCAGGCAAAATACAAATGGTAAAATTAAAATCAGGTTTCATATTGATCTTATCATATTGATATTATCGTGGTTTGTAATATATAGGTTCCAATTTTCAGCGACGTGAAAGGTTTGATCTTTTTATTGGCGGCATGATCACTAAAATGAAAACCCAAAATATGTAATAATATTCGAAGAAATTAATTGAGTTTCATAATTACCGACATATGAAATCACAAAAGAAATGACATTGACATGAAAAAAAAATTTAAAACATTCGAAATATTATATGGTTTTGTTAAACTCACAAAAAAAAACAGTAAAATTTTCGTTAAAATCTTCCCGGATTTTATATTTTTCTGGAAATTGTCCTACATCCTATGTCCTTCCTTGGGCCAACACGAATTCATCAAGCCCAAAATCGTGAAAATCAGACGATCCGTTATAAAGTTTTGCGTGTTCACACGGACGGCATTCTCTTTTATAAATATAGATATTAAAATTAAATTTATAGAAACATACTTTTTTGGGAAATGGAAATGGTGTAGTTATGTTACATTCAAACGTGCATGTGTCCATATTTTAATACAGCTCCATACAAATGTACTATTACAGCTCTAAAATGCACATTTGACATCGGATCTCAAATTTCCCACATCATGAAAGCCCGCTATATAGATCCATGTTTTGGTATATCCCCCCTAAAATGATAATATTTTGCAGAATCGATATTTTACATTAGAAGTTTATCAAATTCTGCAGATCATATTAGATTTCAACTAAGAACACCTACCGTGATTGAGAACTATATATGCCCATGTTTTGGCACTGGCCCCAAGTGTTGTTATAAGGCCCATACAAATGTCCGTCTGACTTGTCATCGAATCTTGGTCAAATTTTCGAGATAATGTTATATTTACTCTCGTGGACCTTATGGGTCCATATATTCAAACACAACTTCATATTACATCGGATCTGCATTATTCCAGATCATGGATTATTTCATATAGGGACACCTACTGTTAAAGTGGATCATATGGGTCCATGTTTTCATATTGACCTCATAAACATGAGCCTGTGTCTTAATGCAGACCCCAGTCAAATATACCTTCGATACAATTTTAGATGTATTTTCCACATTACGTTATATTTCAATGAGAAACACTTACAGTAAAAGTGAAGCATTACGCAAAAATATTGTTCACGCTCAACTTATTACAGAGATACGCGGAATATGAAGGGAAATATGCAAATTGTGAATCTGGAATGCGACTAAAATGTGCTACCTGGGCTGTAATAAAAATGGCAGTATAAACTGCCCAAAAAGAGCTGTGTGGTGCACTGCCATGCATAGAGTTTATAGCTAAAAATCGGAAATCATGATGTAAATATTAATGTTAATTTAAATCAATATTTGAAATTACCACTTTAGAATGTAGGCTACGAAAGAGTCTTCAAGAATAAAAAGTATGGTCGTCCGGATAGGATAATGTGATCTGTCAACAGAAGCAGTCATGTTTTGGCACAGATACAGCTCGTAGTTCATAAATATACGGGTCTATATGTATAGGGTGATTTTTTAAGAGCTTGATAACTTTTTTTTTAAAAAAAACGCATAAAATTTGCAAAATCTCATCGGTTCTTTATTTGAAACGTTAGATTGGTCCATGACATTTACTTTTTGAAGATAATTTCATTTAAATGTTGACCGCGGCTGCGTCTTAGGTGGTCCATCCGCTTAGTCCAATTTTGGCATTTCCACGTTTTTGAGTAACAGAGACCCAATTGGTGCGAACGGCGACGAATCGAAAATTGGTGGTCATCATTAACACTGGCCGATACAGCTGCGATATTTTCTTCAGTTCGCACTCTACGTAAGCGTGTTGGTGGTTTAATGTCCAACAATGTAAATTTGGTGCGAAATTTAGTCACAATAGCCCGAATAGCCGCTTCAGTGGGTCGATTAAACTGACCATAAAATGGAAGCGCGCAATGAACTTTCTTAACAGAGCACGCATTTTGATAATAAAATTCAATAATTTGCAAGCGTTGTTCGTTTGTAAGACGATTCATGATGAAATGTCAAAGCATACTGAGCATCTTTCTCTTTGACACCATGTCTGAAATCCCACGTGATCTGTCAAATACTAATGCATGAAAATCCTAACCTCAAAAAAATCACTCTTTACAACATAACTCTATTTAATTCTGACTACACCATTTCCAAGTGTAATTCAGAAAAGATCAATTGTAATTCAGAACTCGTCAATTGAAATTCAGAAATTCCATTTGAAATTCAGAACTCATCAATTGAAAATCAGAACTTGTTGTTTGAAATTCAGAACTCATCAAATGAATTTCAGAACATTTCATATGAAGTTCAGAAGTTATCAAACAAAATTCGGAAAACATTTATAGAGAAATAACTCGATATACTCCAAAGTCAGTCATACATAAATATATTTTAATTGATAAAATTCATTAAAGAACACAATTAATTATTTTAATTGTTGTTTATTATTTGCAATATAAATATGCAATGAAAGAAATAGATTGGAAATGGGAGAACACAGGCTGTAATAATATTTAACAGTCAATTAAAAACAACAAAAAGAGCATTTTTCTGTAATCGGTACATAATTTTCATTTCAAACTTTAACTTGGCCGAGTTAACCAACTTTACAAGATAAGTGGAGTGTTGCCAAAGACTTTCTATATTCAAGACAAAGAGCGAAATTACTCTTTGCTGTTATTACCGACGCAACGTTGAGAAATAACAGAGAATGCAAATTTTGCAGCCATGTTTACATGTTAAATCAAAATATAAAAATGAGGAAAACAATGAGTACATTCAATAATAAATACACGAAAACGAAAAGAATACATATCTTTTATTGTCAGATGTTGTAAAATATTTTGTTTTCTTATCAAAACCTTATAAAACAGTAAAATAACAACAAACAAATGTGCTTTGCAGAAGCAAATGTTACTCTCGCATTTCTGGAAGTTAGCATACAAATAGTGAGTAGTTTTATGAGGATACACAGAGACCAGGAGGGCGGCAGAGTTAATGCCCAAATATCTCCTCTATCGAACTGCAATTGATCGGTCAGTTCTTTTGGCATCTTCCACCTTGTTCATCTCGCAACCAGTGCAGATGGTGTAAGGACTTCCTCTTATCTTTTCCATTGCCCAAGAACTCTCCATTGAAATGGCCTGGCTCCCAAATATCCTGGAAGTTGACAACTGTCGTCCCTTAGATCTTATGTGTTTTGCATTTCGAGATACGTTAGTACATTTGTCAGTTACAACTTTCCGTCCTCCAAATACTGACCCGCTGTCTCGTTGCAATGTATTTCACCCAGCTAATAAATGTGTAATGTTCGCAATTCATTGGCGTGATGCTGTAGTGTACTTATGTATATCTTCTCTGATCAATTCTAATTTGAATTTCATCGATTATGCCAAACCACATTGAATAGTTTGATTTTTGTTTTGCTGGCATCCTCTCCTTTTATGTAATTATAAATGTATTCAACTCAAACTAGAGCCCTCCCAGCACCACCTCTCGACCGTGGAAAACCATTTCCAAACTTGCTTGGGCTTAGTTGAAAAACACGTTATGTAGAACGAAAAGGCCTCAATCAAACGGAATAGGCCTTAAGTAATTAAGTTGTACGTTTGGATGAATGTTGGTTTGAAAAGTGTTGCATGATTCATGACAGCCCACACTTTCCATGAGAGCCTATTGTGGGCACGGGGGCTAAGGGGACACAACGACGGAGCGTTTCTGATTGCGTTGGATAACGACGTTCTAACCAAATACATACGGATGTGTGTTTGAATGAGGTGGCCAAAAGTCTATGTAAATTCAACTAATTTTAATGTAAATGCAAACTGAAGGATTTGCAGCGCCGGCCCCCTCAGCTCAGCTCAGCTCTGTTCGACTGTGATGTGCTTGCTGTGCCACATCGAGTTGTATGTCCAACATGGCAAAGTTAGCAGTTTCAGTTCGGTCCATTAATCTATGTCAGCAGCAATTCGACCGAGATGAACGTAGTCTAGAGTTGGATGCGATGGAAAGCGGCACGAGAGGCAACGTTAGCTGGTGTTAGCAACAGCTTCAGCTACTTGTAGCAGCAGCAACATGCGATGCTCCAGTCTTCGGTCTTCTGTTGTTGTCACATCACTAATTCATAAGATTTAGTTTTCCGTTGGTTGCCGTTGGATATGTGTAGGCTTTCATGTTTTAATGTTTTTTCATATTATTTCCATGTCCATCTCTGTTCCTATTTCCATTTCCATTTCAATTTTGTATTTGTGTTTACATTTGTGGTCCTTCGGCTTAAAGTCGTTTCTATGTTTCCAATGCCCCAATGTGGGTCAAGCAAATAAATAAATAAACACTTAAGCGTCGTGTGCTTGTGGAGTTCGCCTTTGCTTTGTTTTCAGCATTATTAAGGAGGAAAGTAGTTTATCATGTAAAGCGTTCAGTGTTAATGTTTCATTCAAATTCAGAGATTGCACAAAACGCAACACGATGACGAAGAGTGAAATTAGGGGAATTATTTTCTTGATAAAATCTCTGTGTACTTTTCGTTGTCATGCCAAGTCATACGAGGTTTGTTTGGCGAGTCGTAGTTATTAAAGATACGGTCGGACATTCAAAACTCTGCTAAACATGTTCTTGATTATTTTTGTTGGTTATAATGACTGTACAGAGAGAATTTGATCACTGTGTTGATCGTTTCCGCGTAATGCAGATGTGATGTTGGGGATCAGCTGCGACTGTTTTCTAAATTCCATAACTTCAGACATAGTTAAGATATTTTGACGCGCGAAGATGCGTTGGAAAGGTATTTCCTTATGGGGAAATAGAGTTCCTTGTCAATGATACAAGAAGAAGTCGCACAGTGGTTCAGAATCAAAATCCATCGGCCAAAATTCAATAACTTTTATTCTAGTACACATTTTTGAGGTCTGTAAAAAAACAAAATTAGACAAGAACCCAAGGATTATTTTGAGATATTAACATTAAAAAGTTGACTACTTTTCGTATTTTTCGATTTTAAAGAAAATTAAAATTTGTATTTTTTTAACATATTTGTACGTATTTGTTCATATTGCAAAGAAAAAAATTTATTTTTTTTTCGTACAATTGACCAAACGAAATTTCTTATTTTGACTTTGTCGAACTGTTTCTCACACATTTTAAGAGATTTTGCACTTGGTTTCTTAGCTTTATTATGACGTGAAAACTATGTTTGTGCCAAATATAGTTTGGTTGTAATGAATATTGTAAAAAAGATCCTTTTTGAACAAATGTTTGATTTTGGACCAACACAACATTTTTCCTTCAAAAGCCTTTAAAGAAATATATACATATTTGGAAAGGTTGAAGGGTTCCCCATTTTTGTAGGGTAAATATTGCTTGCACGAAAAGACAGAATACATACAATTATTGCAAAAACGTCTAATTAAATTCTGAAATGTATGTACGCATATCAAAATATGAGTAAATTTCCTTTATCCTCATGCTAAATTTTATAACAATCGGAGTTCATTTGCCGACACTATGCCCAAAAAACCTAATAACACTTGATTTAACATTATTATTTCGGTTTTTTGGGTATATTTCCCGAAAATGAACTCCGATTGTTATAAAATTTGGCATGAGGATAAAGGATTACAATTTATATTTGTTCCTACTTTTCAGAAGATAATGAGAAGAAAAGGAGTAAAGTGCGTTTTGGAAGTAAAATATCAGTCTTTTTTTTACACTCCACGAGAGTATTATGTCCTTGTGCATTTGTTTGTAACACCCAAAAGGAAACGAGTTAGACCCATCGTTTATTATACAGATCGGCTTAGAATCACTTTCTGAGTCGATTTAGCAATGTTCGTCTGTCCGTCGGCCTGTTCGTCTGTCCATCTATTGTTGTAATAAAATTACAGGTCACAATTAAAGTCCGATCTTAATTTGACATTTTCCGCTCTAGAAACCACATATTTCACTCGACTTGTTTCAAATTTGGCACTGTACCCTATTTTTGAACTGGAAATAGCAATGATTAAATTCAGTCAGATCGGTTCAGATTTAGATATAGCTCACATACAAATGTCGCTCCCGATTTGACTTTTTCCGCTCTGTAAAGCACATATAGTACCCGATTTTCTGATTTAGATATATATATATATATAGCTCCCAAATGTTTAACCGATTTTGGCCAAACTTTACATATTATATTTCGTCTATAAACATACATGGTGAACGCGGGTCACATCGTTCCATGCTTCAATATACCCCCATACAGATGTCCTTTCCGATTTAAAATTTTTTGTCAAACACATACAATTACAGTATACTAAAATACTTCCCGATTTCACTTTACAGAATTGAATTGTTATAGGATAGAAAGTTTACTTGTTTGGACATATTTCCGGCAGAATATAATGGGACTAAAATGACTAAATTTCGTTTTGGAACTAAAAAATCTGGCTTTTTGCACTAAATGTATCCTATCGTTCAAGGGTGCAATTTCGTGCAGGCTAAAGTTACCTTTCAGAAGCGGGGAACCTTCAACCTCTCCAAATGTGTATACATTTCGTTATAGGCTTTTGAAGGAAAAAGTTTCTTCTCATTTTGAAAAATACGTAAAAATATGTTAAAAAACATAAACACAAAAAAATAAAAATTTTAATTTTTCTTAAAATCGAAAAATACGAAAAGTAGTCAACTTTGGGCTGATTTCTAAAATATATCCGATTTAATATCTTAAAATAATACTTGGGTCCTTGTCTAATTATACCCTCCACCTCCAGGATGGGGATATACTAACTTTGTCATTCCGTTTGTAACACCTTGAAATATTGACCTGAGACCCTATAAAGTATATATATTCTTGATCGTCATAAAATTCTAAGACGATCTAGCCATGTCCGTCCGTCCGTCCGTCCGTCCGTCCGTCTGTTGAAAGCACGCTAGCATCTAAACGAAAGGAGCTAGAACGTTCAAATTTTCCATAAATGCGTCTTATAGTCGTAGATCGGTTGGGATTGAAATGGGGCGAAATCGGCCCAAAGGGAAAAATTTTTCCCTCACAAGGACTAAAAATACCCATAATAATCCCTAATATTTTAGCGTATTTAAGCATGTTTTTTGAATATGTCTGTTTATAGTTGCTTGATATTTGGTATACGTATTCCTCTTATAGCAGAAACGTGCACCAAAAGTGGTTCTTATTTGTAGGGGGTGAAATGGGGCAAAAAAGGGATAAAAATGGTACATATTAAACGATAAAAGCTGGAAGCACGAAATTCGGTGTGTACATTCCTCTAATTGAGTAGATAGATAATATAAAAGTATTTTTCCCAAATTCGTACTTTTAAGGGGTAAAATAGGAATAGAGGGATAAAAATGGTACCAAACAAACGGCTGTACCTAGAATAATGAAATTCGGTGTATACATTCCTCTGATTGCACAGATAAGTAAAATACACGGATTTTTCAAAATTCGTACTTTTTGGGGTTAAAATGAAAAAGGGGATAAAAATAGTACCAATCTAATGACCGCAGCTAGAGACATGAAATTCGGAGTATACATTCCTCTGACTGCGTAGACACGGAAAATAGACGAATTTTTCGAAATTAGTACTTTTAAGGGGTAAAATAGGAATAGAGGGATAAAAATGGTACCAACCAAACGGCTGTACCTAGAATAATGAAATTCGGTGTATACATTCCTCTGATTGCGGATTTTTCAAAATTCGTACTTTGTGGGTTTAAAATGAAAAAGGGGATAAAAATAGTACCAATCTAATGACCGCAGCTAGAGTCATGAAATTCGGAGTATACATTCCTCTGAGTGTGTAGACACGGAAAATAAACTGATTTTTCGAAATTTGTACTTTTTGAGGTTAAAATGAAAAAAGGGGATAAAAATAGTACCAATCAAATGACCGCAGCTAGAGTCATGAAATTCGGAGTATACATTCCTCTGACTGCGTAGACACGGAAAATAGACGAATTTTTCGAAATTAGTACTTTCAAGGGATAAAAATAGTACCAACTAAACGACTACAGCTAGAATGATGAAATTTTAATTGCGTAGATACGTCAAGGGGGTAAAAATGGTACCAACCAAATGGGCGCAGCTGGAATCATGGAATTCGGTGTATACATTCCTCTGAATGCATAGACACGCAAAATAAAAAGTTTTTTTTTTCAAATTCGTACTTTTTTTAGGGCAAAAATTGGTTGAATCATGAAGTTAGATTAGGTTACGTCTGATAATGAATTTTCAAAATTTGTACTTTTGGAATTAATATAGAATGGAAATACAATACAACTATCACCAATCATCACCCACTATCTACCAATATTTATGGTTTTGAAAATATAAATATAAGAATATTTATTTTTTGAATTGACGTATTGGTATCATTACCTTCTAAGCGTGGTTTGAAATAATTAAAATATTATATTTGTTTATAAAATAATTTTTTCAATATTTGTATTTGTTTTGGTTTGGCTATATTAAAAAAAATATATTTTCCTGTAATATTACTGCACTTCTACGAAAACCCACAACCTCTGTGGAATGCAATCCATGGTGGAGGGTATATAAAGTTCGGCCCGGCCAAACTTAACGCCGTTTTTACTTGTTTTGTTATTCAATTTTGGCCGATGGAATTTGATTGTGATTGTGCGTTGTCGTGAATGACAAGTTATGCCATCACCGATCGCTAGGGTTAGACTTAGTGAGGCAACTAAAAAATTACAGGACTTAACAAGTAAGGAAAGGTTAAAGTCGGGCGGGGCCGACTATATAATACCCTACACTACTCCCTGCGTATGTACCTCGCTTTTATTACTAAACCAAGGTGCTTCATGAGAGCAATTTTATGTAGTTCATATAAATTATACAGCTACTATAAATTAATCTTTAGTCATATTTAACGAATATGGTAAATAATATGGAAATTGATCCAATTATCCGACAGACAAATACAAATTATACAGTAGTAATAGGATGAATCGGACCGACATTTCAAAAGGGAGCCTATAACAACATTTTGGGCCTTGTCCAAAACATGGGCCTATATAATTCTCATTCACGGTAGGTATTCATAGTTGAAAAATATCATGATCTGCAAAATTTGATGAAGATACGATGTAAGATGTAGTTTCTAGAGCTGTAATAGATCAGAATGGGACCCCATTTGGGTTATACCAAAATATGGGCATCTCCCAAACAAGTAAGGAAAGGCTAAAAACGGTAAAAAAGTGAAATTGGGAAGGATTTTTGCATCCTGTAAATGTATGTGTTTGACGAACAATTTTTAAATCGGAAAGGACATTTGTATGGAATTATATTGAAACCTGGAACGATGTGACCCGCTTTCACCATGTATGTTTATTGGTGAAATATAATATGCAAAGTTTGGCTAAAATTGGATAAACATTCGGGAGCAACATTTGTATGAGGACTATATCTAAATCTGAACAGATCTTACCCACTTTCACCATAGGTGTTTCTAGTTCGATTATAAAATGTTGTGCCAATTTTAAAGAAAATCAGGTACAATATGTGGTTTCTAAAGCGGAAAAAGAGAAATAGGGAGCGACATTTGTATAGGGGCTATATCTAAATCTGAACCGATCTTACCCAAATTCTGCATACGTGTTTCTAGTTGGATTATAAGATGTTGTACCAAATTTAAAGAAAATTGGGTAAAATATGTGGTTTCTAAAGCGGAAAAAGTCAAATCGGGAGCGACATTTGTATGGGGGCTATATCTAAATTTGAACCTATCTTACCCAAATTCTGCATAGGTGTTTCTAGTTGGATTATAAGATGTTGTACCAAATTTAAAGAAAATCGGGTAAAATATGTGGTTTCTAAAGCGGAAAAAGTTAAATCGGGAGCGACATTTGTATGGGAGCTATATCTAAATCTGAACCGATCTTACCCAAATTCTGCATGGGTGTTTCTAGTTGGATTATAAGATGTTGTACCAAATTTAAAGAAAATTGGGTAAAATATGTGGTTTCTAAAGCGGAAAAAGTCAAATCGGGAGCGACATTTGTATGGGGACTATATCTAAATCTGAACCGATATTACCCACTTTCAGCATAGGTGTTTCTAGTTCGATTATAAAATGTTGTGTCAATTTTAAAGAAAATCGCGTACAATATGTGGTTTCTAAAGCGGAAAAAGTCAAATCGGGAGCGACATTTGTATGGGAGCTATATCTAAATCTGAACCGATCTTACCCAAATTCTGCATAGGTGTTTCTAGTTGGATTATAAGATGTTGTACCAAATTTAAAGAAAATCGGGGAAAATATGTGGTTTCTAAAGCGGAATATCTAAATCTGAACCGGCTATATCTAAATCTGAACCGATCTTACCCAAATTCTGCATAGGTGTTTCTAGTTGGATTATAAGATGTTGTACCAAATTTAAAGAAAATCGGGTAAAATATGTGGTTTCTAAAGCGGAAAAACTTAAATCGGGAGCGACATTTGTATGGAGGCTATATCTAAATCTGAACCGATCTTACCCAAATTCTACATAGGTGTTTCTAGTTGGATTATAAGAGGTTGTGGCAAATTTAAAGAAAATCGGGTAAAATATGTGGTTTCTGAAGCGGAAAAAGTCAAATCGGGAGCGACATTTGTATGGAGGCTATATCTAAATCTGAACCGATCTTACCAAAATTATGCATAGGTGTTTCTAGTTGGATTGTAAGATGTTGTGCCAAATTTAAAGAAAATCGGGTACACGATGTGGATTTTAGAGCGGAAAAAGTCAAATCGGGAGCGACATTTGTATGGGGGCTATATCTAAATCTGAACCGATCTTACCCACTTTTAGCATAGGTATTTCTAGTTAGATTATAAGGTGTTAAGCCAAATTTGAAGAAAATCGGGTACTATATGTGCTTTATAGGGCGGAAAAAGTCAAATCGGGAGCGACATTTGTATGGGGGCTATATCTAAATCTGAAGCGATTTCCTCCAAATGCAATACCGATGGTCCTTGACCAGAAAAAATAACTTCTGCCAAGTTTCATGACAATCGAACAACAATTGCGAGCTGTAGAGTGCGAACAAGCTTAGATGGTCAGCAGACGGACGGACGGACAGACAGACATCGTTAAATCGACTCAGGTGGTGATTCTAAGCCGATCGGTATACTTAAAGGTGGGTCTAGCTCGATTATTTCTTGGTGTTACAAACATTTGGCGCGAAACTAACTTATAATACCCTAGTCCACGAAGTGGTGTAGGGTATAAAAATGAGGATAGCCGGCAAACTAGTTTTATCGAAGGCCTTACTCAAACAAATTCAACGAATTTTGCGCTATGGAAATCACTTCGTAATACAAGTATGCCAGTAGAGACTGACTTCCCCATTCGCAATACAAAAGGAGAATGGATAACTTCAGAAGAAGATAAGGCACAAGTTTACGCCGATCAGTTGGATCAAGTTTTTCATCCAAACGAGGCTAGTAATAACATTACGTTAGCTGACGCAGAGGACGACAATTTGGATTTCGCGAAGGTCATGACACTATAGAGCAGGTAAACAGATTGACCAAAGAAATACGAAATGCTTTCGAAAGAAAAGAATACTGTTGTGCTGTATTCCTCGACGTTGCCCAGGCTTTTGACAAAGTTTGGCATCAAGGCCTGAACTTCAAAATTCAAAAATATCTACCCGCGAACACTCACAGTCTTCATAACTCATACCTGAAACACCGTAACTTCAGAGTGAAGTGCGGGCAATATATCGGCAGTAGTAGGGAAATAATGGCAGGGGTTCCACAAGCTAGCGTACTGGGCCCTATCCTCTAGCTTTTGTACACTGCAGATATACCCATATCTTCAAGTGTCCTCATGTCAACTTTCGCCGATGACACCGCCATAATGAGTAGACACAAAAACCAGATAATGACATCACTTAAAACGCGTTGAATCATGGTTGTCTATCTGGAGGTTAAAAGTTACGAGACAGAGTGTAAGCAAGTAACAATTACTTTAAAGTTTAATACATGTCTAACGGTAAAACTAAACAATATTTCTCTTCCACAATCTGACTATGTTACATACCTGGGTTTCCACCTGGACCGCCGATTAACTTGGCGAAGACACATTGAAGCCAAAAGAACTCAAATTAACTTAAAAATCCGACAACTTTATTGACTGCTTAACCCAAAGTCGAAGCTAAATCTAGAATACAAGGTACTGCTCCACAACAGCGTGATAAAACCAATTGGGCACTACGGCGCTCAATTATGGGGCAATGTATGCTCGAGCAATATCGAAAAATCCAAAGGGTTCAGTCAAGGACATTAAGGATGATTACTGGCGAAAATATTCACAGAGACCTGAATATACCTCTTGTCGAACGGAGTCATCAACAGAATGTTCAACGGACTTCTCGCTTACAAACTCACTAAAACTAAAAATACTTCACGTTGTTGGGAGGTCACAGAAGCTGACATTGTAAAATCCAAGGGGGAAAACTAGAGTAGACACTCCATTTTACGAGGCTGAAATACGCCCTAGCGACCAATAATCATCTTTAAATATTCGAAATCCGCGAAAATTCGAGAGGAAAATAATTGATTAACAGAGTTACTGCTCTACCTAACATATATTCATCTAGAACTCCTCATAATTGATATTGGAGTTACACTCTAGTTCACGAGGCTGAAATACGCCCTTGCGACTTAAATTATCTGAAACCCTTGGTAAACTATGAACCGTTAAATATGTAGACCATTCTACATCGCGATGTCGTAATGGGACCTCTCAATTGAGTGACCACTTGTCTACTTAAACCCAGCAGAACAAAATAATATACACCCTGTCGTTACAATGCAGAGGACAGTAGAGCATTCCAAATCCTAAACGGGATTTATTATAATATTATTATAAGGAGCAGATTCAATATCAAACAAATAAAGTATAAAAAATCCTTATTGATTTATAAAAATTAAATCCATAGGGCTTTTTGAAACAAGTAAAAACGGCGTTAAGTTCATTCCACAGAGGATGTCGATTTTCGTATAAGTTTGCTAACATCACAGGAAAATGTTAAATTTTTTAATATAGCCAAACCAAAACATATATAATTTTATAAATAAATATAAAATTTTTATAAAATTTAAACTACGCTTATAAAGCAAGGCTACCAATATGTTTATACTATATAAAGGGTGATTGTTTAAATGCTATAGGAAAGTTAAAAAAAAACACATAAAATTCAGAAAAATGCATGAAATCTTTATTTGAATCGATAGTACGGTCCATATAATTTAATTTTTGAAGATTACGTAAGCGTGTTGGTGGTTTAATGTCCAACAATTTAAATTTGGTGCGAAATTTAGTCACAATAGCCCGAATAGCCGCTTCAGTGGGTCGATTAAACTGACTATAAAATGGAAGAGTGCGATGAACTTTCTTAACAGAGCACGCATTTTGATAATAAAATTCAATAATTTGGAAGCGTTGTTCGTTTGTTTGACAGTGGAACAAAACACGAAACGTGCGTCAGCTGTTTAAACCAGTGTTGCCAAAAAGATAATAGCTAAAAAATCACCCTTTACAATTCTAAACTACTCTATATAAAGGGTCCGCCATCTAACGTTTTTTTCAACTATTCAACCGTTGGACTATTATTTGTGGGGTGCCCGAGGCAGCCGTGTGAATGAAATTATTTTCCATTATTAACCGGAAGGATTGTACTTTCAAATTAAAAAGAGAAATTTGAGAAAATATTCAGTAGTTTTTTTTATAGCATTTTCAAAAAAAAGTTATTTGGCGGACCCTATATTAGAGGTATTTTCAGTCCTTGTGAGGTAGTCCTTGTAGGTTTATGATGATCAGGTCGATATTTCAAGGTATACCAAATATTTTTTGTGGCATATGACTGCTGACTAATTGGGGTATATTTGTGATAGAATTGTTTCAGAAACCCAGATAGAGAAAGTTGAAATATATGCAATTGCAACCGCGCATTTTGTATTTGTGCAACAATTACAGCTGACTACATATATGTTACAAGCGACATTGGTTCAAAAAATCAGCCGGAACCGTAGGATAGGTCGTGAAAAAATTACAAAACAACTATATAATATCCTACACCACTCCATGCGACATTTGAAGGGGGCCTATAACAACAATTGAAGCATTTGCCAAAACATGCGCCAATATATTTCTCATTCACGGTAGGCATTCCTAGTTGAAACATTGAATGATCTGCAAAATTTGATGAAGATCCGATGTAAGATGTAATTTCTAGAGCTGTAATAGAGCAGAATGGGGCCCAATTTGGGTTATACCAAAGTATAAACATATGGGCATCTCCCAAACTAGTAAGGAAAGGCTAAAGTCGGACGGAGCCGACAATATAATACACCCCACTTTCTATCTCATTACAATTCAATTCGTTAAAAAAGTAAAATCGGGAAGGATTTTTGAATTATGTAAATGTATGTGTTGGAAAAAAATTTTAAATCGGAAAGGACATTTGTATGGGGGTATATTGAAACCAGTAATGATGTGACCCGATTTCACCATGTATGTTTATTGGTGAAATATAATATGTAAAGTTTGGCCAAAATCGGTTAAACATTCGGGAGCAACATTTGTATTGGGGCTATATCTAAATCTGAACCGATCTTACCCACTTACACCATAGGTGTTTAGTTGGATTATAAGATGTTGTCCCAATTTTAAAGAAAATCGGGTTCAATATGTGGTTTCTAGAGCGGAAAAAGTCAAATCGTGAGCAACATTTGTATGGGGACTATATCTAAATCTGAACCGATCTAACCCGCTTTCGTCACAGGTATTTCTAGTTAGACTATGGAGTTATGCAAAATTTGAAGAAAATCGGGTACTATATGTGATTTATAGGGCGGAAAAAGTCAAATCGGGAGCGACATTTGTTTGGGAGCTATATCTAAATCTGAACCGACTTCCTCTTGATTCAATACCTATCGTCCTTGGCCAAAAAAGTAACTTCTGCCAAATTTCATGATAATCGGACAACAATTGCGACCTGTAGAGTGCGAACAAGGTTAGATGGACAGAAGACGGATAGACGGACGCACGGACAAACAGACATCGGTAAATTGATATAATATATATATATATTACAATACCCTAGTCCACGAAGTGGTGTAGGGTATAACAAGTAAGGGAAGGCTGAAGTTGGGCGGGGCCGACTATATGATACACTCCACTTTCTCTGCGAATACAATTCAATTCGGTCAAAAAGTAGCTAATATAACCTGACACAATTTGTTAAATCGAGAAGAATTATGTATCGGGGCTATATCCAAACATGGAATGAAGTGACCCACATTCCCAATAGAATCTTCCAGTTCAAGTATAACGTGTTATGCTCAATTTGAAGAAATTCGATGAAAATCCGTGGTTTCTGGTGCGGAAAAGGTCAAACCGGGAGCGAAATTTGCATGGGGCTATATATTAATCAGAACCGATCTGACCCATTTTCACCATGGGTGTTTCTGGTTGAAATATAAGATATTTTGGAAGATTTGAAGAAGATCTGTTAAAAAATCTGTTTTCTAGAGCGGAAAAAGTCAAATTTGGAGCGAAATTTGTATGCGAGCTATATATAAATCTGAACCGATTTGCTTCAAATAAAATAGTGTTAGTCCTTATCCCATAAAACATCGTTGTGCAAAGTTTCATGTAGTGCTAACAACAATTGCGACTTGGACTTTGATAACAAGAATAGATGGACGGACGAAATCTTGCTATTTAAGCGGGAAGAGCATTAATGACAACTTTAGTGTCTTCGATGACCCCCACTAAAATTTTCCGACAAATTTTTTCGTAGAACATTTTAATCCTTAAATTCCCTTTTTGAAAGTTTTGTGGATCAAGGACAAACACTATTTAATTTTAAGCAAATCGGTTCAGATTTAGATATAACACCCATACAAATGTTGCTCCCGATTTGACTTTTCCGCTCTTGAACCCACATATTGTACCTGATTTTCTCTAAATTCTGCACAACATCTTATAATCTATCTAGAAACGCCTATAATAAAAGCGGGTAAGGTCGGTTCAGATTTATCTATATCACCCATGCAAATGTCGCCCCCTATTTGACTTTTTGCGCTCTATAAAGCACATATAGTACTCGATTTTCTTCAAATTTGGCTTAACACCTTATCATCTAACTAGAAACACCTGTGGCTAGATCGGGTCAGATTAGTTCAAATTTAGATATAGCACCCTTACAAATGTTGCTCCGATTTGACGCTTGATTTCCGCTCTAGAAACCACATATTGCACCCGATTTTCTTTAAATTTGGCACAACATCTTGTAATCAAACTAAAAACTCCTATGGTGAAAGTGGTTCAGATTTAGATATAGCTCCCAAATGTTTAACCGATTTTGGCCAAACTTTATTTATTATATTTCACCTATAAACATTCATGGATAAAGCAGGTCACATCGCTCCATGTTTCAATACACCCCACACAAATGTCCTTTCCGCGTTAAAATTTTTTGTCGAACACTTACATTTACAGGATACAAAAATCCTTCCCAATTTCACTTTTTTACCCAATTGAATTGTAGTGGGATAGAAAGTGAAGGGTATCATATCGGCTTTACTGACTTTAGTGTGTGGAAGTTTTAATTTTTTGCTCGTAGGGAGCATTATAAAGCATAAAAAGTAAGGAAAGGCTAAAGTCGGGCGAGGCCGACTTTGTGATACACTCCGCTACAACACTCCGAATACAATTCAATTCGGTTAAAAAAGTGAAAACGGGATTTTTGTATGTTTCCTAATCATAGGATAATATGACGTGACCTAATTTGTCAAATCCAAAAGAATATTTGTATCGGGGCTATATCCAAACATGGAATAAAGTGTCCCACTTGCACAATAAGTTCTTTCAGTTCAAGTATAACGTGTTATGCTCAATTAGAAAAAAAAGGTGAAAATATGGAGCGAAATTTGAAAGGGAGCTATATATAAACCTGAAACGATTTTTACCACAGGTGTTTCTAGTTGAAATGTAAGATGTTTTTCCAATTTTGAAGAAAAGCCTGTTGTAATATTGTAATAATAATATCTAGAGTGAAAAAAAGTCGATCGGCATAATTAACAATGGGTCTATCTCGCTTCCTATTAGGTGTCACAAACAAATGCACAAAGACATAATACTCTCGTGGAGTGTTAAAAACTATTTTGGCATTCTCAATATGATAAAAAGTTACGCGCGATTTTCTGAAGATACCTTTCACAATTTTTGACTTTACAGCCAACATTTATCCTATTTTAGCCTGATAACTTGGGAAGCAAAATGCTATTAAGGGCGAAATGATGGACATACCCAAAATCTAGAAAAATGTTTTGAACATAATCGTTGTAGCAAATTACAACCTTCGGTTATATGTTGTCCCATTTTTGAACTATTTTATTTATTTAATTTTTATGTTCACAGCCTCTTTTGCAGTCACAAAATAACGTGTGAGTATATAGCCAAATTAGAAATATTTGAAAAAACGGCTTTCAAAAAAAATGTTCTTCTCCAAATTTATATATGGCAGATGACAGTGAAATCAGAGAATAGTTTGGCATCAAAAACTCATTTTCGAGAAAATTGTCCATAACCACTTTTGAATATAAGGCCTCGATATACTCTTGTAACATAACCTAGGACGACCACAATTTATCCTCAATCTTTCTTAGCTCTCTTATTATCCGACTTGAAGGCCACTGGCATCTACACCAAACATAGCAAGTGTTTCACAGAAGACGTTACCACGAATAAAAAGAACGACTGCATTCGTGTTATACCGCAATGCATAACAAACAGTTGGTACTGCTGTCCAAACATCAATTATACATTTTATAGCCCCATTTACATTAATCAAACTCTTTAAGAGGGGCACACACGTATTATGTGCCCGTTTGAGTTTTTTTTAATTTCCGACATATCAGATGAAGTGAAAGGGCAACAACATACATCTCTCCGCAAATAAAGATGAAAGGTAAAAGATAAAGTAAACAAAACAGAGGAAAAAGAACAATAAACAAACCAATACGCATTTTATTTGACCAACTAAACGTAAAAAGGACGAGGATCCTTTTAAAAGCATAGAAACACACGGCAGCATATGGATGGATGGATGCACACACATCGTGCGTTCTTGCAGATTGTAATTAATTAAACTGGAAACAAGAGAAACCAAAAGTGAAGCATGCCACATGAGTCCACATGAAGCATACGACGCAAGGGAAAAACTGCGCGTGTCACCATCACACCATCCAATCGAGCATAGGCGGAGAGTGCGGAGTACCTTAATCATAAAGTGGTTATCTGGCTTTATCTTACAACAGGATACCAAAGCAACGTTGTCACGCCACGCCATACACACAAATTTCTTGCTTGTGGAAGATTGAAGACACACGTATGTGGCCTAAAAGGCGCCTGTGGTTGTTCGAGGTGGTGGTGTTGCTGCTGCTGCAACTATAACCATTTTTTGGTTAAGAACGATAATGTCCTACAGGATTCTACCGCAACAGAAATAAACAATGTTCAATGTTATGCACCATCAACCTGTCATTCGGAAATGTAAACGAGAGAAGGAACACCGAACCAAACCGAAAAATACCATAAGACGACCACGTCTGCCTCTCTGGCCAGAACTGTTGTTCGTTCATATGTCCTGCGTCAATGAAGGCACTTGTACGAGTCGTCGGCAGGGGATGTCGGGGGTTGTTGGAGTAAAATGGCTTTTAATGCATTTTCTTTAATAAGACAGATAAATTTGTTGGCTTTAATTAATTTCCCCGCATGTTTTACATTGCTCCGGTTTCGGCTGTGCACTCATGCAGCCCAGTGATGTAACAGTTGCACGGCTGTGTCGAGGGGTAGGAACGTGGAAGGAATGCATTAAAATTTCCAGAAAATAAATAAAGTTAATTAATTAAAAAGTCGCATAAAACGATGTAAAAGGCATTTCCTGAATGGCAAATTGTAATACTTGCCCACATACATATTGTCCTTGGTTAAAACAATAGCAACAATGGTTGGCCAAAACGGTTGGGAATGAATTCCCAGAAACACATACTTTTGAAATATTATCAAACGATCTCCATTTCATTGTGTTTAAAGAAGAAACTCGGCCACAGAAAACATTTTCCTCCCTTGACTCCTTGAAGAACTATTGTTTAAAATATCGTATTCGATGTATATTAGGGCGGGTTGATTTGTATAAATGAAAAAAAATTAAAAATCATATAGCAAAAATGTAATCGACATTAAATTCTAAGAAAATTCTCCGAATAAACCGCGCCTCTCGACTTGAAAATTTTTAATACGGTGAAATTTTTTTAATGACAAAAAAATTTTGAGAGAAATAATATAAAGTTCAATAGAACTATCTTACTAAACAATTTTATTCAGAAAAATCATTCTAACATTTATTTTTTTGGCAAAGGCGGGCATATAAATTTTCAAGTCGAGAGGCGTGGATTAGGATTTTATTTCTTCGGAGAATTTTCTTAGAATTTTATGTAGTTTACGTTTTTGCTATACGATTTAAAAAAATCAACCCTCCCTAATGTACATGCTAACATCACAAGACAATCGTCATGAGCACATAAAATCATACAAACATATCGAGCCCTATTAGCCAAAATGACGTAAACACCAAAAACAAAATTATACAGGGAAGGATTTTACTATTTATCTTTTGTATATGAGTGTGTATTACTGTGAATTTGGGTAAATAAACATTGTTTTGTCTAAGATACGTGATGCCAGTAATTTCTTTTACATATCTACAAGATAACGGGAGTTTTTGTCGCTTATCACATCATCAAACTACTTGTAGACGTTGTGGCATTTACGTCAAAAAGTCGTATTAAATATCAATTTTATTTTTGTTAACATAAATAAAAAAGTAAAATTGGGAAACATAGTTTTTTACAATCCTTAAGATAATAGTATGTCATTCACTTGCGACCCAAGCATTGGCGTAGGAGGGATGTGCATCGGGGGGACTATAGCCCCCAATTTTTTTTCTTATAAAGTTAAAAAATATGTATATTCGCACGGACAATATAATACCCCAGCAAAAAATGGAAGTACTTCCGTAGGAATCACATTTTAAACGCATCTCAAAATCCGAATGTGCATTTTGAGAATGTTCTTTTAAACAACTTCCAAAAAAGTCAATAATATGTTATTATCCCGTAACATTTCACGAATAGCATTTTCACAAGTGAATGGGAACGAATTTTTAGTATGGGGTCACCGAGTTATGTTGCCCGCTTTGCACCCAGAAGGTCTCGGGTTCGAATCGTGGCCCGGGAAAAAACGTTTATTATTTTTTATTACTTTTATAAATAAACAATGTTTAATTTTGTATAATTTTAACAATATAAACATTTTTGCTTAAAAATAGAAATTTAAAGCTTTTTAATGTACTTCAAATACTTATTTTTTTAGTAATTACACTGTCCAACAGCATTTTTGGAACAGAGTAGCGACCCGATAATTCTGAAAGGGCATGTTGATTAGATCATTTTTGTAGAATAAACTTATAGCCCAACGGGTATGAGTTTCTTTTTATCGCGGGTCAAAGTTTTCATTTTTTGGTCGAAGGGAGCATTATGTTTACTGAATAAAGTGTTCTGGTTTTGGACATATCCCATAGGAGAAAATCTTTAATCCCATAGAACAGTGTTATTAATACTACAAAGTATCAGTAAAATTAAGTAATGTTAATTTGTTTAATACTAAATTAAATTAGTATTTATTTGCGTTATATATTAGTTCATATTAAATAGATATTTTGTTACGTTTCCTATTGTCGATTCCACGGAATAAAATGATTTGCTTTAGTTATTCACCACTCACAACAGATGATAGCTGAGATAGTTAGAGTGCCGTAGTAGCAACAAGAAGGTCCACTGTTCTACCACCGGTAGTTGCGAATTTTTTAAAACAGAAATGGAAACTAGTGAAAAAGTTGTTCCATTTCAAAAAATTTTAAAATAACTTTTAATTCTTTCAAAATAATGGACATCCCTCCTATGACAACCAATTTCACTACTTCCGAATCACAAGATGAACATTTTTTTTCACTTCTTTGGATGCTCTCTTTTTGCTGGGACTGTACCCCTGGTTCTGTACGGCGTGCGGTCATAACACCCAAATTGAAAATGTCATAAAGCCCAAAAACGATGCGTTGATTGTGTTGTTGTAAAATTTATCGATTTTTTGGGCAATATTTCGTTGAGTTTGGGCATTGTGACATTATTTCTTTCAACACCTAAATCTTTAACGCCAATAGCTATAAAAGCGTACGGTCATAACGCCCAAGGTCATAACGCCGAAATTGAAAATGTCATAAAGCCCAAAACGATGCGTTGATTGTGTTGTAAAATTTATCGATTTTTTCGGCAATATGTCGTTGCGTTTGGGCATTGTGACATTATTTCTAGGCAATAACGCCCAAATCTGCAACGCCCAATCCCCGGACCGTCATAAAACCCAAATTTGCGACATATTGCCAAAAACCCTCATGATTTCCAAGTAGCCAGCCTTCGGCCGGGATTAATTATTTTCTCCTATGAGGTATGTCCAAAACCGGCTACGCAAAGTAAAGGCTTTCTGCGATTTTCTCCTATGGAGTATCCAAAGACGGCTACGTATTGTAATGGTTTTTTGCGTTGCCGGCCTTAGGCCGGGATTAAAGATTTTCTCCTATGAGAGAAAACCCGCTACGCAAAGTTAAATTTACTCCGTTGCCGGCCTACGGCCGGAATTAAAGCTTTTCTTCTAGGAAGTATGTCCAAAGCCGGCTACGCAAAGTAAAGGTTTTTGTCGTTGCCGGCCTTCGGCCGGGTTTAAAGATTTTCTCCTATGGGATATGTCCAAAACCGGCTACGCAAAGTAAAAGTTTTCTGCGTTGTCAGCCTGCGGCCGGAATTAAAGATTTTCTTGGGTATGTCCACAGACGGCTACGCATCATTTAATCCAACGTAGAAATCATTTAGTTTGCGTAGCTGGTTTTGGACATATCCCATAGGAGAAAATCTTTAATCCAAAAACGCAGAAAAACATTACAATGCGTAGCCGTCTTTGGACATACACAATAGGAGTAAATCTCTAATCCCGGCCGAAGGCCGTCAACGCAGAAAACTTTTACTTTGCGTAGCCGTCTTTGGACATACCCCATAGGAGAAAATCAACGCCTAAAACTTTTACTTTGCGTAGTTGGTTTTGGATCAAATAAATCAACTGTGAAGCAACCCTTATTTCAGTAACGACCTCAAAAGTTAGCGACTCCATTTTGTCTGATTAAAAACAGAGCAGCTAATAAATTAATTCACTATTCACTTCTATCAACAATAATCAAGGACTCTAAACGAAACTAAGACGATCACGACCAACGAAACACTATTTTGGACGTTACAAATTACAAATCAGACAACTGAGAACATAGACTATTGAATTCTGTTGAACAATTCATAGTCTCCTTTATGGCTTGTATATATGGTTTCAGGATCGTATCCAAATTCTTTTTGAGTGGACGAAACTACACTTTATAAACTATTAATTGAGGGATGCTCCTATTCGACTTCGCATCTAGCGATACAAAACACATAACTGTTATACAACAGTTTCATTCAGATGGGTTTCTGAGTATTATTCATTTTACAAAAATGTCAAAAAGCCCAAAAGAAATCCCAAATTTTGCGTCATTATATCATTTTAATTGCCAAAATTTGGGCGATATGCCGATTATTGGGCTTTATGACATTTATCGATTTGGGCGTACGCCATAGCTGGCGTACGGACATAACTCCCAAATTGAGTGTTGTTGTAAAATTTATCGATTTTTTGCGCAATATGTCGTTGCCTTTCGACATTATTTCTAGGCAATAACGATTTTTTGCTCAATATGTCGTTGCGTTTGGACATTATTTCTAGGCAATAACGCCCAAATCTGCAACGCCCAAAACTATAAAGCCCAATCCTCGGACCGTCATAAAACACAAATTTGCCCAAATCCCTCGTGATATCCAAGTACACTTCGGCCGGGATTAAAGATTTTCACCTATGGGGTATGTCCAAAGCCGGCTACGTAAAGTAGCCGGGATTAGAGATTTTCTCCTAAGGGGTATATCCAAAGCTACAAATTGTAAAGCTTTCTTGAAATGAATTAAAGATTTCCTCCTATGGCGTATGTCCAAGACCGCTACGCAAATTAAAAGTTTTCTGCATTACGAAGAAACCTTGACAATGCGTAGCCGGCTTTGCATATACCTCATAGAAGAAAATCTTTAATCCCGACCAAAGGCCGACAACGCACAAGAGCTAGAAGGCTGAAAATTGGTAAATATATATTACTGACCACGATAAAGATCAATTTGATGCCAAAATTTGGTTTTTCGTTTCGTGGGCGTGGCAATAGTGTTTTTAAAGCTAGTAGGCTGAACGTATATATTACTGACCACGAGAAAGATAAATATGATGCCTGATTTTGAATTTTCGTTTCGTGGGCGGTGGGGGCGTGTCAAAAGTGTTTTTTAGCTAGAAGCCTAAAAATTGGAACGTGTATATTACTCACCACTATAATTACTCATCAATATGATAAGATCAATATGAAACCTGATTTTAATTTTACCATTTTTTTGCCTGGCGAAGCGGGCGGGGTTCAGCTAGTGCTCCATAAAAGAAAATTGATAATCCCGGCCGAAGGCCGACAACCCAAAATTCCTTTACAATTTGCAGCCGGCTTTTGATATACCACATAGGAAAATATCTTTAATATCGGCCGAATGGGTTTCTGAGTATTATTCATTTTACAAAAATGTCATAAAGCCCAAACTTTGCGTCATAAGGCCGAAATAAATTCTTTGGACTTTCTGACATTTTGATTGGGCATTATGCCCAAATTTGGGGGATATGCCGATTATTGAGCTTTATGACATTTATCGATTTGGGCTTATGACCGTACGCCTTCTGTAACTTTTGTGAAGGTGAAAAGAAAAATTCCACAGTAAAAGTGTCAATAAGTTATTTTATTGTTTTGTTGTTTAAGACTTTTAATAACCCAGCAAAAAAACTCGGAAATAGTTCAAAATGAATTGCATTATCATTACCCCTAAATCACGCATCCAAGATAATTAATTCTAAACAGTCTCTCAAATGCAAATATATTTGTAATCTCAAGAAGTCTTTCTAAAGCACTTCCAAAAAAGTGGTTTAATACTTATTCCCAGCAATAAAATGGAAGTATTTCCAAATGAATAAAACTTTTATTGCTCCTGAATCACACATCCATAATAATTCATTCTACATAGCTTCTCAAATGCGAACAAATAAATTATATATTAGAATTTTATCTTTCAATAGAATTAAATTTATATATATATAAATTTTCATCTCATATCTTCATTATAGAAAATGAAAAAATAAACAAATATTAAAAAAATTTAATTCTGTTGGGTTGTATGTTAAATGACTCATTATGGTTTGTGTAATAGATTTTAATAATCTGTCTTATGGACAGGGTATAATTATTTATTTTTTTCGTTGTATGTATTGTTGACCTTTTAACTATTTTTTTATTTTGTTATTGTTCGGCTATTAGGTCACACAAATAAAATACGAATATCTTCTTTTTATTTGCTAATTTTTCTTTAAATTTTTTCGATGTTTCGACTAACGTCGAAAAAATTATACATTAACATAATTTCGAACTAAATACAAAAAATCGATATATATAACAAAGATAATTACATTTTTAGGTAAATAAAGAATCACTGTGAACAATTCAAGCTTTCGTACTTTACTGCCGAAATCTACGTCTATGTTTGTCAATTGTATGTCTGTAAATTTTAGCGCATCCGTCTGTGTCTCTCTTGTAATTGAGCCTTTTTTCCGCAGCGACGCACAGTGGATCAGAATCAAAATCCATCAGCCAAAATTCAATAACTTTTGTTCTAGTAGACATTTTTGAGTTCTGTAAAAAAATTTATTATTTTAAGATATTATGAATATGTAAATAATTCGTTAAAGGCTTTTGAAAGAATAAAGTTGTCTTGGTCCAAAATGATATTTTTTACAATATTCATTACAACCAAACTATATTTGGCACAAATATTTTCCGTCATAATAAAGCTAAGAAACCACAATTTCTAATAAAAATTTTGAGTGCTAAATCTCTTAAAATGTGTGAGAAACAGATCGACAAAGTCAAAAAAAAAAAACGTTTTTTCTTCGTTTTATGAACAAATACGTAAAAATATGTTAAAAAACATAAACACAAAAAAAAAAATAAAAATTTTAATTTTCTTTAAAATCGAGAAATACGAAAAGTAGTCAAGTTTGGGCCGTTTTCTAAAATATATCCGATTCCCCGATATATAATGTTAATATCTCAAAATAATCCTTGGGTACTTGTATAATTTTGATTTTTTACAGAACTCAAAAATGTCTTCTAGAGCAAAAGTTATTGAATTTTGGCTGATGGATTTTGATTATGAACCACTGTGCGACGTCAATAATATGTAACATTTGTAAAGTATATCTTCTCGCTCAGTTTCTCTCTTCTTCTATTATCTCAACGTCCCCGAAGAGATGATAGTCTGGTTTTTAATTTTGACTTTGTCGTACCAACATATACCTTTTGGCATATGTTGGACTCGTCGCCGTTGCATTTGATATTCCTTTTTTATACACTCCACGAGAGTATTATGTCTTTGTGCATTTGTTTGTAACACCCAAAAGGAAGCGAGATAGACCCATTGTTAATTATACCGATCGACTTAGAATCACTTTTTGAATCGATTTAGCAATGTCCGTCTGTCTGTGCGTCCATCTATTCTTGTAATCACGATACAGGTCGCAATTGTAGACAGAACCAAATGAAACTTTGCACAACGAAGTTTTTCGGCATAAGGACAAACGCTATTTAATTTGAAGAAAATCGGTTCAGATTTAGATATAGCCCCCATACGAATTTCACTCCCGATTTGACTTTTTCTGCTGTAGAAACCACATATTTTAACAGATCTTCTTCAAAATTGGTAGAACATCTTATACTTCAATTAGAAACGCCCATGGCAAAAATAGTTCATATCGGTTCAGATTTATATATAGCTCCCATACAAATTTCACTCTCAATTTCAGTTTTTTCCGCTCTAGAAACCACATATTTTATCAGATCTTCTTCAAATCTTGCAAAATATCTTACATTTCAAGTTGAAACACCCATGGATCGGTTCAGATTTATATATAGCTCCCACACAAATGTCGCTCCCGATTTGACTTTTGCCGCTCTAGAAATCACATATTGTACCCGATTTACTTTAAATTTGGCACAGCATCTTATAATCAAACTGGAAACGCCTATGCAGAAATTGGGTAAGATCGGTTCAGATTTAAATATAGCCCCCATACAAATATCGCTCCCGATTTGACATTTTCCGCTCAAGAAACCAAATATTGTACCCGATTTTATTAAATTAGGCACAACATCTTATAATCTAACTAGAAACACCTGTGGCGAAAGCGGACTAGTTCGGTTCAGATTTAGACATAGCCCTAATACAAATGTCGCTCCCGATTTGACTTTTGCCGCTCTAGAAACCACATATTGTACCCGATTTTCTTTATATTTGACAACATCTTATAATCCAACAAAAACACCTTAGGTGAAAGTGGGTAAGATCGGTTCAGATTTAGATATAGCTCCAATACAAACGTTGATCCCAAATGTTTAACCGATTTTGCCTAAAACTATATATATTATATTTCACCTATTTCGTTCCAGGTTTCAGTATAACCCCATACAAATGTCCTTTCCCATTCCTTTAATAAAAATCCTTCCCGTTTTCTCTTTTTTACCGAATTGAATTGTATTCGGATAGCAAGTGGAGTGTATCATATAGTCGGCCCCGCCCGACTTTAGCCTTTCCTTACTTGTTTATTTTTGACTTCGTCTTGCTGAATAATTTTGAGACTGTATTGTGGGACTTGTGTGCCAATTCGTATTTTTCTTTGTCATAAATATTCGAATGTCGTAGCCCTTGGGAGAGTCCTGGTATATATGTAATAGATTTATAGATTTTTTGCAGTCCATCCTTGTCAACTTTTCTTTGATTTTGTGTTGCACGTTTTATTAAATCCTCGATCGTGCTCTTTGGGAAGTCGATCAATTGTAGAATAGTCCTTATTTTCTTTTTGTTCATTATGTGATACTCCTTGTCACTGATTTGTAATACTCTATTGATAAAGTTCGTCGCTGTGTTGATGATTGTACGCCTTGGATGTTTGGAGTAAAAGTTTATAAGTCATCCTGATGCGGTTGGTTTTTGGTACCAATATATTTTAAGCGTTGTCCCTTGTCTGATGAACTTCATAAAGCGCTCACGTCTTGACTTTTATGATCAGTATACTAATGCATATCATCATGAATTGATTCATGCCAGAACAACATTACCCAATTATCCGAATTTACTTTAAAATCAAAAATCCCTTTTGATGCGAAATATGTGTGATAGAACACACGAATTTTTAAAATTTTCATTAGTAGTCATCTGAAATGTACAACGACTTTACTTTATAAAATAAAATATTTGTAAAGTTTCGTATAAAATCGTTATTTTTAGGCGAAGTCTAAAATGTTGCCATATTGTTGTTTTAGTCAAATGAACTATAATTAGTACACTCAGAAAAATAGCATCCTTAAATCTGAGTAAAATCCATACTACAATTTAGTTTAACAATTTTACTGCAGTTTGCATAAAAATGACTTACGAGAAGGAACATTAAGTAGATATGACTACAATTTCAAGAAGAAATTGTACATATAATCAAAACAAAATAGATCCAAAAAACAGTAAAAACTTCTTAAAATTAATTATATTCATACTTGTGCGGAAAAAAATTACTAGCTTTTAAGAAAGAAAATAATGAAGAAATTTAGTTTCCTGGAAAAATTCCATTTAGGAAGTTTTTACATAAATATATTTTTGATATGAGTGTTGCATATTCGGAAGCAAATAATTTATTTGAATTATTGAGTAAATTTTTCCTCAGGTTTAGATAAATTGGACTTATTCTAAGTAAATTTCTTTCCTTTTAACATGTAAAATTTTAGTCAGGCTGAGTACAAATTTACTTGGTTTAAAGGAAATGTTGTGAAAAATTTTCCTCAGACTGAGTATAAATTTACTTGGTTGGACTACAAATTTACTTAATTTGAGCAATTTTTTGGATTGAGGAAAAATTTAAGTGGAACCAAGTTCAAAGCATGCCCTATTTTCAAGGAAAAGTTTGTACTTGATGTAAGAAGTTATTGCGCTACACGCAGTTCAAGTTTCCTCAATTTTAGTATATAGTTGCTAAATACGTGGCATACTTTTTTTCTGAGTGTACAAAACTCGATGTGAGATGACGATATCAACTAGTCTCATGGTTTTTCACATCTTGAGTACGAGTAACTATTTTTCGTTTTTTTTTTTTTTTATAAACTTTTACTCACGCATGTTTCTTCTTCTATCTCTACAACAGATTCAGAAGAATTAAGTTTCTTTGTAGTGAATTTTTCGTTCAAAACTGAAAAAAATATCTTTTTGTAACATCTAATATGAAATACTAGCTACTTCGTACGCGGATATTTATACCCTCCACTAGGGTATTATGTATTTGTTCATTTATTTGTAACATCCAAAAGAAAGCGAGATAGATCCAATGTTGATTATACCGATCGATACTTAGAATCACTTTTTGAATCGATTTAGAAATGTCCGTCCGTCCGTTGATCTATTCTTGAAATTAAAGTCTAGTTCGCAATTATTGTACGATCCTAACAAAAATTGGCACAAGTGAGTTTTGTGGCCCAAGGAAGAACCCTATTTATATTTGTATGGGAGCTATATATAAATCTGAACCGATCTCTATTTTCACCATAGGTATTCCTAGTTTAAATATAAGATGTTTGGCCAAATTTGAAGACAATCTGATAAAATATGTGGTTTCTAGAGGGGAAAAGTCAAATTGGGAGCGAAATTTGTATGGGAGCTATATGTAAATCTGAACCGATCTAGCACATTTTCACCACAGCTGTTTCTATTTGGAATATAAGATGTTTTGCCAATCTAGAGTGAAAAGAGTTAAATCGGGAGTGAAATTCGTATGGGTGCTAATTTTATATATATATATATGTTTTGCCACATTTAACCCCCAAAAGTACGAATTAGCAAACGTCACTTTTAGGGATGCCTTCAAGGAAGGAATGCCCGGACCAAATTTCAAGATTCTAGGCCCAGCATTTGGTCATTGCTGTGGTACCATTTTTACCTTTAAAAGTACGAGTTTCCAAAAAATTAAAAATATTACACCTCTACCCTGTAAGATAAATGTACACAACAAATTTCGTGATTGTAGCTCTAGACGCTTGCTCTGCAGAGTGATCGGTCACTCAATCACTCAACTCTTTTATGTATATATGTAATCCGATTTCCGGTTTTTGGCCGAGGGAATTATTTAAAATATCGCCTATTTCCAGGTTCTTCGAATATGCTTCCGCCAATACTTTATAACCGAACGAAGCCATGCTTAGTTGAATAAAGAAAGTACAAATAAATTATCATTCATTTATACCGAGTACAGGTGTGGTAGAAACTCTAGTTTTTATGAGAATTGCTTATCATGTTAAAAGTTATTAGTGCCCGAAAAATCGGCGAAAACGGAGAAATTAAATTAAGAACGAAAAATATAAAATCTGATTCGGTAAAATATTGGATTTCGTTCGATGGGAACAAGGTTTAACGCATTGTTAACTAAAACTATCTTTCAGTTCGAATAAATAAACAATACATTTTATTAGTTTTGAGATATTTCGCTTTCGCGTTTTAAAAATATAATAGAGAAAATTGACTCATGACTTTAGTTTAGGCACTCACAATTGTACAAATAAGTTAAATAATGTCCTTCCATTTGTTCACAATGACAATTAAAAAATGTATTTCATATCAATAAAAACATATTCAGAAACAAACATATTTCAAACAGTAGCCGTTAAAAAAAAAAAAAAAAAAAAAAAAAAAACAAAAAATTAGCCTCTAAAAAAAGTGAAAACGGGAAGGATTTTTGTATGTTTCCTAATCATAGGCTAATATGACCTGATCCAGTTTATCAAATCGATAAGAATATTTATATCGGGCTATACCCAAACATGGAATGCAATGGCCCACTTTCACAATAGGTTCTTCCAGATCATGTATAACGTGTTATCCTCAATTTGAAGAAATTCGGTGAAAATACGTGGATTCTGGGGCGGAAATAATTAAGCCGGAAGCGAAATTTGAATGGGAGCAATATATAAATCTGAACCGATCTGACCTATTTTCACCATAGGTGTTCCTAGTTTTAATACAAGATGTTTTACAAATTTTGAAGACAATCTGTTAAAATCTAAATCGGAACCGATCTTACCCACTTTCAGAATAGTTGTTTCTAGTCAGATTATAAGATTATAAATGGAGTAACTAAATTAATTTCTATGAAAATTGGTCATATTCGTGTAAGCCGGCTGAGCAAATTATAGTAGTTATCCATTTCTGGGTCATTTTGTGATTGTTTACATGAAGACCATACCATTTTTGTACTCTTACTATTTGGTGCAAAAATTTGGAAGATCGGTGTAAATTTTAATATAGCCTTCATACATATGTGTCTTCCATTGTAGTCGCCTACCTTTATAGTCGTGAAATTACACTAACAATTAATGTTTTAATTTAAACATTAGATGTGTAAAATTAAACATTGAAATGCATAAAATGTAACTCTTTATATGTTGTAATTTAAACATTGAATGATTAATTTTACACGTTTGATGTTTAAATATAGACAGGGTTAAATTTACTGTAATATTTAACATTTCGGTGTTGAAAATTCGCCATTTAATATGTATATTTAAACATTGAATGATTAATACTACATCCTTGAATGTGTAAATTTACATTAATTATACCCTCCACTAGGGTATTATGTCTTTGTGCCTTTGTTTGTAACACCCTTACGGAAACACGTTAGACCCATTGTTTATTATATGGATCTGCTTGGGATCACTTTCTGAGTCGATTTAGCAATGTCCGTCTATTGTTGTAATCAAATTAGTGGTCGCAATTATAGTCCGATCTTAACAAAAATTGGTGCATGTAAGTTTTGTGGATCAAACACGAACGCTATTCAAGTTGAAGCAAATCGATTCAAATTTAGATATACCCCCATACAAAAGTCGCTCGCGATTTGACATTTTCCGCACTACAAACCACATATTGAATCCGATATTCTTTAAATTTGGGAAAAATCGTATAATCCAACTATAAACACCTACGCATGAAGTGGATAAGATCGGTTCAGATTTAGATATAACCCCCACACAAATGTCGCTTGAAGCAAATCGATTCAAATTTAGATATACCCCCATACAAAAGTCGCTCGCGATTTGACATTTTCCGCACTACAAACCACATATTGAATCCGATATTCTTTAAATTTGGGAAAAATCGTATAATCCAACTATAAACACCTACGCATGAAGTGGATAAGATCGGTTCAGATTTAGATATAACCCCCACACAAATGTCGCTTGAAGCAAATCGATTCAAATTTAGATATACCCCCATACAAAAGTCGCTCGCGATTTGACATTTTCCGCATTACAAACCTCATATTGAATCCGATATTCTTTAAATTTGGGAAAAATCGTATAATCCAACTATAAACACCTACGCATGAAGTGGATAAGATCGGTTCAGATTTAGATATAACCCCCACACAAATTTCGCTCCCGATTTGACTTTTTCCGCTCTAGAAACCACATAGTGTACCCGATTTGCTTTAAATTTGGCACAACAGCTTATAATCCAACTAGAAACACCTATGCAGCAAGTGGGTATAATCGGTTCAGATTTAGATATAGCCCCCATACAAAAGTCACTCCTGATTTGACATTTTCCGCTCTAGAAACCACATATTGAATCCGATATTGTTTAAATGTGGCAAACCATCTTATAATCCAACTATAAACGCCTATGGAGAAAGTGGTTAAGATCGGTTCAGATTTAGGTAAAAATGTTAGGTACAAATGTCGAACCCGATTTGACATTTGCTGTTTTAGAAACCACATATTGTACCCGATTTTCTTCAAATTTGGCTTAACACATTATAATCTATCTAGAAACAGCTGTGCAGAAAGTGGATAAGATCGATTCAGACTTAGATATAGACCCCTTTTGTCACCATGTCATTTGTAAATAAATTTGCATTCTATTAAATATAGATGCAAAATGGTCTTGAGTCAGGACAATATCCCAATTCAAATCAAATATTGTTTACAGACCAAAAAAATACAAACGAAAAAACTAAAACGTTATGCAATTATGTTTTCACTAAATTTTTACATTTCCCCGCAGGGATTTTGAAAAAATGACGAATATTCAACTTTTTGGAAGTTTTGTTTTCACACATTTTCACCAATATTTTCATTATTTTATTTAGAATATTATATGCATATAAACGAATTGAGAATTGGACTAGTGGCATCAAAACATTAAAAATACGAAATCAACTTCAACAGCAAAAATTAAAATATTTTCTTGTAATTTAAATATCACTAATACACATAAATGTAAGCCATTTTCTGTAGATATCCACAAAGACTATCACTGTTCAAATTATCTTTCCTATCATTTTATAGTCATTTTAACATTTGACAGGACCGAGGTGACCAACTTTGGGAGTCACCCAGTAGCCCCCTTACAGAATTAATTGCAAAAAAGCGATAAGAAGCCACTATTGAACATGATTGTTTCTAAAACAATATTAAAATATCTAAAAAATATAAATATTTTGCACGACATTAAACATAACCAATTAAAAATATCAAAGCAAATACTAAATACAAACATTTATGAAATCATGTTAACGAAATTTTAAAGTACACACCTCATATATTAAATAATTAAATATTAAGGAAAGGTTAAAGTCGTCAGAGGCCGACTATATGATACCCTCCACTTCTTATCCCATTACAATTGAATTCGGGGGAAAAAGTGATATCGGGAATGATGTTTTGCGTGGGCACTATATATTAGGATGATTGCAGCGGTCACCCTCTAGAAATGAAGATTGGATTGTTTAATGATGATCTACAAAATATTTCGTCACTGGGTCAAGCCATCTGTGAGCTAAACGCTCCTGAAAACACCACTAAAATTCATGTTTTTCCTGTGTAATTTTATTCATGTTGCATTTTTGCCCAAATTTTTTTCTAAATTAATATAGCCTTGGAAGAAGTTTAAATAAAAATTTGTCTTAGAATAACTCATTGGTCATATTATTGGACGTTTAGATTGATTTTTTGTGGTTTTCCAGGTGACTGCAAAAAACTCATATTTCTTGGATACATTTTGTAATAGGTGTTATGAAAAACAAGTAAAAAAGGCGTTAAGTTCGGCCGGGCCGAACTTTATATACCCTCCACCATGGATTGCATTGCACAGGGGCTTTCGATTTTCGTAGAAGTACAGTAATATTACAAGAAAATATAAATTTGTTAATATAGCCAAAACAAAACAAATACAAATATTGAAAAAATAAATAATTATAAGACAAGGCTACCAATAAGTTTACACTATATATATATCCAAATAATACTTCAGGTCAATTCAAAAAATACATATTCTTATGTTTATATTTTCAAAAATGCGTAAGTACCATAACTATTGGTAGATAGTGGGTACTGCAGGTGGTTGTATTTCCATCATATTTTAATTCCAAAAGTACAAACTTTGAAAATCCATTATCTCACGTACATAGTGCCGTAAAAGTAAAGTACGAATTTGGAAAAATCTTTTTATTTTACTTGTCTATGTAGTCAAAGGAATACACCATGATTCTAGCTGCGACCATTTGATTGGTACCGTTTATACCCCATTTTTCCTATTTTATCCCCTGAAGGGTACGACTTTCTAAAATCTCTTTATTAGCTGTAGCCGTTTAGTTGGTACTATTTTTATCACTCTGTTCCCATTTTATCCCTTGAAAGTACTAATTTGGGAAAAAAATCTTTTATTTTTCGTGTCTACGCAGTCAGGGGAATGTATACTCCGAATTTCAAGACTCTAGCCGCTGTCATTTGGTTGGTAATATTTTTATCCCCCTTTTCCATTTTAACCCCAAAAAGTACGAATTTTTATCCATCTATTCCCATTTTACCCCTTAAAAGTATGAATTTGGAAAAAAAACTTTTATATTGTGTATCTACTCAATTAGAGAATTTCGTGTTTCTGGCTGGTGTCGTTTGATATGTACCATTTTGATCCCACTTTGCCCTACTTTACCCCCTACGAAAAAAAAACACTTTATGGTGCACGTTTTTGTTATAGGGGGAATGCGCATACCCAGTACTTGGAAGAGATACAATGGGTACAGAAGCATAAAAATAGTACCAACTAAACGACTTACTAGAATGATAAAATTCGGTGTGTACATCCCTTTTATTGCGTAGACACGTAAAATCAACGGATTTTTCAATATTCGTACTTTTTCGGGTTAAAATGAAAAAAAGGTAATAATAGAACCAACCAAAGACCGCTTGAGTAATGAAGTTCGGAATATACAGGTGTGTACATTAGAGCGTCCAGGTTACAAGTAAAAAAAAAAAAGTTCGCCGAACACCTTCGAATATGAAGTATTATTGAAAGGTAGTTTCAAAAAAATTTTTTTTATTTTTTTATGCCGAACGTAGGGGTCGCGCTTTTACATTTTTCTATATAACTTCTGCATTTATAAACGGATTTTAAAGTATGATACATCGATGTTTCTGTCGCGACAAGGCCGATTTTTTTGAAAATCGACATACTTCCTTAGGAAGAGTTTCATGATTTTACGCGAGCTTTAATTTTCTGATATTAGAGTGGTACATTAGGGTAGTAGCAACTGAGATATGATGGGTAAGTACCAGAAGGGGGTGCTTGAGCTCAATGATTTCAAAGACAAAAAATCTGCCTCGTCGAGACAAAAACATCGATGTATCACACTTTAAAATCCGTTTATAAATGCAGAAGTTATATAGAAAAATGTAAAAGCGCGACCCCTACGTTCGGCATAAAAAAATAAAAAAAATTTTTTTGAAACTACCTTTCAATAATACTTCATATTCGAAGGTGTACGGCGAACTTTATTTGAGGTACGCCCTAGTGTACATCCTAGCTCATTTCATTCGGAAGCTAGCGTGCTTTCAACAGACAGACGGACGAACAGACTGACATGTCTAATCAAAATCAAATCATCACTATGCAATGCAAACTTTATTTTCGTTCCATTTGTATGGACCGCGACCCATCCTACTAAAACTGAACCGATCTGACCTACTTTCACCATAGATGTTTCTAGTTGAAATATAATATGCTGCTGCAAATTTGAAGAAAAACGGTTAAAATATGTTGTCTCTAGAGCAGAAAAAGTCAAATCGAGAACGTAATTTGTATAGTAGCTATATATATACTTGAACCGATCTGATACACTTTCACCATAGATGTTTCCATCTTCCCGCGAATTATTTTTTCAAGTAATTCTTTTAAATTCTAATAGTTCTTAAGTTGTTTAACTCGTTGCTATTGGGCTTCTTCCGGATTGGGAATTTTTTTAAATTTTCCATGTGTCAGTTACATAGACAATTGTTGAATATTATTGTGAGAAATTCAAATGCTTTCGCAGGTAGTTTTCTAACAATGATGTTGGGGATATGGTCGAGACCATATGATTTATTGTTATTGATTCCAGAACAACCTTTAATGACAACGTTCAATGACGCGAGTACCGAAAAATTCTGAGTAGATGTTCGTCTACATTAGTAATTGTTGAAGTGATAATGTCCCTAATATGATTGATATATTGGACTTGGATAGATCTGTTAAAAATATTAAATCAAACAGACAATCATCATCACTCTCACTCCGTCTACTTCTATTTTTGTAATTTGTGTTTTCTTTTTATGGCCTAAAATTCTGTAAACCTCCTTATGTATATTTGGACCTGGAACAATTTTACTCATTCTTTCATTAAATAATTTACGTTGTTCTGTTGTACCTTTTCTTTTATTGTCATATTTAAGAAATATATTTGCTTCGAAAACAACATGTATTCCTGGTTCAGTATGTTGAGAGTTCTGTGATAAATCAATTTTAACTGTCTTTACCATCTATATTTGATTTTATATAATGACTTAGTACTTCCGGAAACAATAATTTCGCTATGGTTTATAGATATTTGCTGGTAGTTCTTGTGCATGTTATATTCAGCAATTCCGTAAAATGTTCAAAATGTTTATCTATCTCGTCATTTGATAGGTTTCTATCGGAATTCGGAAAATTATTCAATAATTCAACCCGAAAGTCATTCTTGAAATCGCCCCAGTTCGTTTTTTAAAAGAAGCTAATGTGTGGAAAGTATTGTAAAAAGTTGCGAATTTTAATTTTCAATTTAATTGGTAAATGATCACAGAAATAAGATCTGAAATTGTGTAGTTGGGAAAGGTGGTGGTAATCATATTCGGGCTTATGAGAAATGGTCCAAGAATGAAGAATTAATTGGATAAGAAGGAGTTGGACAAGTAACTCCACTCAGATCTACTGAACAATGCGAAGCCAATCATGTAGAGTATCCCGTTGTCATTATTCACCGAATCTTCCCATGAGATGTGTCTAGCATTGAGATCTCCGCCGATAAAAGCCCATCATAATTCTGTGATAATTCACACAGGTCCGAGAGGATGGATATTTAAGGCAAATAATCAGATAAGGGAAGTTTATATTTGACAGTCTTACCGGGGAGAATTAGTAGGACCTACGTGTAGCAATGACAGCTTCTTGTGAGCTGTCGTCTATTAGAAATGTGTAATCTTCAAGATAAACTCTCTGATTCTCCTGGTTTCCGGGTTTCTTGTATGAATGCTATGTCAATCCGGTTAGCCCTTATATATTCAATAATTCCATACTTCTACTTACATGAATGAGTGATCTAACGTTGAAAGTCATACGATTTAATGATCTATGGACCATATAATTTATTAACTTCAGTCAGTAGGGAAATTGAAGTTTCCCGTGCCTCTGTTTCAGAGAGTGATTTAAATTCTTTAATAAATTTCCTTAATTTTTTCTCTAAGGTGATATTCTTTGGTTGGCATATGTGCCTTGCTACTTCTAAAAATGTCTCAATTAAAGTATTGCTGGATCTACAATTTTGTTCTGAGTGTATATATATATATAGTTCGAACTGTATATATATATATATATTATTTTTTAGCAGCAAAAATGTACTATAAATAATAATACTATAAATACACTCACTAGAAAAAGTCTGCGTACACTAATATTTTTTAGTAAAATTCCAACTTTTTAAGCTTGGAATTATTTTTATAATCTTCTTTATTGATACCTTTCTGCATATATTCGGCTTTTTAAGTTATATTCGGCTTTTTAATTCAAAAGTTATCGATAACTTTGTGCCATTACCGAAAAATGAAAAAGTCTGCGTACAAATGCACAATTCTTCTTGGGTTTGGTTGGGCACGGGTTGGATACGATCAGGAAAATTTTGAAAAGGGCTGGATTTCATGGACGCGTGGCACGGAAAAAGCCATTAATTTCAATCGTTAATAGAAGGAAGAGAATTGAATTCGCAAAAAAATACGTAAATTACCCTCCAGAATTTTGGAAACATGTCCTCTTCTCAGAAGAGAGAAAGTACTGTATTTTTGGGATCAAAGGACTTAAAATTGTGTGGAGAAAAAAGTGTACTGCTATGAATAAAGATAACTGTGGTTCAAATGGAATTTGTTGAATCTACAATGAATGCTTTCGATTATTTGAACATTCTCAAAAGAAATGTGAAACAGAGCGCTGCGGTCTTGGAAGTGGATTTTTATTTCAACATGATAATGATCTCAAACACACAGCCTACGTTGTCAAGTCCTGCACACAGAAAAAATCATTGTAAAATCAACGTGAATAGCTATGATTCAACATGGATTTCCCTATGATATTGCTTCATAGCTGATCATAGCTGTTGTTTTAACATGGTTTCATGTAGAAAAATATATACATTTTCAACTTTAATATAACTTGAAATCCTTTTGAATCGAAGTCATCTTCATTTTGATTTAACATGACTATCATGTTGAATTATACATATTTCCCATTGAATCAAAGTGGCCACCATGTTGAAATAACATGAATATAATGTTGAATCAAAATGATGCTAATATTAACACATTGAGTGCCACGTCGTACGTTTCCGTACGACAGTGATTGCTTTGAGTGGTTGGGAAGGTTTGCGTCAAAACCGCTTGGCACTCAATGTGTTAAAATAACATGTTGATCCCTTTGAAGCAATGGTGTAACTGTGTTAAAATAACATGAATATCATGTTGAATCAATGTGACCACCATGTTCAAATAACAGGGATATCATGTTGAATCATAATGATGCCAATATTGAAATAACATGTCATATCATTATATAAAATAACATCATGTTAAAATAACATGAATAAGACGATTTTAGATATTTTTTAAAAAAGTTCGTTTTTTATTGCGTATTAAGAATACATAGATCACATAAATAAATTGAAATAAGTTTTAAGAATCAATTACAAAGATGTATATTTTCTCATTACATATTGGATGTAAATTCATGGAGTTCTTTAAGAACATTTGCTTCTTCAATTTTCCCACTTCGTATGCTTGAAAATGATCATCAATATAAATTAGTTCAACTTCAGAACATATAACCTTAATGTTAGTTCAAAATACCGCTAAGTGTGACATTTTGTATAGCTTAAGGAAATCTTTTTGTATACTTAGATAACTATTTTTTTGTAAACTCCACCAGTAAATTTTATTTTATTATAAAATACTAATCTATCAATACTAACTTTTAAGGAATCGAAGTTTAATTTATTTTTGAAGAGCTTACTTCAAGAGCATCTGCAATGTCATTCTCATAATATAGTAGAAATTTTGAGAAACTTAAGCGTTAAGGCATTAACGCTTTGTTACAAAGTTTTTAAAAAGATAAGCAAAGACCTATTTTGATGTAGTATGAAAATTCATGGACCGTAACAAACTTTTGAATATTCCGAGTTTAATGTTTGCATTAATTTAAAACAAATATCTAGGCTGGTCAAAAATGTGTCGAATTTCAAGATTTCTATCAAAATAAACATACGTCTATAATAAGTGGTTGCACTGTCAAACCTTTATTGTAATATTTCTGTCGAAGCTCCGATAATGCTCTTTCATAATCACTTATAGTTGTAAGATGCAGTATGAAGCTTTCGTTAGCATCTGGTATAGAAATCTTCATTGATTGCTTTGTAGATTTATCGAAAAAGAGCGGCGTTGGTAAAATTACAGAATTTAAGAGAAACGTATGTATATTAGAGTGGCTTCAAAATAAAAGTAGTGGATGTTCCCCACTAAAATGAAAGATTGGTTTGTTTTATGTGTTCTTCCAAAATATTTCGCTTTTATCATTGTTCGTTCGTGAGCTGGACGCTTTCAAAATAACCTCTATAAATCAGGTTTTTCTTGAATAAATTTCACGGCGAGAATGGTATTTAGAAAAACCCTGCTAGAAATTGAAATCTGGTCCGAGCCCTATCAAACCATATCAAAAACTTGCATCTTAACCCGGAATAGAGGGTAGAATTTTAACATTTTTGTGCAATTTTTGTTGCATTTTTTATAAACACCGCAATAACTTCCATATTTTTAGTTCGACTTTTGTTTTGCGTTTTTGTTGGATCGTTGATCACAAATTGCAAGTTTTAGAACTTCCTAACTCATTAAGGGCCGACAATTTTTTTCTTACTGTTGGTTCTCAGTGGGTTAAATGTGATGCAAAAACTGAAATATGGGGTTATTTGCATCGTAAACACATTCTACTCTTACAAGAAGCTAATTTTTGAAAAAAAAAACATCTGAAATTTTTGTCTTTCAATGGATAAATTGAGAGAAAAACTTCACATAAGAAGTTACAATAAAACCGTGCGACATGATTTCCCTCCCAACAATGAGATTATATAGAAGTGAAACTATAGATCACTAATAGGAAAACTCATACTCAGTTTTTTATTTCGTGGTCGTTTGTCTTTTTTACAGGACTTTTAATTTCCAAAGGAAGTAAATGTTTCAATAATTTAGTTTCGTACTTTTGAGAGCCATACAATGGCGACATGGGTATCAAATGAAAGAGAAGAACATCCGCTAAATATACTTTTAATTTCATTCGTCTATCTATGTTAATTTAATACTAACAGCCATTTCAAATATTTAAAAAGTTTATGTAGATTATTCATGTTTTAATTTTTAAGGGGGAAAATTTGAAATGGTTGAATTTCTTTCCAAAAATTAGCTTTATATAAGACTATAATGTGTTTACGATGCAAATAACCCCATATTTCAGTTTTTTCTTCACATTTAACCCACTGAGTATTAACAGTAAGAAAAAAAATTGCAGCCCTTAATGGGTTAGAAAATTCTAAAAATTGCAGTTGGTTATCAATACCTCTCCAACGAGCCCCTAAAAACATAAATCGAACTTAAAATGTGGAAGTTAATTCGGTTTTTTTAAAAAATGTATCAAAATTACACTAAAATACTATAAATCTGTTTTTTATACTGGATCATATTGCAAGTTTTTAATATGGTTTGATAAGGCTCGCATCGGATTTTAATTTCTATCGGTTTTTAGCTCAATGCCATTTTCATTTTGAATTTTATCCAAATAAAACCTGATTTATAGAGGTTACTAGCTAAACCCCGCCCGCTTCGCCAGGCAAATTGTAAAATTAAAATCAGGTTTCATATTGATATTATCTTGGTCAGTAATATATACGTTCCAATTTTCAACCTTCTATCTAAAAACACTTTTGCCACTCCCCCACCGCCCACGAAATGAAAATTCAAAATCCGGCATCATATTTATCTTTCTCGTTGCCAGTAATTCCACTTTTCAGCCTTCTAGCTTAAAAAACACTATTGCCACGCCCAATAAACGAAAATATAAAATGTCGGTATCATATTTATCATTCTCGTTTTCAGCCTTCTAGCTTAAAAAACACTATTGCCACGCCCAATAAACGAAAATATAAAATGTCGGTATCATATTTATCATTCTCGTGGTCAGTAATATACATGTACCAATTTTCAGTCTTCTAGCTCCCAAAAACGCTTTTGCCATACCCACTCAGCCCTCAAAATGAAAATCCAAATTTCGACATCAAATTGATCTTTCTCGTGATCAGTAATATATATGTACCAATTTTCAGCCTTCTAGCTCTCAAAAACACTATTGCCACGCCCCCTCCGCCCACAGAGCAAATTTTTTAAAATTATATAGCCTATAGTTCCTTCCAGACCTGCATCTATTTGTACTGAAAATTTCAACAACATCGGTTCAGCCGTTTACACGTGATTGCGGAACAAACAAACAGACAGACAGACTTACACTAAGGTTTTATAATATTAATAGGGATTTTGAACGCGTCCAGCTCACGAACGGGCAATTATAAGAGCAAAATATTTTGGGAGAACACATAAAACAAACCAATCTTTCATTTTAGTCGGGAAAATCAACTTTTTTTCCTTCCTCACAAAAGAAGAAACTCTAACAGGCCCGTGCGCAGGATTTTCCCCTGGGGGGGTTTTCATCTACACTCATAAAAAAATGAGTTAAAATTAACTAAAATTTAGGAAACCAAGTACATTTTTACTAAATATAAGTAGAATTTTTTCTGAAATTTTCCTAAACCAAAGTAAATTTTTCCTAAAACCTAGTAACTTTTTACTAAATTTAAGCAAAACTTTCCTAAAACTAAGTAAATTTTTACTAAATCTTAGTAAAATGTTGCTGAAAACGAGTAAATTTTTACTTAAACTGAGGAAAATTTTATTTGATACAAGGAAAAAAGGTGCAATTAAAATAAGTTCAATTTAACTAAAAAATCAAACAAATAGTTTTGCTTCAGAGTATGCAAAACTGATACAAACAATGACAACATGAAATATTTCTCAAAAGTTTCATGATACATCTGCCATAAGGAGTTGAGCTCCATGATTATTACGAAGGCAAGATAGGCGCCTTCGCAGTGGTTGTTTAGAATAATTCATAAAGTATTTAAGAAATAAGTCTCTGCGAACAAACGAGAATTGCTTCTTTAATTAATATTCACTATTTTTTAAACAATTTCAAATGTTTTTTATAAGTTCATTAATACTTAAATGTATGAAGAACTCGGCATAAATTTCAGTGAACATTTTAACTTCATTTTAGAAAAAAACTCATTTTAAAGTTAAAATTTCCTAAATGGAATTTTTTCCATACAAAAAATTTCAGATTTTTTCTCACTTAAAACTTAAAACATAAGTTTGAATTTACTCAATTGTAAGAATTTTTTATCAGATACAAAGAAATGTTTTTAAGTAAATCTACTACCCTTTCTCTAGTACATGAACTATCTACTATGGCTTTGAAAGAAGGAAACTTTACTCATACTTAGTTAATTTTCTAACTTTTTAGGAAATCTTTACTGGAACGTTTGGAAATCACTCATATTTTATTGCCGGATCTTCGAGAAATATTTTGATACATTCGTCCGACATACATTGTCGGCAAAATTGCATTTCAGTAATCCATCTATCAGTACACTCAAAGGAATATGTCAGTAAAAGAAAGCAGAAAGTCTACTGAAAGATCAGATTTTCTGCTGTTAAAAAAGAGACAGCAGATTTGCATCTGCTGAGATGGTAAACAGCTGTTTGCTGTTTTTAGCAATTATATGATACGCATTTGTCCCAAGCTAATATAAAAGAAAATTCGATCTAAACTCGCTTATGAACGCTTATCTATTTTTATATTTTAATTAACAACAGCCAATTTTAGCAGACTGCAAACTCTTTAGCAGTGTGAATGGTGATGTAAGATTGCAGAAAACTGCTGTTATGCCAAAAACAGCTGTAATAGAGTGGCTTCAAAATAAAAGTAGTGGATGTTCCCCACTAAAATGAAAGATTGGTTTGTTTTATGTGTTCTTCCAAAATATTTCGCTTTTATCATTGTTCGTTCGTGAGCTGGACGCTTTCAAAATAACCTCTATAAATCAGGTTTTTCTTGAATAAATTTCACGGCGAGAATGGTATTTAGAAAAACCCTGCTAGAAATTGAAATCTGGTCCGAGCCCTATCAAACCATATCAAAAACTTGCATCTTAACCCGGAATAGAGGGTAGAATTTTAACATTTTTGTGCAATTTTTGTTGCATTTTTTATAAACACCGCAATAACTTCCATATTTTTAGTTCGACTTTTGTTTTGCGTTTTTGTTGGATCGTTGATCACAAATTGCAAGTTTTAGAACTTCCTAACTCATTAAGGGCCGACAATTTTTTTCTTACTGTTGGTTCTCAGTGGGTTAAATGTGATGCAAAAACTGAAATATGGGGTTATTTGCATCGTAAACACATTCTACTCTTACAAGAAGCTAATTTTTGAAAAAAAAAACATCTGAAATTTTTGTCTTTCAATGGATAAATTGAGAGAAAAACTTCACATAAGAAGTTACAATAAAACCGTGCGACATGATTTCCCTCCCAACAATGAGATTATATAGAAGTGAAACTATAGATCACTAATAGGAAAACTCATACTCAGTTTTTTATTTCGTGGTCGTTTGTCTTTTTTACAGGACTTTTAATTTCCAAAGGAAGTAAATGTTTCAATAATTTAGTTTCGTACTTTTGAGAGCCATACAATGGCGACATGGGTATCAAATGAAAGAGAAGAACATCCGCTAAATATACTTTTAATTTCATTCGTCTATCTATGTTAATTTAATACTAACAGCCATTTCAAATATTTAAAAAGTTTATGTAGATTATTCATGTTTTAATTTTTAAGGGGGAAAATTTGAAATGGTTGAATTTCTTTCCAAAAATTAGCTTTATATAAGACTATAATGTGTTTACGATGCAAATAACCCCATATTTCAGTTTTTTCTTCACATTTAACCCACTGAGTATTAACAGTAAGAAAAAAAATTGCAGCCCTTAATGGGTTAGAAAATTCTAAAAATTGCAGTTGGTTATCAATACCTCTCCAACGAGCCCCTAAAAACATAAATCGAACTTAAAATGTGGAAGTTAATTCGGTTTTTTTAAAAAATGTATCAAAATTACACTAAAATACTATAAATCTGTTTTTTATACTGGATCATATTGCAAGTTTTTAATATGGTTTGATAAGGCTCGCATCGGATTTTAATTTCTATCGGTTTTTAGCTCAATGCCATTTTCATTTTGAATTTTATCCAAATAAAACCTGATTTATAGAGGTTACTAGCTAAACCCCGCCCGCTTCGCCAGGCAAATTGTAAAATTAAAATCAGGTTTCATATTGATATTATCTTGGTCAGTAATATATACGTTCCAATTTTCAACCTTCTATCTAAAAACACTTTTGCCACTCCCCCACCGCCCACGAAATGAAAATTCAAAATCCGGCATCATATTTATCTTTCTCGTTGCCAGTAATTCCACTTTTCAGCCTTCTAGCTTAAAAAACACTATTGCCACGCCCAATAAACGAAAATATAAAATGTCGGTATCATATTTATCATTCTCGTTTTCAGCCTTCTAGCTTAAAAAACACTATTGCCACGCCCAATAAACGAAAATATAAAATGTCGGTATCATATTTATCATTCTCGTGGTCAGTAATATACATGTACCAATTTTCAGTCTTCTAGCTCCCAAAAACGCTTTTGCCATACCCACTCAGCCCTCAAAATGAAAATCCAAATTTCGACATCAAATTGATCTTTCTCGTGATCAGTAATATATATGTACCAATTTTCAGCCTTCTAGCTCTCAAAAACACTATTGCCACGCCCCCTCCGCCCACAGAGCAAATTTTTTAAAATTATATAGCCTATAGTTCCTTCCAGACCTGCATCTATTTGTACTGAAAATTTCAACAACATCGGTTCAGCCGTTTACACGTGATTGCGGAACAAACAAACAGACAGACAGACTTACACTAAGGTTTTATAATATTAATAGGGATTTTGAACGCGTCCAGCTCACGAACGGGCAATTATAAGAGCAAAATATTTTGGGAGAACACATAAAACAAACCAATCTTTCATTTTAGTCGGGAAAATCAACTTTTTTTCCTTCCTCACAAAAGAAGAAACTCTAACAGGCCCGTGCGCAGGATTTTCCCCTGGGGGGGTTTTCATCTACACTCATAAAAAAATGAGTTAAAATTAACTAAAATTTAGGAAACCAAGTACATTTTTACTAAATATAAGTAGAATTTTTTCTGAAATTTTCCTAAACCAAAGTAAATTTTTCCTAAAACCTAGTAACTTTTTACTAAATTTAAGCAAAACTTTCCTAAAACTAAGTAAATTTTTACTAAATCTTAGTAAAATGTTGCTGAAAACGAGTAAATTTTTACTTAAACTGAGGAAAATTTTATTTGATACAAGGAAAAAAGGTGCAATTAAAATAAGTTCAATTTAACTAAAAAATCAAACAAATAGTTTTGCTTCAGAGTATGCAAAACTGATACAAACAATGACAACATGAAATATTTCTCAAAAGTTTCATGATACATCTGCCATAAGGAGTTGAGCTCCATGATTATTACGAAGGCAAGATAGGCGCCTTCGCAGTGGTTGTTTAGAATAATTCATAAAGTATTTAAGAAATAAGTCTCTGCGAACAAACGAGAATTGCTTCTTTAATTAATATTCACTATTTTTTAAACAATTTCAAATGTTTTTTATAAGTTCATTAATACTTAAATGTATGAAGAACTCGGCATAAATTTCAGTGAACATTTTAACTTCATTTTAGAAAAAAACTCATTTTAAAGTTAAAATTTCCTAAATGGAATTTTTTCCATACAAAAAATTTCAGATTTTTTCTCACTTAAAACTTAAAACATAAGTTTGAATTTACTCAATTGTAAGAATTTTTTATCAGATACAAAGAAATGTTTTTAAGTAAATCTACTACCCTTTCTCTAGTACATGAACTATCTACTATGGCTTTGAAAGAAGGAAACTTTACTCATACTTAGTTAATTTTCTAACTTTTTAGGAAATCTTTACTGGAACGTTTGGAAATCACTCATATTTTATTGCCGGATCTTCGAGAAATATTTTGATACATTCGTCCGACATACATTGTCGGCAAAATTGCATTTCAGTAATCCATCTATCAGTACACTCAAAGGAATATGTCAGTAAAAGAAAGCAGAAAGTCTACTGAAAGATCAGATTTTCTGCTGTTAAAAAAGAGACAGCAGATTTGCATCTGCTGAGATGGTAAACAGCTGTTTGCTGTTTTTAGCAATTATATGATACGCATTTGTCCCAAGCTAATATAAAAGAAAATTCGATCTAAACTCGCTTATGAACGCTTATCTATTTTTATATTTTAATTAACAACAGCCAATTTTAGCAGACTGCAAACTCTTTAGCAGTGTGAATGGTGATGTAAGATTGCAGAAAACTGCTGTTATGCCAAAAACAGCTGTAATAGCAGAAAAGTGTGTGCTGATAGGCAGCAGACAATCGCTGCTTTTATTAACAGACTCGTTCTCTAAGTGTAGAACTTTTTTAAATAGTTGCTTGAAAATACATACATACATATCGAGGCCTTATATTCATAAACATAACTTTTCAGGAGAGCGAAAAAACTCATTTTCTCCTTAATTTGAAGAGAAATTATTAATCATTCTTCTACAGTTTAATCTAAAAAGGATTACTAATTGCTACGATTAAAAAGATTTCGAAATTTCCTATTATTCGCGGTTTCATGGTTCATAGCCACTTTTGTATGTTTAAAATTGAGCACTATGAATGTTGAAATAAGAATAAGATTTATTGCAAACTCCATAACTTTTTTCATGAAATTTTGGCATTTTCTGTGATGTACACAGCGAATTTAAAGATTCCAGCTTCATCCGTCAGATTGGTCGCTTGTAACATATATGTAGCCAGTCGCGAAAATCGCTGCAATTGATGAAAAATGCAAAACTCCCCGTTCAAATTCATTATATTTTAACTTTCTTCATTTATAATTCTGAAACTTTTCATACGCAAATATTCTCCATGAAGTCAGCAATCACATGCCAAAGAAATATTTTGGTATTCTCAATATAATAAAAAGTTACGCCGGTTTTTATACCCTCCACCTCCAGGATGGGGGTATACTAACTTTGTCATTCCGTTTGTAACACCTTGAAATATTGACCTGAGACCCTATAAAGTATATATATTCTTGATCGTCATAAAATTCTAAGGATTGAAATGGGGCGAAATCGGCCCAAAGGGAAAAATTGTTCCCTCACAAGGACTAAAAATACCCATAATAATCCCTAATATTTTAGCGTATTTAAGCATGTTTTTTGAATATGTCTGTTTATATTTGCTGGATATTTGGTATACGTATTCCTCTTATAGCAGAAACGTGCACCAAAAGTGGTTCTTATTTGTAGGGGGTGAAATGGGGCAAAAAAGGGATAATAATGGTACATATTAAACGACAAAAGCTGGAAACACGAAATTCGGTGTGTACATTCCTCTAATTGAGTAGATAGATAATATAAAAGTATTTTTCCCAAATTCGTACTTTTAAGGGGTAAAATAGGAATAGAGGGATAAAAATGGTACCAAACAAACGGCTGTACCTAGAATAATGAAATTCGGTGTATACATTCCTCTGATTGCACAGATAAGTAAAATACACGGATTTTTCAAAATTCGTACTTTTTGGGGTTAAAATGAAAAAAAGGGGATAAAAATAGTACCAATCTAATGACCGCAGCTAGAGACATGAAATTCGGAGTATACATTCCTCTGACTGCGTAGACACGGAAAATAGACGAATTTTTCGAAATTAGTACTTTTAAGGGGTAAAATAGGAATAGAGGGATAAAAATGGTACCAACCAAACGGCTGTACCTAGAATAATGAAATTCGGCGTATACATTCCTCTGATTGCGGATTTTTCAAAATTCGTACTTTGTGGGTTTAAAATGAAAAAGGGGATAAAAATAGTACCAATCTAATGACCGCAGCTAGAGTCATGAAATTCGGAGTATACATTCCTCTGAGTGTGTAGACACGGAAAATAAACTGATTTTTCGAAATTTGTACTTTTTGAGGTTAAAATGAAAAAAGGGGATAAAAATAGTACCAATCAAATGACCGCAGCTAGAGTCATGAAATTCGGAGTATACATTCCTCTGACTGCGTAGACACGGAAAATAGACGAATTTTTCGAAATTAGTACTTTCAAGGGATACAATGGTACAGAGGGATAAAAATAGTACCAACTAAACGACTACAGCTAGAATGATGAAATTTTAATTGCGTAGATACGTCAAGGGGGTAAAAATGGTACCAACCAAATGGGCGCAGCTGGAATCATGGAATTCGGTGTATACATTCCTCTGAATGCATAGACACGCAAAATAAAAAGTTTTTTTCCAAATTCGTACTTTTTTTAGGGCAAAAATTGGTTGAATCATGAAGTTAGATTAGGTTACGTCTGATAATGAATTTTCAAAATTTGTACTTTTGGAATTAATATAGAATGGAAATACAACCAACTGTATCACCCACTATCTACCAATATTTATGGTTTTGAAAATATAAATATAAGAATATTTATTTTTTGAATTGACGTATTGGTAGCATTACCTTATAAGCGTGGTTTGAAATAATTAAAATATTATATTTGTTTATAAAATTAATTTTTCAATGTTTGTATTTGTTTTGGTTTGGCTATATTAAAAAAATTATATTTTCCTTAATATTACTGCACTTCTACGAAAACTCACAACCTCTGTGGAATGCAATCCATGGTGGAGGGTATATAAATTTCGGCCCGGCCAAACTTAACGCCGTTTTTACTTGTTTTTTCTAAATATACTTTTCACAATTTTTGACTTTACAGCCACCATTTTTCCTAGTACGATAGTACGATATGCCCTAAATCTAGAAAAATGTTTTAAACAAAATCGTTGTAGCGAATTATAACCTTCGGTTTTATGCTGTTCCATTGTTGAACTATTTTATTTCTATTATTTTTATGTTCATAGCCACTTATGCAGTCACAAACTTACGTGCGAGGGGATAGCCAAATCAGAAAATTAAAAAAAATGGCTTTAGAAAAAAAAATCTTTTCCAAATTTATATGACAGATGACATCCAAATCTGAGAATAGTTTGGCATCAAAGACTCATTTTCGAGAAAATGGTTCATAGCCAATTTTGAAAACAAGCCCTCGATATGTATTTTGAAGAAATATTACACAAAAAACGATCAAATTCCTCGGCGATAAACTCTTCAGTCCCGCATTTTTTCTATGATTGGATAAGCTTTTTGACAAAGTATGGGTCTAAATAGGATGTCTAAAGAGTTTTGGGGTTTTTAATTTATATAGGACATGAGTAAAAGAATGTTTATTCAAAATCTTTATACGCATATTCCGATTAAATAAAAAATTATTTGGAAATGTCTCTTCATTTTTATAATCCTAAATATGTATAAATTCGAATAACAAATACATTTTTTTGTATTCGATGAAATGCAAGAAGAAACAACTAGAAATTTTAATTCCAAAAAACCAAATAACTGGTATTTTAGAGTTTCGTTTTCCTACGTAGATCCAAGTTACTAAATTTCTTATTTCTCTTTTGAATAATACTTGTTACATATATACAAAAAACTTACTTTGAAAAATATTTGACATAAGTGATAAATATAACAAAAATATTAGTAAGTTAAAACTCGTTTCTTATTGTTTCGCAACTTTAAAGTAGATTTTAAATAGAGACCTACACGCAGAGAAAAAATGCATTTCGTAGAAACGAAATTTTAGACACGTGAACATCGTTTTTGAGTCTCTTTTGTGGGAAAAATTAGTTTGTTTGCGGTAAACATGTCATCAGTTGTTGTAAATGAACAAAGAGAAATAAGTTTATGTATACCAAACAGTGTTCTTCGTTTGTCGAAATGGATTTGTATTATAATTGCAAACTCCCAAAACATTGGAAGTAACAGAAACCGTAGTTGTTGCATCCGTGATGAAAATAGGACACATCGGTTCAGATTTAGATACAGCTCCATAAAAATGTCCAATCACAAATGTTACATCTTAGCGCTCTACAAGCATCAAGCAAATTATTTGCTTTCACGGTTTTGTTATTAAATTTCCAAACTTTTATTGCAGTAGTGAATTAAAAGTTCATAATATATAGCTCTAGTCGAATGTCAAGAAGTGGTATCGATTAATAAAATGAAAATTTTCCGAACAATTTGGTGTCCATTAGCGAAATTAGCACTATACAATCTTGAAATTGGCACAATTCGTTTAGTTTGTTTGTATTTTTCATAACCTTTGTCCGAAATTCAAGAAAGTGTCCAAGATTTTTTATGTAATTTTCATGCTTTCATGATTTTACTGCAAAATTACCATTTCAGACGAGTTATTTTAAAAAGACCTTAAAATTCCAAATTTTATTGCTTTAGAAAGTCTAGAAGGTATTAAAAAGTATATGTTCGAAACCTCTCTGGGGTAAGTAACAGTAATATTACAGGAAAACATAAATTTGTTAATATAGCCAAACCAAAACAAATACAAATATGGAAAAAATAATTTTATAAATAAATATAATATTTTTATTATTTCAACCGAGCTTATAAGGCAAGGCTATCAATAAGTTTACACTTATATATCGAAATAATACTTCAAGTCAATTCAAAAAATAAATATTCTTATGTTCTTATATTTTCAAATATGCGTTAGTACCATAACTAATGGTAGATAGTGGGTACTGCAGGCGGTTGTATTTCCATCCTATTTTAATTCCAAAAGTACAAACTTTGTTGTCTATGCAGTCAAAGGAATGTATACACCATGATTCTAGCTGCGGCCATTTGGTTGGTACCGTTTATACCCCTTTTTTCTTATTTTACCCCCTTAAGAGTACGACTTTCTAAAATCTCTTTATTTTGCGTGTTTTACGCAATTAGATCGGTGTGTACATCCAACACCGAATTTCATAATACTAGCTGTAGCCGTTTAGAGGCAAGTACACACCGAATTTCGTGTTTCTAGCTGGTGCCGTTTGATATGTACCATTTTTAACCCATTTTGCCTATTTTACCCCCTACGAATACAAATACGCAGACCCAATACCAAGTAAGTAAGTAAGATACTCAAAAATATTGGAGGTTATTATGGATATTTTTAGTCCTTATGAGGGAAAATTTTTTCCCTTTGGGCCGATTTCGCTCAAGGCTAGAGGGTTACGAACTTTCACAAAAATGATCCCCATAAAATTCCACAATATAGTTCTGACAATAAGAATTCGCTCAGGCATTAACATACAACACTTTTTTCGCTTAGTAAATTGCTCCCTTCGACCAAAAAATGAAACTTTGACCCGCGTTAGAAAGAAACTCAGACCAGCTGGACTATACGTTTATTCTAAAAAATTATCTACTCAACATGCCCCTTTCAGAAGGGTCGCTAGTCTGTTCCAAAAACACTGTTGGACAGTGCAATAAATTATACCCAAATATAAAAATCCTTGCTTGTAAACTAAATATTTAAATATCTACAAATAATTGCTGGAAACACAGTAAGACCTTTGCTAAATGTCTTACGTATATATCTGTCTATCAATAAAATATAGACAAAATATAGTTCTATACAATGGACCGTTGAGACCACTTTCACAATGTATGTTTTCAGAAGAAGTATAACGTGTTATGATCAATATCTGGTTAAATATGTACTTTGTAAGTAGGATCGGACAACAATTTCGACCTGTACTTTGAAATCGACCCAGTAAGTGATTCTAAGTAGATCGGTATAATTAACAATGGCTATATCTCATTTTCTTTTGGGGTGTTACAAAGAAATGCACAAAACACATTGCCCTAGTGAAGGGCAGACAAATAAAAAGTTGAAATTGTCTATGAATTTGTCTAAAAACTCAATTCTCTATTCTATTTTTGAGGGGAATTTTCAGTAATACAACAAATAGTGTTATCTTCATAGTTGGTAGTAGGACTATCTCCCATTTCCCGTATTGTCTTTGAAAGTTGCCGTCTTGTGCCGTATACTTTCGACCCTGAATTTGATGAAAAGATATTTGTACATACATATATGAACAATTCTCAAAATGCTCCTGTATCCGATCTATGCATTACATTGGCGCCACAATGTAATGATCATTCCAAACACATTCACATACAAATGCATACATCCACATGCACACTAGGATGGGTCACGAAAATGAATTGCTGCGGTCAACCACCAAAAATGAAGATTAAATTGTTTAATGATGATCTGTAAAATATTTCGTCTGTCCTCGTCTGCTCTTACAAACACCTCACAATAATCACTATTTTCCCGTGTAATTTTTTTGTCGCATTCTTGTCCATTTTTTCTGAACCTTTGAAGCACTTTAAATATAATTTTTTATTCTTGTATTAAAATAACTCATTGGTCGTATTATGATTGGATGTTTAGATTGATTTTTGTGGTTTTTAAAGTGACAGCTAAAAACTCATATTTCTAGAAAACAAATTGTAAAAGGTGTTATGAAAAGTAAATAGAACAATCAAACATTTTCGAAAGATGCCTAAGTGATGAATATCGGAAGAAAAATGATGTCACTGATTCCATTTTTGTGAAATAATTTAATACAGATGGATTTTGAGATCCAAATAGTCTCTTTTTACAAAAAAATGAGCGGTGTCAATTTCCATCCGATACTCATCATTTAGCCATCATTCGGAAAGTATTGCCACAAGTTATTTGTTGAAAATACAAACACGAAAAAGTTTTTAGTTGTCACAAAAACACAAAAAGTTATTATAAAGGTCCAATAATTCGAGCAATAAGTTACTCTAAGGCAAAAATCAAAATTTATATTTATAAAATTGACAAAAATGGAAATGTTTTCAGGAGCGTTTAACTCACAGACGGCTTGATCGAGGAACGAAATATTTTGCAGATCATCATTAAACAATCTAAACATTATCGTGGGGTGACTGGATATTGTTTTCCATTTCTTTGGACCGCGATCCAGCCTAATATACATACATCCAGATAAACATTCTTCATGCATAAGCCATAAGACATTTAAGAATTTATGCCATGCAGTAAACCACATCAACACACATGCGAATAGTCTCGCTCTGACATCAAATCCATCCAAACAAACATACAAAAAAGCTTGGATGGTGGGGAGCAGTTAAGATATGATTGTAGCCATAAACTATTATCCATTCATCCATCCACACACACAAACAGGCGAATGGAGACAATCCCATCGAAGGATGAATAGAGGGGTGTCGGTGTATGGTTGTGTCTTTGGCTGTGACTGTGCTTGGATGAGATTAAGTATTTAAGGATATTTGTTGTTGTTGTTGCTGTATTTTAATCATCCCATCTCATTTATTGTTGATTTTATTGTTTAAACAATTTGTAAGTCATTTTTAATTTCTTTCATTTCGGCCTTCTTGTTGAGCTGCTGTTGCTTCAGATGAGTGTCGTTTACGGTCCTCTCTCTCTCTCTCTGGCTGTTCTCGTACACGTACGAGTAGAGCGACACTTTAATAGAGATTGGAAATGTTGTCGTGTTTATTCTTCATCTTCATTCTTTTAATCCATTCTCCGCTCTCAATTCCACTCTGCAGTCCTTTCCACTATTGAAAGTAGAGTGGGCGGGGGTTGAGAATGATGGTGAGTCTTTCATTCATTGTGGCTTTTCCTTCTCTTCGTTCGTGAACCTTTTGTTTCTGAGTTGTTTATTTTTACAATTCTAAACTTTTTAATTACTTTGTTGTACTTAGAATTGTTGTTCTTGTTATTGTTGGTGATAAGTATTGCTTACTTTCATTTCATTTCGGCTCTTGCAGAAAAAAGGACTTCAAATCTATTTCCTTAATTTCTTCATGTTGCCAACTAATTAAGAGTTACTTACGTGTTGTCAACCACACCATGGCATGGTAGCAAACCAGGCCATGCCACAACACACAACCGAACCCTTTCTTCCATCTGTCCTTTTGTTATTATTTATGAACTTGAAAGTTTCACTGTGCAGTTGTTGTGACTGTTTCTTCATTCCTTACAGAAGGAGTGTTTATTCTGTCACTTGAAAGTTTCCCTAGGAAATTGTGAACGAGTCTGCTTTCACAAATAACTTAGGAAAGCCGAATTAATGAAATATTCACTTTCCCTTCGTGAAAATGCAATTAACACTGGAGTGGTTTGTTTTCTCGTTTGCGTCATGGATATTCCCGATGTATAGGAAATATGTTAGAGGGGGTATACCATCAGCATTTGCTTTATGTTGCCATGATATTCAGGCAAAGTAATCCTTTTCAAAACTAAATTAAAATTCATCCTGTATCCCGGACACGACAATTTCACATTTTCAGAGGTGGTTGCACCTTATTAGTAACGGACGAAGAGACAAAATTAGAATATTTAATAAGAAAGTAGTCTGACTTTAAACATGGCAATCGATTTGAGTTTTCTCAGTAGCTGTCTTCATGTTTCTGGTACATATATATCCATATAAAATAGCCATTTTCGGTTAACCCGGTTATTTCATGTCGGATAATTGGTTTTCCCACACCACTAAATTTCACGGTTAAATAGAGTTCAGCCTAAATCCGCTAGGATTGTCTTGTGTATTATTATGGTAGCTACCAAAATTCGCATGCGGGTAACTACCATAAGAAAACATGTATTCAAAATTGTCCGCAGCGGCAGTGCTTGCTGATTTACGTTCGCCCCTTATTATTTTTATTCTTGTTTTAAATTGAAAATATAGATTTTTCTTCTATCTTCTCAAGAACATTTAGGTAAAGAAAAATTGTTTAGCCATAGACACTTTATGTAGTTCTATTTATACCCTTCGTGGAATAGGGTATTATAAGTTAGTTTTCCTCCAAATGTTTGTAACACAAAGAAATAATTTAAGTAGCTGAAAGGATAGTCTGAGTTTTTGTAGTCCAGCGCAATAACACAGCACTTATTCTTCTTCATCCTCATCTAAGCAACTCCTGCAGTAGTCTTCGCGTGAGATACCGATGCGTTCAGCCTTCTTGCCAATCGCACAGTGCTCTGTAAGTACTCCTGTAAGCGTACTTAGCGATCTTTTATCAAAGGTTAATAGTTCCGTTGTCCTTTCCTGGCTGATGTTTGGCCACAAGGTCCTTGTTGTTCTGCAATTGTGTATGTTGTCCCCTATGTCATGTACGTTACAGGTTTCTGGTGTTTTCACTCCCTCCGAGCCTTTTGTGGCACACTCGTCCGCTTTTGCGTTACCGGGTATATTTTTATGACCTGAAGTTATCGTGATGTCATGAGTTTGGATTTGGGTGAGTGAGTTTATACAGTTTTGAACACATCGAGATTTGATGATTGTTGAATTTAGGGCTTTGATTGCCGGTTGGATTGGATAGTATCCACATAAATTTTCAGTTTTAAGGGGGGAGATTCCTCTCAAAAACTACTTTTGCAGCTTCATTTATGGCGTGGACTTCTGCCTGAAAAACGGTACATCTTGGTGACAGTCTAACTGAAAATTCAAGGTTGAGCTGCTCTGAGAAAACGCCTGACCCGGTGCCTGTCTCCATCTTGGAACTGTCTGTGAAGATTGAGAATTCTTCCTCTGTGACCACTGAGTTTGATGACCAATATTCTCTATTGGGTATTTGTATTTTGAACGTTTTGTGCGGGTTCATCTGTTGTGCTAGATAGTCTGAGGCTTCTTCGAGCCTCCCATTTATATATATTTCGTTTAGGATATAGATGTGTTCATGCATGTTGCTCTTTAGTACGCCATGTTCCCTTAGCCTCAGAGCAACTTTAGCTGCGCATTTCCTCACAAAGATATCTATGGGTGTCAGGATAAGCATCGTTTCCAATTCAGCTTGTGGAGCCGACCTCATCACTCCTGTGATGCCGACTCAGACCAATCTCTGGTTTTTTGCAAGGTTGTATAGGTGAGTTTTCTTGTATACAGCTTTCCACCATACCGTTGCCCCATATGTTATTACCGGTCTTATGATCGCTGTATACATCCAGTGTTTCATTTTAGGGTTAACACCCCACTTTTTCCCGAACATTTTCTTACAGCTGTAGAAGGCACTGAGAGCTTTCTTTCCTCATTCCTCGGTGTTCCTTTTCCAGGTGAGCTTGGATTCGAGGATTACGCCTAGATATTTTGCTTCCCCATTTAAGCTAGGGATTTCGAAGTTGGAAATCTTGTACTTTCGGGTGAACAAAACCAGTTCTGTTTTCGTCTGTTGATCTCGCTAATCGTTGGCAGAAACTTGCCTCGAACTAGCAGCACTACATCGTCGGCATATGCAATCACTTTGCCTTGTTGAGTTTGATCAGGATTTCATTTATCACTAGATTCCATAGTAGGGGTGAAATAACCCCTCCCTACGGTGTGCCTCTCGTTACCTGCTTTCTGACCACATCATCTCCCAAGGATGAGTTTATCATTCTGCTGTGTAGCATGTTGCCCGTCCACTGGGTTATTCCAGGGTATGACCCTATGCGGTTTAGAGCGGCAATGATCGATTGTATTTTTACATTGTTGAAAGCCCCTTCCACATCTAGAAAGACTGCCAAGGTATATTCTTCGCGCTGTAGAGAGAGCAACTAATAACCTCATGCAGTGCTGGCTCCACTGACCTACCTTTGAGGTAAGCGTGTTGTGCTCCGCTGAAGTTGTCCTGTGTCAATTTCTCACTAGCGTGCAGATCAAGTAGTCTTTCCAGTGTTTTAAGTGAAAACGATGATAGACTAATCGGTTTATAGTCTTTTGTCGTATTATCGTTTATTTTAAAGACCACTTTGACTTCCCTAAATATTTTTGGTATGTGTGACCATGCCAGGCATGCAGTGAAAATATTCTTAAGCCAGGGCAGAAGTTCATCCAGGATTTCCTTTTCGCTCTTCTTGTTTATTTCTTGAAGTTATTGAAGACTTCTTGATATTCGTTCCAGCTTTGCACTGTGTTTTCTCTTTTCGCCCTATTGAAGAGTCTTCTTCTGGTTGGTTTTGCGCGGCGGTACTCGCTCTGGACAGGATTTCAGAAACGCTTTGGTGAGGTGCTGTTACTTTATTTTCTTCAGCTTCTAGTCCCTGAACATTCGTTATGCCCCCATGTGCAGGTGATATCTTGTTCGTACTCTACTGTAAAGTGGATTCTATGATGATCCGAGAAGGATGTGAGACCATCCAGTTAGAGACTTTTACTGAGTCACTGTTAGTTACCAAACTTATATCTATAACTTGTTCCCTGATGCGGTTGTAGAATGTGGGTTTGTTGCCCTTATTACAAAATGACTAGATCAGTGGTTAGCAAGTAGTTAAATAATGCCCCATAGGGCGTGATGAGCGTTGGCGTCGCCTCCAAGGATCAAGTCGTGTCCTTTGGATTTTCACCAATCGACCAAGGCATGACATAAATTTGATGGAGGGTCGTCTTTGTCGTATGGTAGATATATGGAGGGCAGGACCAGTGTTGGTTTTTTGGTCTCTCCATTGACACTACTGTCAAATCTTCGTCACTGTAACGAGAAATCAGAGTTAGATTTAAATCTTTTCTGGCTACGATACAGCTACCTATCTTACCTTCGGTTGGGAGGGATATGAGCATCAATTTCAGTGACCAAAGCCCTCGAACTCTGCTTCCCACAATCCAGGGTTCTTGAATCAGGGCCACGTCGATATCGTCCCTCCCCATGATTCGCAGCAACTCTGATGAGTCTGATGCCTCAGGTTATGTTGTATCAGTTGCATACCGCGTCGTGTTCTGCGCATCGGGTTTTGTATCGGTGGGAAGTACCATTTTAACATGGTGTAGCCCCATACAAATGTACCTCCGATTTACAATATTACTGCTCTAAAATGCATATTTTACATCGGATCTTATTTTCCCACACAATGTTACATTTAGACTAGAAACACCTATTTTGAAAGTCAGATATATAGGTTAATGTTTTGGTATAGCCCCCACTTTAGACTATTATCGCTCTATAATCCACATCTTACTTTGTATCTTGATACAATTTTGCAGATATTTCAATAAAGAATACCTAATTTGAAAGTGATCTATAAGGGCCCGCTTTTTAAAGTAGCGCCCTTACAAATGGGCCCCGATTTCTATTATTATCCCTCAAGGACCTACATTTTACATCGAAAGTTTTTTAAATTTTGCAGATATAATTATACTTCAACTAATAATAAATACTATGAAAGCCAAATATATGTGTTCATACTTTGGCATAACCCAAATGGGGGCCCCATTCTACTCTATTACAGACCCCAAAAGTTGTTATAGCCCCTTTAAATGTCCGTCCGATTCATCCTATTTTCGCTGTATAATTTGCCTTTTTCATTGGATCTTGATCAATTTTTCCAGATCATGTTATATTTACGTTACTCAGAATATATGCCGAAAAATTTGATCAATTACAATATTATTTACCATATTCGTTAAATTTTACTAAAGATGAATTTATAGTATACTGTATAATTTATATGGACTATATATAATATAGCTGAACCCCCGCCCGCTTCGCCAGGCAAAAAAAAAACGGTAAAATTAAACTCTGCTTTCTTATTAATTGTTGTCCTGATCGGTAATATATGTACCAATTATAATCAAGGTTCTTCCCTGAGATAATAAAGAAATGGATATGTTCCATGGAGAACGTTAGTTTACGGCGAATAGTTGAAAAAATGTCAAAATCAAATTGATTTTTTGTTAAGTGTGATTCTCCTCCTTTCCATTACCTAAACAAAAAACTTCATTCGTAAGATGAAATTACATTACATTCAAAACACATAGAAAATCAAAATGTTCACTAATCAAACAACAAAAAAACTAACTAGTAAATCAAAAAAAAAAAATTTTTTTTCAAATCCATGCTTTATGCAAGCAGAATTCTATTGGGCCTAGAAATTCTTTTTTAGTTATCTTTTGTAGAAGGAAAAATTACTGCGTTATCAGGAGCAGAAATAATAGATTTTTAATTTGTGGTTTGTATGGGAGGTACCACGCCCACATTTCCATTACCGCCCATTTTTGTCACAACTACGCACATTAATGCTAGATGCACTTACACAAAATTACAGTAGGTGTAATTTTGGTTTTAACTTCATATGGGAGGTGCCACGCCCACTTTTGCATTACCGCCCATTTTAGGCGCAACTACGCACATTGATGCTAGATACACTTACACAAAATTACAGCACTCTAGTGTCATAGAACTGACTATATTCAATAATAGGTTTTAACTTCGTATGGGAGGTGCCACGCCCACTTTTCCAATACCGCCCATTTTTGGCACAACTATGCACATTGATGCTAGATGCACTTACACAAAATTACAGCACTCTAGGTGTCATAGAACTGACTATATTCAATAATAGGTTTTAACTTCGTTTGGGAGGTGCCACGCCCACTTTTCCAATACCGCCCATTTTTGGCACAACTATGCGAATTGATGCTAGATGCACTTACACAAAATTTCAGCACTCTAGGTGTCATAGAACTGACAATATTCAAAAATAGGTTTTAACTTCGTATGGGAGGTGCCACGCCCACTTTTCCAATACCGCCCCTTTTTGGCACAACTATGCGAATTGATGCTAGATGCACTTACACAAAATTTCAGCACTCTAGGTGTCATAGAACTGACAATATTCAATAATAGATTTTAACTTCGTATGGGAGATGCCACGCCCACTTTTCCAATACCGCCCATTTTTGGCACAACTATGCGAATTGATGCTAGATGCACTTACACAAAATTTCAGCACTCTAGGTGTCATAGAACTGACAATATTCAATAATAGGTTTTAACTTCGTATGGGAGGTTCCACGCCCACTTTTACAATACCGCCCATTTTTGGCACAACTATGCACATTGATGCTAGATGCACTTACACAAAATTACAGCACTCTAGGTGTCATAGAACTGACAATATTCGATAATAGGTTTTAACTTCGTATGGGAGGTGCCACGCCCACTTTTCCAATACCGCCCCTTTTTGGCACAACTATGCACATTGATGGTATATGCACTTACACAAAATTTCAGCACTCTAGGTGTCATAGAACTGACAATATTCAATAATAGGTTTTAACTTCGTATGGGAGATGCCACGCCCACTTTTCCAATACCGCCCATTTTTGGCACAACTATGCGAATTGATGCTAGATGCACTTACACAAAATTTCAGCATTCTAGGTGTCATAGAACTGACAATATTCAATAATAGGTTTTAACTTCGTATGGGAGGTTCCACGCCCACTTTTCCAATACCGCCCATTTTTGGCACAACTATGCACATTGATGCTAGATGCACTTACACAAAATTACAGCACTCTAGGTGTCATAGAACTGACTATAACTTCGTATGGGAGGTGCCACGCCCACTTTTCTAATACCGCCCCTTTTTGGCACAACTATGCGAATTGATGCTAGATGCACTTACACAAAATTTCAGCACTCTAGGTGTCATAGAACTGACAATATTCAATAATAGGTTTTAACTTCGTATGGGAGATGCCACGCCCACTTTTCCAATACCGCCCATTTTTGGCACAACTATGCGAATTGATGCTAGATGCACTTACACAAAATTTCAGCACTCTAGGTGTCATAGAACTGACAATATTCAATAATAGGTTTTAACTTCGTATGGGAGGTGCCACGCCCACTTTTCCAATACCGCCCATTTTTGGCACAACTATGCACATTGATAGTAGATGCACTTACACAAAATTTCAGCACTCTAGGTGTCATAGAACTGACAATATTCAATAATAGGTTTTAACTTCGTATGGGAGGTTCCACGCCCACTTTTCCAATACCGCCCATTTTTGGCACAACTATGCACATTGATGGTAGATGCACTTAAACAAAATTACAGCACTCTAGGTGTCATAGAACTGACTATATTCAATAATAGGTTTTAACTTCGTATGGGAGGTGCCACGCCTACTTTTCCAATACCGCCCATTTTTGGCACAACTATGCGAATTGATGCTAGATGCACTTACACAAAATTTCAGCACTCTAGGTGTCATAGAACTGACAATATTCAATAATAGGTTTTAACTTCGTATGGGAGGTGCCACGCCCACTTTTCTAATACCGCCCCTTTTTGGCACAACTATGCGAATTGATGCTAGATGCACTTACACAAAATTTCAGCACTCTAGGTGTCATAGAACTGACAATATTCAATAATAGGTTTTAACTTCGTATGGGAGATGCCACGCCCACTTTTCCAATACCGCCCATTTTTGGCACAACTATGCGAATTGATGCTAGATGCACTTACACAAAATTTCAGCACTCTAGGTGTCATAGAACTGACAATATTCAATAATAGGTTTTAACTTCGTATGGGAGGTGCCACGCCCACTTTTCCAATACCGCCCATTTTTGGCACAACTATGCACATTGATGCTAGATGCACTTACACAAAATTACAGCACTCTAGGTGTCATAGAACTGACTATATTCAATAATAGGTTTTAACTTCGTATGGGAGGTGCCACGCCCACTTTTGCAATACCGCCCATTTTTGGCACAACGATGCGAATTGATGCTAGATGCACTTACACAAAATGTCAGCACTCCAGGTGTCATAGAACTGACAATATTCTATAATAGGTTTTAACTTCGTATGGGAGGTGCCACGCCCACTTTTCCAATACCGCCCCTTTTTGGCACAACTATGCACATTGATGGTAGATGCACTTACACAAAATTTCAGCATTCTAGGTGTCATAGAACTGACAATATTCAATAATAGGTTTTAACTTCGTATGGGAGGTTCCACGCCCACTTTTCCAATACCGCCCATTTTTGGCACAACTATGCACATTGATGCTAGATGCACTTAAACAAAATTACAGCACTCTAGGTGTCATAGAACTGACTATATTCAATAATAGGTTTTAACTTCGTATGGGAGGTGCCACGCCTACTTTTCCAATACCGCCCATTTTTGGCACAACTATGCGAATTGATGCTAGATGCACTTACACAAAATTTCAGCACTCTAGGTGTCATAGAACTGACAATATTCAATAATAGGTTTTAACTTCGTATGGGAGGTGCCACGCCCACTTTTCCAATACCGCCCATTTTTGGCACAACTATGCGAATTGATGCTAGATGAACTTACCCAAAATTTCAGCACTCTAGGTGTCATAGAACTGACAATATTCAATAATAGGTTTTAACTTCGTATGGGAGGTTCCACGCCCACTTTTCCAATACCGCCCATTTTTGGCACAGCTATGCAGATTGATGCTAGATGCACTTACACAAAATTTAAGCACTCTAGGTGTCATAGAACTGACAATATTCAATAATAGGTTTTAACTTTGTATGGGAGGTGCCACGCCCACTTTTCCAATACCGCCCCTTTTTGACACAACTGTGCAGACTAATAATTAGTGAACCTTCACAAAAATTCAAGACTCTAGCTGCAACAGTTTTCTGAATATGCTAATTTATAAAAAACGAATAAATCCCCAAATTGTGTGGGAGGTGCCACGCCCACTGAAAATATCAAAAAATTATATAGCCTATTTTCACCACCGGCTCAGCATGAACATACTGCGAAAATTTCATGAAGATCGGTTCAGTAGTTTAGGCTGCTATAAGGAACAAACAAACAAACAAACAAACCAACAAACATACAAACACAGATTCATTTTTATATATATAGATTGCTTCCATGAAACACCTGGGTTTAGTAATCAAAGCCAGGCATATACGCAAGGAGTGGTGTAGGGTATTATATAGTCGGCCCGCCCGACTTTAGCCTTTCCTTACTTGTTTTCTAATACAATACATTGATAGTTGTCAATTGTGGAATAAAAAATGGCCAAAAATGTATAAACAAGTAAAAAGGCGTTAAGTTCGGCCGGGCCGAATCTTATATACCCTCCACCACGGAGTGTATTCCACAGTATTATCGGCAGATTAGAGGCTGTCGACATTACATAGAAGTGCACTACCATATTAGGAATATTGTGATTCTTCATTGTTATAATATTAATAGTCCTCTGCTTTATATAAATATTAATAAAATTATTAGACAGAAATATTCAAAAATGTGCCCTAAATATTATTGGTAGAAACAATTTCACTCCTATTTAAAATTTATTGATTTCGTCTACAGCCTAAATGTCTGTTCAATTTTGATAGGAAAAGTTGTAATATTGTAGATCCAATATGTTTCACAGCTAATCTCATGATTTTAGCTACAGCCGTTTTATTGGTACCAGTTTCACTCCTTTATCAATTTTGACCCTAAAAGTACGAATTTAGAAAAACTCGTACCTTTTTTTTCGCGTCTACGTAGGCAGACGAGTTCAAATACTGAATATCATGATTCTAGCTACAACCGTTTGATTGTAGACAAATTAAATTCCATTTAGATCCTGATGCTACGAATATCGGAAGATCTCTTTATTATTCGCGTCACCGAAGTAAGAGAAGTGTACACTAGAGATGTGCGCGTGAGTGATTATTGGCTCACGTTCACGCACGCTCACGAAGGAAAAAAATTGAATCACGAACGTTCACGCACGAAGATTTTTTCGTTACTCACGTTCACGCACGCTCACGTGAGTAAAATAAATTTTGCTCACGATCACGCGTGATTCACGCGTGAATCACGTGATTCACGTAAATAACGCAAACAATTTCCACAAAGATATACATTTTAAATCGAAATAAGTAACTCCCCGCAAATCCGAAAATTATTTAATTTAATTATTTAAAACACTCTTCGGTGCGTTGTTTGTTTTAAATTCATATTTTTAAAATAGTATACAAAATTACAGTGTGGTATACCGCTTAGTTTAACGCAAAATAAGTTAGAAATCGGACACTGACATAAAATCCTAGTAAAAATAAACACAGCATATACCCCGATACCAGTTGCGTGGTTTTTTAATTGAATTAACACTAAGGATATAAATTCAGTGCCTAGCGTTGGTGCAGGGAATGCTTACTTAAATAATAGAAAAAAATAGATATTATACCTACACTGAAGTACTCTGTTTTAGAAATAAATATGTCTATGACTTTTATTTTGAATGGAAAATTTCACATTTTGAAACGAAATTAAATGAAAATAAAAGAATTAATAAATATGTGCGACTCACGAAAAAATCACGTGATTCACGCAGAAATTAGACTCACGCTCATTCACGCAGGAACATTTTTTCGTTCCTCACGTTCACGCACGCTCACGTGAGTAGAATAATTTTTGCTCACGTTCACGCGTGATTCACGCGTGAATCACGTGATTCACGCAATTCACGTGAGTGGCGCCCATCTCTAGTGTACACACCGAATTTCATTTCAAAATCCTTTTTATTTCGCATCTTCACAGTCAGATGAAACTACATACCGAATTTCATGATTTCAACTTCAGCGGTTTGGTAGGTACCATTTTTATACCCTCCACCTCCAGGTTGGGGGTATACTTTGTCATTCCGTTTGTAACACCATGAAATATCGACCTGAGACCCTATAAAGTATATATATTCTTAATCGTTATAAAATTCTAAGACGATCTAGCCATGTTCGTCCGTCCATCTGTTGAAAGCACGCTAGCATCTAAACAAAACGAGTTAGGACGTCCAAATTTTCCATAAATGCGTCTTATAGTCGTAGATCAGTTGGGACTGAAACTGGGCGAAATCGGCCCAAAGGGAAAATTTTTTCCCTCACAAGGACAAAAAATACCCATAATAACCCCTAATATTTAAGAGTATTTAAGCATATTTTTTCAATATCTCTGCTTATACTTACTTGATATTGGGCATGTACATTCCCCTATAACAAAAACGTGCACCATAAAGATTAATGGATGTCGACTTTACATAGAAGTACAGTACCACATTACGAAAATTGTGATATTTGTTTACTATTTCAAACTATAATATATACTAATACTTATTACTGTTTAATATCTACTACTATAAATAAATACAAGGCTGTTATTGTGAAAGTGAACATGTCTAAATATTAGGCTATTGTCAGTCGCCATTAGGGAGAATCATTTTCAGATACAGAAAAAGTATTATTTTGGAAGTTTCAGCGGGTTGGAAGGTCCCATTTATATATCTCTTTTTCAATTATATCCCTTAAAAGTACGAATTTCGAAAAATCCCCCTATTTTACGTGTCTATGCAATTAGAGGGATGTACACACCAATGCTTCCAAGTTACAAGAGGAATGTCCGCAACAAATTTCAAATGTATGAAAATGTATGTAAAGAAATTTAATTAATAAACCAAGGCTACCAATATTTTTATACTATGTAAAGAGTGATTTTTTTGAGGTTAGGATTTTCATGCATTAGTATTTGACAGATCACGTGGGATTTCAGACATGGTGTCAAAGAGAAAGATGCTCAGTATGCTTTGACATTTCATCATGAATCGTCTTACAAACGAACAACGCTTGCAAATTATTGAATTTTATTATCAAAATGCGTGCTCTGTTAAGAAAGTTCATTGCGCGCTTCCATTTTATGGTCAGTTTAATCGACCCACTGAAGCGGCTATTCGGGCTATTGTGACTAAATTTCGCACCAAATTTACATTGTTGGACATTAAACCACCAACACGCTTACGTAGAGTGCGAACTGAAGAAAATATCGCAGCTGTATCGGCCAGTGTTAATGATGACCACCAATTTTCGATTCGTCGCCGTTCGCACCAATTGGGTCTCTGTTACTCAAAAACGTGGAAATGCCAAAATTGGACTAAGCGGATGGACCACCTAAGACGCAGCCGCGGTCAACATTTAAATGAAATTATCTTCAAAAAGTAAATGTCATGGACCAATCTAACGTTTCAAATAAAGAACCGATGAGATTTTGCAAATTTTATGCGTTTTTTTTTTTAAAAAAGTTATCAAGCTCTTAAAAAATCACCCTTTATATATATAATGTAAATAATACTTCAATTCATAAAGTAAATATAAGGCAGCAATCATAAATACCCTAAATATTGGGGGACAGAGTGTGTATTTTCAGCTGCAGTCGTTTGGTTGGTTGTATTTCCATCCTATTTTAATTTCAAAATAATAAATTTTGAAAATAGCTTATCATTCACGTACCTTATCTCTCACGTCGTAAACGCAACGAAATAAAGTACGAATTTGGAAAAAAATTATTTTACGTGACTATACATACAGAGGAATGTATAGACCGAATTCCATGATACATTTTGTTGGTACCATTTTTAACCCTCTGCTCCCAGAGGAATGTATATAGCGAATTTCATGGTTCTAGCTTCATCCATTTGTTTGGTACAATTTTTATCCCCTTTTTCCATTTTACACCCTAAAAGTACGAATTTCGAAAATCTCCATTATTTTATGTGTCTACGCATCTCCATTTAACCCCTTAAAAGTACGAATTTACAATTAATTACATTTAATTTATGTATCTAATTTTTACATTATGTATCTAGTCTATTAGAGGAATGTCGTTTGATAGGTACCATTTTTATCCCTTTTTGTCCCATTTCGCCCCCTACAAATAAAAATCAGTCTATGGTGCCCTTTTATGCTATAAAGGGAATGCGAATTGCAAATATCAAGATAATATGTTCCAAAAACATGCTCTAAATATTAGGGGTATTTTCAGTCCTTGCAAGGGAAAATTTTTTTCCACTGGGCCGATTTCGCCCACTTTCAATCCCAACCGATCTGCAACCAAAAGACACATTTAGGAAAAATTTGAACCTCCTAGCTCATTTCGTTTGGAGGTGGAGGGTATAAAAATAATACCAACCAAATGACCGCACCTAGAGTCATGAAATTCGGAGTATACATTCCTCTGGCTAGACACGAAACATAAAAAGTTTTGTTTTTCCAAATTCGTACATTGAAGGGTACAATGGGAGCAGAGGGAAATAGTACCAAATAAATTACTTACTAGAATGATGAAATTCGGTGTGTAATAAATATATATTTACTAACTGAACCCCGCCCGCTTCGCCAGGCAAAAAAAAAAACGGAAAAATTAAAATCTGCTTTCATATTGATTTTTCTCCTGATCGGTAATATATGTACCAATTATAATCAAGGTATTTCCTTGAGATACGGCGAATAATGGAAGAAATGTTAAAAATCAAATTGATTTTTTGTTAAGTGTGATTCTCCTCCTTTCCATTACCTAAACAAAACACTTCATTCGTAAGAAGAAATTACATTACATTCAAAACATATGGAAAATCAATCAAATTGTTCACTAATCAAACAACACAAAAACTAAAAAAATTATATAATTTCCGCTTTCTTGAAAAGAAGAAAATCAAAAGATAAAGTGTAATTTTACAAAATTCAAATCAAAAATGCCCCAACTTTCAAATACCGCCCATTTGTATATTGTCTAAGCAGGTTACAACTAAATTAACTCACACAACAATATAGGAATCTCGGTGTCGAATATACTCAAAAACAGGTTTTAATTTCATATGGGAAGGGCCACGACCACTTTCCGCCCATCTTTGTACAACTATTTACACTGCATGAACTCACACAAAATTTCGTTGATGCTCTCAGACAAAATTTCAGTATTGTATCTGTCATAGAACGGAATATCAAAAAATTATATAGCCTATTTTCACCACCGGTTCAGCATGAACATACTGTGAAAATTTCCAGAAGATCGGTCCAGTAGTTTAGGCTGCTATAAAGAACAAACAAACACAGATTCATTTTTATATATATAGATAGATTTATAAAATTATTTTTTCAATATTTTTATTCGTTTTGTTTTGGATATATTAAAAAATATATATAATCCTGTAATGCTACAGCACTTATACGAAAATCGACAGTCTCTGTGGAATGCAATCCATGTTTTTACTTTATTTGAGTTTAATCTCATAAATCTTCGAGAAATATTTTGATACATTTGTCCGACAGACATCGTCGGCAAAATTGCATTTCAGTAATCCATCTATCAGTTCACTCAAAGGAATATGTCAGTAAAAGAAAGCAGAAATTCTACTGAAACAGCAGATTTTCTGCTGTTGAAAAAGAGACAGCAGATTTGTATCTGCTGAGATGGTAAACAGCTGTTTTTAGCAATATAGAAAAAAAAAATTAAGCATATGGACGAACAGTATGACCACTTAGATATACATGTTAACAACACTTTTTTGAATAGAAGTTATTATAAAGCAATGAATCAAAAATTATACGCATATTGTTCCACTAATATAAATGCTAATATATAAAAGCTATAATATCGAGTTAAACTCGCTTATTAACGCTTATCTCTTTTTATATTTTAAATAACAACAGCCAATTTTAGCATACTGCAAACTCCTTAGCAGTGTGATAGCCAAATCAGAAAATTAAATAAATTGGCTTTTCTTTTCCAAATTAATATGACAGATGACATCTAAATCTGCAAATAGTTTGGCATCAAAAACTCATTTTCGAGAAAATGGTTCATACCCACTTGTGAATATAAGCCCTCGATACATATTTTGAAGAAATATTACACAAAAAAAGATCAAATTCCTCGGCGCTTAACCCTTCAGGCCCACATTTTTCTATGATAAATGCAGAAAATTGGATACGTTTTTTTTTGGCAAAGTATATGTCTAAATAGGATGTCTAATAAGTTTTGGTGTTTTTAATTTATATTGGACATGAGTAACAGGATGTTTACTCAAAATCTTTATACACATATTCCGATTAAATAAAAAATATTTGGAAAGTTTCTTCATTTTTATAACAGTTTTCTTGTACTCGATGAAATTCAAGAAGAAACACCTAGACATTTTATTTCCAAAAAAAAACAAATAATTGGTATTTTAGAGTTTCGTCTTCGTACGTAGATCCATGTTACTGAATTTGTTGTTTCTCTTTCGAATAATACTTATTATATATATACAAAAATAAAAAATACTAACTCAGAAAAATAGTTGACACAAGTGAGATATATAACAAAAATTTGAGTAAGTGAAAACTCATTTCTTTTTGTTTCGCAACTTTAAAGTAGAATTTAAAATAGAGACCTACACGCTGAGAAAAAATGCATTACGTAGAAACGAATTTTTTTGAGTTTCTTTTGTGGGAAAAAATGGTTTGTTTCCGGTAAACATGTCATCAATTGTTGCAAATGAACAAAGAGAAATGTGTTTACATATATCAAACTGTTTTTTTTTTGTTTGTTTAAATGGATTTGTATTATGATTGCAAACTCCTAAAATATTATAAGTAACACAAACCGTTGTTGTTGCATCTGTGATGAAAATATGACACATCGGTTCAGATTTAGATACAGCTCCATAAAAATGTCGCATCGCTAATGCTGCATCTTAAAGCTCTACAAGCATCAAGCTTTTATTAAGAATGTTTTTTAGATTTCATTATGATCAGTAACAAACCAGCTCTTGTCGTAAACAGTTGTGTTTCTTCTTACCGCTCTTTCTCTCTTTTGAAAAATCAAATTACAACAGTTTTCTCCTCGTAATTGTTATTTTTTCTCTCTCTCTCTGATTAGATCGAGCTGCAGTGATGGGAACTATTTCCACCTCGTGGATGATGATCCTTCTCCTAAACGGAAAAGGATCAATAACAACCGTGTTAATCTAAACAATAATCAAGATTTCCCTACCATTAACGTAAAAAAACCAACAACAATAACAAAACACAACAACCTAAATACGTTGTATTAAAAAGTAAAATTGTAGATAAACCAATTCGGAGCCACAACATTTTTCTTGTTTCGAAAGCCCTTGAAGGCATATCCTCAGACGCACCCCAAGAAGTATCCTTTTTACGTGACGGCAATATTTTAGTGCTAACTAAAAATGAATCTCAAACTAACCGTTTTCTAAAAGCAACTAACCTTCCCGGTGTTTGTCCGATCGAGTGCTACCTACATCCAAAGCTGAATATTGTAAAAGGAGTAGTTTTCTCTTCAGATCTTATGTACCTTACTGAAGACGAAATAGTTGAAGGTTTGAAACATGAAGGCGTAGTTGGCTGCCGAAAAACAACCAGATTTGTGGATGGGCAAGTCATGAACTCATCGATGCACATACTTGATTTCAACCTTTACCAACTACCTCCTGCGGTAAGAGCTGGCAAGGTTCTTAACTGCAAGGTGGAACCCTATATACCTACACAAATGCAATGCAAAAAATGCTACAAACTCGGACATACTAAAGAACACTGCAGGCATGTGGAAGAAATATGTGTAATATGTTCTTCAACATTGCATGATCCTACACCTTGCACCAGAATTTATTGCACAAACTGTAAGCATGATCATAGATCAAACAACAAAAATTGCCCCGTTATCAAACAACGAAAAGAACTTCTTAAAAAAAAAAACAATTGAAAAAATCACATACAAAGAGGCCAAACTTAAGTCAACACCAATTCACGCCAATCTTACAAAATCAATAACAAATTTAACTAACACACCTATAACTACAACTACTACTGTCACAACTACATAAAATAACTTGCCAAAAACCAGAGAAAAGAACTCTCCAACAACTAACACACTTAAAAATTAAACAAAAACATCAACAAAAGATACCCTGCAAAATCTCTCTTCATCCATTAACAATATCTTACGTGAACATCAAACTCATCTCCAAACATTAACCAACACCACAAAAGATAGCAAAATTCCAGCACACACACAACTACAGCATAACAACTAGAAGCTCAACCAGAAACAAACTAGCGAAACCTAGCGATAACTCTTTCGACAACAGCAAGAACAACAAAGAAACTAAACCCCAATTCACTCCAGCTAAACTCTGCACTAGAAGAGAAGAAATAGATACACCAATCGAAAATATGGTAGACTAATCAACACAATCACAAACTCTTTTTTTATACCCTCCACCTCCAGGATGGGGGTATACTAACTTTGTCATTCCGTTTGTAACACCTTGAAATATCGACCTGAGACCCTATAAAGTATATATATTCTTGATCGTCATAAAATTCTAAGACGATCTAGCCATGTCCGTCCGTCCGTCCGTCCGTCTGTTGAAAGCACGCTAGCATCTAAACGAAAGGAGCTAGAACGTTCAAATTTTCCATAAATGCGTCTTATAGTCGTAGATCGGTTGGGATTGAAATGGGGCGAAATCGGCCCAAAGGGAAAAATTTTTCCCTCACAAGGACTAAAAATACCCATAATAATCCCTAATATTTTAGCGTATTTAAGCATGTTTTTTGAATATGTCTGTTTATATTTGCTTGACATTTGGTATGCGCATTCGCCTTATAGCAAAAACTTGCACCATAAAGTGATTATTATTTGTAGGGGGTGAAATGAGGCAAAAAAGGGATAAAAATGGTACATATTAAACGACAACAACTAGAAACACGAAATTCGGTGTGTACATTCGTCTAATTGAGTAGATACATAATATAAAATTATTTTTTTCAAATTCGTACTTTTAAGGGGTAAAATAGGAATAGAGGGATAAAAATGGTACCAACCAAACGGATGTACCTAGAATAATGAAATTCGGTGTATACATTCCTCTGATTGCAGAGATAAGTAAAATAGACCCATTTTTCAAAATTCGTACTTTTTGGGGTTAAAATGAAAAAAGGGGATAAAAATAGTACCAATCTAATGACCGCAGCTAGAGTCATGAAATTCGGAGTATACATTCCTCTGAGTGTGTAGACACGGAAAATAAACTGATTTTCGAAATTCGTACTTTTTGGGGTTAAAATGAAAAAAGGGGATAAAAATAGTACCAATCTAATGACCGCAGCTAGAGTCATGAAATTCGGAGTATAAATTCCTCTGAGTGTGTAGACACGGAAAATAAACTGATTTTTCGAAATTCGTACTTTTTGGGGTTAAAATGAAAAAGGGGATAAAAATAGTACCAATCAAATGACCGCAGCTAGAGTCATGAAATTCGGAGTATACATTCCTCTGAGTGTGTAGACACGGAAAATAAACTGATTTTTCGAAATTCGTACTTTTTGGGGTTAAAATGAAAAAAGGGGATAAAAATAGTACCAATCTAATGACCGCAGCTAGAGTCATGAAATTCGGAGTATACATTCCTCTGAGTGTGTAGACACGGAAAATAAACTGATTTTTCGAAATTCGTACTTTTTGGGGTTAAAATGAAAAAGGGGATAAAAATAGTACCAATCTAATGACCGCAGCAAGAGTCATGAAATTCGGAGTATACATTCCTCTGAGTGTGTAGACACGGAAAATAAACTGATTTTTCGAAATTCGTACTTTTTGGGGTTAAAATGAAAAAAGGGGATAAAAATAGTACCAATCTAATGACCGCAGCTAGAGTCATGAAATTCGGAGTATACATTCCTCTGAGTGTGTAGACACGGAAAATAAACTGATTTTTCGAAATTCGTACTTTTTGGGGTTAAAATGAAAAAGGGGATAAAAATAGTACCAATCAAATGACCGCAGCAAGAGTCATGAAATTCGGAGTATACATTCCTCTGAGTGTGTAGACACGGAAAATATTTTCGAAATTCGTACTTTTTGGGGTTAAAATGAAAAAAGGGGATAAAAATAGTACCAATCTAATGACCGCAGCTAGAGTCATGAAATTCGGAGTATACATTCCTCTGAGTGTGTAGACACGGAAAATAAACTGATTTTTCGAAATTCGTACTTTTTGGGGTTAAAATGAAAAAGGGGATAAAAATAGTACCAATCAAATGACCGCAGCTAGAGTCATGAAATTCGGAGTATACATTCCTCTGAGTGTGTAGACACCGAAAATAAACTGATTTTTCGAAATTCGTACTTTTTGGGGTTAAAATAAAAAAGGGGATAAAATAGTACCAATCAAATGACCGCAGCTAGAGTCATGAAATTCGGAGTATACATTCCTCTGACTGCGTAGACACGGAAAATAGACGAATTTTTCGAAATTAGTACTTTCAAGGGATACAGTGGTACAGAGGGATAAAAATAGTACCAACTAACGACCACAGCTAGAATGATAAAATTTTAATTGCGTAGAAACGTCAAGGGGGTAAAAATGGTACCAACCAGATGGGCGCAGCTGGAATCATGGAATTCGGTGTATACATTCCTCTGACTGCATAGACACGCAAAATAAAAAGTTTTTTTTTTCAAATTCGTACTTTTTCTTTTACGGCAAAAATTGGTTGAATCATGAAGTTAGGTTATTTTGCACTATGTACGTCTGATAATGGATTTTCAAAATTTGTACTTTTGAAATTCAAATAGAATGGAAATACAACCAAATGTAGCACCCACTATCTACCAATATTTATGGCTTTGACAATATTTTTCAAATATAAATAGAAGAATAATTATTTTTTGAATTGACGTATTGGTAGCCTTGCCTTATAAGCGTGGTTTGAAATAATTAAAATATTATATTTATTTATAAAATTAATTTTTCAATATTTGTATTTGTTTTGGTTTGGCTATATTAAAAAATTATATTTTCCTGTAATATTACTGCACTTCTACGAAAACAGACAACCTCTGTGGAATGCAATCCATGGTGGAGGGTATAAAAAGTTCGGCCCGGCCGAACTTAACTCCGTTTTTACTTGTTTTATTCTTTTTATTATACTAAAAATTTTATAGTGGAACCTAAATGGTTTCTATAATAACCTCCATCAACTTCAAATTCTGATCAGTGAAAATTCACCCGACGTGATTGCACTACAAGAAACCCACCGTTCTGATTATACAATCCATCTTAATGATTATACATCATGCTTCTCTAATTCTGATGGTTATAGCCATGGAGGCACAATAATATTTATCAAAACCAATCTAAAATACAATCTCAAATCTTTCAACAACTTCTCAGTTATAATCGACGTTTTCGTAGGCTTTAACTTGAGAATTATATCCCTGTATTTAAACCCTTCGGATGCCTTACCAATCAACAGCAGAATTATCATCTATTTTTATCAATAATAGTCAACGGACTATTATTTTAGGCGACTTTAATGCCCATTCTACTTTATGGGGTTCTCCATAATTGATTACATAATTGATGATCTCCTAATTCAATCAAATATGACATTGCTAAACGATGGCTCAACAACTCACTTTTCTACAAGATCTCCTCAGCATCACATTTAACTCACAACCCACCGAGGTTCAACACCAACAAAGCTGATTGGGATAAATTTTAACAAATCCTATGTGATACGGAACTCAAAGAACTATCGCCCAACGTTAACAAAGAGGCTGCTAAGATTCATAAAATAATAGTTGCAGCTGCAAATAAATCTATACCACACTACAAAAAATATATAACTAAGAAATTCTCACACTGGTGGAGCAATGAACTAAAAATTCTACGAGATTCCAAACAAAAGTTATTTAACAATTTCAGAAAGCATCCTACAACCGCTAATAGTATAGCATATAAAAAAAAGCAAACTAGCCAAGCGTGATTCATTTTACGCCTTCACTAGTGAAATTAATACAAACACTCCTATAACCAAAATTTGGAATAACATTCGTAAACTTAAGGGTATTAACTTATACCATCAAATTCGCTACATTGAACATAATAATCAAACACTTAGTTGTCCTCATGATATCGCAAACTTCTTCGCATGGTCACGTCAATCTAATGATGATAACTTCAGCGATATCTTCATACAGTGCAAACGCGGATTGAATATTGCAATTAATTATACAAGATATCATATCCAATGCAGAAAAACCTGCCCACAAATATTAAACATTTGTATCTTCAACTGTTTAACATGATTTTCACTACTGGCACAATAAAGACATAACTTCTGTGGAAGGTTATCGCCCTATTTCACTAATTCCGTGTGCATCAAAATTACTTGAAAAAATTATTGCCACTAGAATCACATGGTTCCTCCTAAAGAATAAACTTCTAAGCACTCACCAAGTTGCATTTAAACCCAAGAAGGGTTCAACTGATGCACTTACTTACATTGACCACAATATTGCGTCGACGCTATCCCACAGGAGCCATTTGTCTATTTTATCCATAGACTTTGAAAAAGCATTTGATCGCGTCGGAATACAATAGAGTGGAAATTTGCATTTCTTACAAAAAGGAAAATCAGAATTAAGGTTAATAACGTCTATTCTTGTGTGAAACCTTTGGATAATGGCATTCTTCATGGCTCCCCCCTTTCGGTGATACTTTTCCAAATTTCTACCGACAAACTTAACAAAATCATTTACGTCAACAAATTCTTCAATCATGTTATGTAAGCTGATGATTTATACATCATTGCTAAACACGGTTTGAACACAGACATACAACATGAAATCGACAATTTATTTATATCTATAAACAACTGCTGTACCACTACGGGTAGTAAAATTGCATTCTCAAAAACCAAATGCCTACATATATACAAAAAACACTCCTGTTGCAATACAAACATTACGTTACAAGGCAACCAAATTGAAACAGTGGATTCTCTAAAGATTTTAGGGATTATTTTTAACCAGAGTTTTACATGGTCTTTCCACCTTGAGTACCTTAAACTAGCTCTGCAACCCAGAATAAACCAATGCCAAGAAAAGTAATTCTCATCCCAACATGACACATAATGCCGTTCGTAGCATTATCTTATCAAAACTGGACTATGGATAAGTTATTTATGTTAAAGCTCCACCTTCACAATTAAAAACAATCTATCCTATGCACCACTAACCGATTAGAACTGCCCTGGGAGCTCTAAAATCTACTCCAATAAAAAATTATTGGCAGAGTCAGGTTTCACTACATTTGGTCGAAGATTTGATATACTTCTCAACAAACTTACTACAAAAAAGCGCATATCGCATATACCATCACTTCTACCACTCAGATTCCCGTCTCCTATATTTCTAGCACTTAAACGAACCAAAGACATGGAGATCGACACTAAACCGCAAAAAGCTTACTTTCCCTCAGAACTTCCATGGAAACTTAAATTGGAATCATTTATAGTAGATTTAATGCGCTTTCCCAAAAATGCAACATCAAATCTCTCTTTTACATCATTGTTCAATGAAATATCTACGACATACAAACTTAAAAAGTGGAAAATTTTGTACACCGATGGTTCCAAAACCTCTTCATCTACTTCAATGGCGATTATTAACGAGCACCTAAAAACTGACCTTATAGCTAACCTGGATCACAACTCTTCCATTACAGCCGAGTCTACAGCCATCAATTGTGCTCTTAATAAATACAAGAATATCTGTGGAAAATTCATAATATTTTCAGATTCCAAATCTGCTATAACTGTCATACACAACAAGGTAACACCCTAGCTGATGAAGCAGCAAACACAGCAGCTACACATGCTCCAGTATTACAGTATCCGTCCCCAAACAGTAAAGTTATTAATAAAATCATATTACATAATACAAGGTGGCGCAAAAATAACCTTCCGATGTTTTTTGGCTGTAATTTAAAAAAATGATTGTCATTTGAGCCATTTTTATGGCATTTTCAATTACTTTGGCCAAAACTTCCGGCAATAGGTCCTCACATTCTTGACGGATATTGTCTTTAAGAGCTGCAAGAGTCTGAGGCTTGTTGCAGTGTGTGCCGTTGCACCGTCCTGTTGGAACCACATGTTTTCCAATCCCAATTCATCAAGTTGCGGCAAAAAGAACTCGTTGATCATTCCTCTGTAGCGCTCACCATTCACAGTAACCGTTTGGCCCGCGACGTCTTCGAAGAAAAAAGGTCCGATGACTTTGAGCGATGACAGTGACTTTGAGCGGGTGTAATGGCTCTTCGTGGGTTACACGCGGATTTTCAGAGCCCCAGAAGCGTAAATTTTGCTTATTTACGTACCCGCTAAGATGGAAATGGGCATCATCACTCATGATTATTTTTGATGAAAAATCATCTTCCTGTTGGTGGTGATTCAGGATTGATTGAGCGTATGTTAGACGCGATTGGCGGTCAGCAGCTAACAGCTGATGCACCGTCTGGACTTTGTACGGAAACATCTTCAAATCTTGTACCAAAATTCGCTGTAAAGACCGTCGACTGATACCCATTTGCGTGGCACGTCGTTTGGTCGATGTCGACGGCGCTTCCATGACATCCTCGGCTACACCAGCAATATTCTCTGCAGAACGGCTACTCCGGGGTCTGCCACGCCTGGCAGCATCTCGTGTTATATACAACACATGCTTTTCAATTGCGGCTCCATAAATAATGCCCAATTCGCTCTTTTTGGTAAACGGTGCCTACCTGAATTACTACGTAATATAAACATAGAAAACATAATTGCAGTAGAAAAACTTTTGAAATATTGTAACATATACCACCTAATATAATGTAAATTTATATTTAATAGTCCTAGGTCGAAAACCGTTGTAGTTAGTACCTAAGTAATCTTTATTTATTTTCATAATTTATTATGATTATAAATGTTTGTAAATAAATAAATAAATTCATTATAGTGATTCTTATCTACACTTTTTTAAAATTACTATAAAATATATTTTGTTATTAAATTTTTATTGTAGTACACAATTAAAAGTTCATAAGATATTGCTCTAGTCGAATGACAAGAAGTGGTATCGGTTAATTAAAATGAAACTTTTCCGAACAATTTGGTGTCCATTAGCGAAATTAGCATTACACAATCTTGAAATTGGCACAATTTGTTTAGTTTGTTTGTATTTTTCATAACCTTTGTCCGAAATTCAAGAAAGTGTCCACGATTTTTTATGTAATTTTCGTGTTTTCATGATTTTACTGAAAATTACCATTTCAGACGAGTTATTTTAAAAAGACCTTAAAAAATTCTATATTTTATTACTTCAGAAAGTCTTGAAGGTTTTAAAGAGTATGTGTTCGAAACCTCTCTGGGGGGTTTGAACCCCCAAATCTCTCCCCCCTTGCGCACGGCCCTGTCGGTATGATATTTTTGTTTCACAGTAAATATCATGCAAATATACTCACAAAAAGTTTGTATTCCCCTGGCTTGGTTTAGCAAACAATGGCTACTTAGCGAATTTAAAAGGTTCTGTTTGTAGTAATAAAAAATACACATTATTATTGTCAGTAATGTAAATATATGAATTCGAAATATATCTAAAATTTCTAATTTATATAGTAAATCTAAATTAATGTTCAAAATATCAATAAATCAATTTTTAGTATTTCCCGTATTCCCGGGAAATTAAAATTTTTTCCAGGGAATTCCCGCCCAAATTTTTCCGGGAATTCCCGGACCCCAAACCCTAGTCTTGTATATTAATTATTTGTGGCTTTCAAACTAAAAACTCATGTTTCTTGGAAATATTTTGTAAGAGACATCATTCGAAAAGAATTGACTTTTATTTATTAATTTTTTACAAAATATGAAAAAGCTTTCCGTTGTTATAAATACAAAAATTTGCTATAAACGTCCAATAATTCGACTAATAAGTTATTCTAAGACAAGAATCAAAATTTATATTTAAAGTTGTTTCTACTAATTCAGAATCAAAATAGGCAAAAATTCATTCTAGAGGTGTTTTCAGGAGTATGTATGTCATATTGAAAAAAGTCTAATGACATTTTATTATTATGTTTCTTACATATCAGAAATATTATCGGGTATGTGATGGTTTTCGCTTTTCGGCGAAAGTGGAAGAGTATCTCGAAATATTTGTGATGACTTCCACTTTCACATAAATTTTGTCATTTTCAGTACTAAAAATCCATTGTAAATGTGAAAAAACCTTACACGATCAATAATTTATTTTACATGAATTTCTCATGTAAAACCTACAATTGCACAAAAATTAACAAAAATATATGGATTTTAATAAAAAAAACTTCATTTTGTTGCTATACATCTCAGTTCCACTTTGTTGTCTCATCGAAATGTTTTTTGGTGGCAAATGACATATGGTAGATTCGAAAATGCGTAATTGTTATTGAAATGGCCAAAATATTGCCTATTCAACATGATTGTGAAAGCAAACATCTTTTTTACGCAGTATAAACTGTTGATCATTCAATTCCATGTAGAAGTCATCACAACTACTTTTTACAATTTCAAAAAGTAAAGTGAAACCAAAACATGGTGGATGCTATCACATATCTGTATATCAACACTTTAAATACGTCCGCAATTCAATCATGCGTACAGTACCATTCCCTAGTTTGTATGCGGGCTAAAATGGATGTGCACCGAAATTTGAACAAAATCGGCCAAAATATGCGGTTTAAATAATCAAATTGGGGGGGACCATTTGTTGGGGCCTATATAAATCGGAACCAATTTGCCTCAAATCCAAATAAGTACTTAATGAGTATGAGTGTTTGAATACAGCTACAACAGAAATAAACCGTTAGTTTCTTGCACTTTTCTGATTTAAACAAATTTAACAAATTATCGTAAATCATATAACTTTTCCTACACATGCACATTTTATCACATGCACATTGTTGTGTTTTCATACCGTTATATGAGCTGGAAGAAATGTCCATTTAATGCAGCAAACATGTGCCTTTTGAAACATATGGCTAGAATTAAACAAAAAAACCCTCTCCTGTAAAATTTGACGTTGATGCAACGGACCATTCTTTCATTGTAGAACAAGGATGCATTCGCAAGCAGAAAAGCCAAAATGTGGAAACAAAATAAGTTTAATTTTATATCATTTATTATAAGCTTTATTTTGTTTGTTCTAGTGTGGACGCCAAAAAAAGCACCTAAAAAGATTATGTAAATTCCCATTTCTACCATTAAACAAGTAAGGAAAGGCTAAAATCGGACGGAGCCGATGATACACTCCACTTTCTCTGATATTACAATTCAATTCGGTAAAAAAGTGAAATCGGGAAGGATTTTGTATCCTGTAAATGTATGTGTTTGGCAAAAAATGTTAAATCGGAAAGGACATCTGTATGGAACATGGAACGATGTGACCCGCTTTCACCATGTATGTTTATAGATGAAATATAATATGTAAAGTTTGGTCAAAATCGGTTAAACATTTGGGAGCAAGATTTGTATACACCATTACCTCACTTTGAGTCGTGGTTACATTCCAAAAAAACACGACGCAAATTGAAACAACGCAAAGTGAATTATGATTTTCTATAGAAAACCATGTAAAGATCGAAGATAGGTTCCAGGGTTACGAAAATACCACTTTATAAAAATAAAAAAATAGACATTTAAAAAACAAAAATAATATAAAATTTTATTACATACATACAAAAAAAAAAATAAAATATTCAATTAATTTATAAAAAAAATGATCACTCTCAGATGAGTCCATAGTGGCTGTTGTCGTAATCGTCTTTCTTTCACCAAAAATAGGTCCAATGTTTGCTAAGCATTTTTTTTCAACGTAAAATAAATTTCCTTGTTGCAATTGATATTCGTAGCTACTGCCTGGAACACTTGAAAACTCCTTCCGCTATCAGGAACTTTTTTAAAAAAGTCTCCATAGCTTCGTCAATCAAACATATCGCTATGGAAATTTGTTTGGAGGTTAAATTTTGTTCTTCGGAGATTTCTATTGAACGGTCGCTGTCATCGTCTTCATTAGCAAATTTCATTTCAATTACAGTTGCAATAGTTCTTCATAAGACAGTAATAGTTGTGCGAGGTTCGGAATTCAGTTATGTCAGTCTCTTCCATACCTTCAAAATTAGACTCTAACTAAATTAGAAATTTCATGACGAACAGCTGGTGTACCATCAACTTCTGCAGCGCATATTCTGTGAACACATTCAGGCTATATTTTGCGCCAAACACTGTTAAGTCAGTGTATGAATTTATTGTTAATTTATTTAATTTTGTCATGTTATGTTTTTTGTTCACCACTGTCCCATTGTGCATGTCTGTCCCTTTATGTCGCTGCCTAATCGATGCTTTCTCTGCTTACGTCGATCGTAAGCAAAAAGCAAAAGCAATTGAAAGGAAAAAACAAAATAAGTTTCGTTGCAATCTGTTTTGAATAACAGCAGCAACAAACATACATACGTACATATATCCAAACGCATATATACATGCGTGCGTACATGGGTACATCGAGAGAACACACTCAATTGGCGGTATCCATCTACGTACGGATACATATATATGTACATAACTACTTATGGACATCTAAACAGACATGCAGTTTTGTTGTTGTCATTTGTTCTTGCTGTCGCTTTGTCTGCTTTGAATTTTGGAAGAAATAAACATTGTAATTGTTGAAGTCAAAGCCACCGTAGCGTTTTTATTTTTTCGGCCTTTTTGGTATTTGATTTGCACTGTAGGAAAACCTTTCAGCAGTGTGTATTTAAATAAATAAATATTAAACTACAACTGCCGGTCGGGAAAACCCTCATGATCGTACATTTTGGCGACCGTGACAGGACAGTGTAAACTTTCTAAACAATTTTATCGTGTTTATCAAAAATATTTGCCTCGCATCGAACTGCTACATAAGCTAACACAACAACAAATTTGCTTGCCTCATCGACTTCGCCATTTTGCAATCATGATGAGTTTGGAAGATCTAAAGCAACAGCGCACCATCACAAAGAAAAATATTTCTCCCATAAAAACTGTGATTGATGCAAATGGAAAGGGTGAAGGTAAATCTCTTTCTTCTGCGGAATTAAGGTGTCGTTTGGGTATTTTAGAATCATATTTCAAACAAATCCTATCAATCCAAAATAAAATCGAGCATATTGACGCAGATGATAACGGCCGTGGTGATATCGAGGATTTGTATGTTTATATAAACTCCCAAATACAACAACAACTAGTGGAGGAAGGGCACAATACAACATTATCTGATTCATCGTTTGCTATCCCAATGTCTTCCAACAAGCTGTTCCGACTGAAATTGCCTAGCTTCAATGGTAAATACAGTGAGTACAAAAACTTCATAACATCGTTTAAACAAATCATCGATCGTGAACATGGCCTCTCAAACATCGAGAAATTCAATCACTTTCTAAACTGTCTCCAAGGCCATGCTTTAGAAACGGTGAAAGCATTTCAAATAACAAATGAAAATTATCCCAAGGCTTTAGAAAGGCTAAAGGCTCGTTATGACAATAGCACTCTGATATTTATGGAAAATATTACAACACTTTTTGAGCTGCCTGACGTCTCCAAGTCAAATTCGGGTCATTTGAGAAGTCTTGTGGATAATGTCTCCGCACTTTACAGCTCACTACAGTCTCTTGGCTCAGCTAGCGACATCGTTAATGCTATGTTGATCCATATTGTAATGGAAAAAGTTGATGGGGATACCAGAAGAAAATGGAAGGATTCTCTGGATTTTAGTAAGCTACCAACATGGGACGATTGCTCAAAAATTCTTGAAAGAAGATGTCAATATTTAGAATCATTGGACACAACGGCTGCCTCTCGAAAACCAGATAATAATTCTGGAAAATCTAATCAAAAATCGTCGAAACATGGATATTCGTTTTCGTGTTCAAATCGCGTTTGTGCCTTTTGCTCTGAATCTGACCACTCTATTACACAGTGCCATCGATTTAAAGATTTGGATGTGTCACTTCGATTCGAAAATGTGAAGAAACTTGGTCTCTGCATAAACTGTCTGGCCAAAGGTCATCAAGTTACCAATTGTCCATCGTCGTTTACGTGCAAAAAATGTCCTCGTCCTCGTTCTCACCACACAATGCTTCATCGTACTCAATCGGTTCCAAGGTCCTCGTGTCCTGATCCAATGCGATCAACATCTGGTGCTGCCACCAATGATACATCAGCTTCAGTCCACGCACATATGGAAGGTTCTTCGCCTCATGTTCTCCTTGCAACAGCGATGGTTTTAGTTCGTGATAAGTCTGGATCTTATAAATTGGGAAGGGCTCTTCTAGATTCTTGTTCTCAATTAAATTTCGTCACCGATGAGTTTGCTCAACGCCTAAATCTACAAAGAGTGAAAAAAATACGTGGAAGTGTCCAGCATTGGAAACTCGTGTACAAAAGTAAAACATATATATATAACAGATTTTGAAGTGCCACTATCATTTTGCATTACGCCATATATTTCGTATCAACCTGATCCAGAATTAGATATATCGTCTTGGAATTTGCCCCCAAATACACAACTTTCTGGTGATTATTTTTACAAATCAAACAAAATCGACTTGCTCATTGGTACTGAAACCTTCTTTGATGTATTGTCTGTTGGTCAAATCAAGCTTGGGCCAAATCTTCCAAAATTGCAAAAAACTTTGTTTGGTTGGATTGTAACCGGAAAATATAGTTCTTCAAAAAGCAACAACATTGGTTCTTCGTATTTACTCTCAACAGAAGAAACAATTAATATGAATTTAGAACGTCTTTGGAAAATTGAAGAAATTGATGCTAACTCTACTCAAATGACACCGGAACAAAATGAATGTGAAAACTTTTTCCAGAATACTGTCTCTCGAGAATCTTCAGGTAGGATTGTAGTAAAATTACCGTTTAAACAATCTTCTGACTCTCTAGGTCTATCACGCAATACTGCTTTACATCGCTTTGCTGCTCAAGAACGAAGATTGGCTCGTGACTTAGACCTAAAGTCACAGTATACACTGTTTATGAAAGAATATGAAGATTCTGGACACATGAGCTTAACAAAGAGACTAAGGTTGGAGGAACCTCATTACTACATTCCGCATCACTGCGTTTTTAAGCCAAATAGCACGTCCACTAAACTTCGGGTCGTATTTGACGCATCTTGCCCCACTTCATCACAGACATCTTTAAATGATATTTTAATGGTTGGCCCAACAATCCAAGAAGAGTTATATCTATTGTTACTACGCTTTCGGCTACATCGTTTCGCCCTCACTGCAGATATCGTCAAGATGTACAGGCAAGTTTTGGTTGACCAACATGACCGTAAGTACCAATATATTTTGTGGAGATACTCTGAACAAGAAGAAATTAGAACGTACCAATTAAATACTATCACTTACGGGACATCTGCTGCCCCATTCCTCGCTGTACGCTGTTTGCATTATCTTGCTGACGAATACATGGATATTTTCGAAATTGGGGGAAAAGCTATTAAATCTTCGTTTTATGTTGACGATTTTCTGGGTGGTGCTGAAACAGTTGAAGAATTAGTTGAACTCAAATATCAGGTGACCGAAATACTCAAACGAGGCTGTTTTGAGTTAGATAAATGGCATTCGAATCATGAAAAATTTCGTCATGACAACACTATTAAAGACTTGAATTTGGACAATTCTGTTACAAATGCTCTCGGAATTTCCTGGGACCAAGAAAGAGACTTCTTCTTATTTTCGTCAAAATTCAAACCTGAAAAAGTTGTTACAAAACGCTCAATATTATCTTTGTCGTCCTCTCTTTTCGATCCCCTGGGGCTATTAGCACCTCTCATCATAAAAGCTAAGATTATTCTTCAAGAACTATGGATACTCAAAATTGGCTGGGATGAATCTGTCCCACAAGATGTACATACGGCTTGGCTGCAATTCGTCAGTGATCTTAAATTGTTATCGTATATTCAAATTCCTCGCTATTGTTTATCCCCATCTCCAGAATCGATTCAATTACATGGTTTTTGCGATTCATTAATACGTGCTTATGGCTGCTGTCTATATATTAGGGTGAAATCGAGTTCAGGTGAAATATACAAACAACTATATACTGCAAAATCAAGAGTTGCTCCTACCAAAAGAAAATCGCTTCCGAATTTGGAATTGTGCGGAGCTCAACTTCTAGCTAAATTGTATTCAAAAATACAAAATCTTTTCAATATTCCAAGGCATCTTGTATTTTTATGGACTGACTCACAAATAGTTCTATATTGGCTCAAACAACATTCCTCAACTCTTTCTGTATTTGTGGGTAACAGAATATCGGAAATACAAGATTTAACTAACGGATGTATTTTGCGCCATGTACCTTCGCATGTAAATCCAGCTGACATTGTCTCAAGAGGTTCAAATGTTCAAGAATTAACTTCGTCAATATGGTTTAACGGTCCTGATTTTCTTGCCCAAAATTCGGACAAATGGCCCCAAAATAAAGTTGATAAAGTTGACCAAGATGTAGTAAATAAGGAGAAACGTAAAACAACTTTACACCTACAAATACAATACAACAACATTTCTGAGTTTATCGAAAATTGCAGCTCGTATTTAAAAATGGTTCGAATTGTCTCTTGGATCTTTCGGTTTTGGCATGCATTGTCTTCCTCAAAATCTAATAAATTCGATAATGGATATTTACAGCCCCAGGAATTAGAGCATGCCCTGCTTGCGATTGTGTGGCATATACAAAAACAACATTTCAAAGAAGACATTATGCGAGCGGCAAAAAGGAAGAATCCTCAAGGACCATTAAAATGCCTCAACCCATTCCTTGACACTACAGATGGTATCCAAATCCTAAAGGGGGGAGGCCGCTTAGAATTGGCTGATATACCTGAGGCCCAAAAGCATCCAATAATCTTGCCCAAAGATAATAATTTTGTAAAATGTTATGTTCGACATCTTCATATCAGAAATTATCACGCTGGCCCAAAGGCATTGATTTCGTTGACTCGCATGCGCTTTTGGGTAATCAACTTAAGAAGTCTTTGCCGGAAGATAGTGAATTCCTGCCCTCAATGCATACGATACCGTCCAAAATTGCTTCAACAAATGATGTCAAATCTGCCTGCAGATCGACTTAACCCATCAAGAGTGTTTGCAAGATGTGCTGTAGATTTTTGTGGTCCTGTTAATATAGGGTGTTTTTTATTGGGGTATAGAACTTTAAGTTGGCATCACTTTTTTAACTGGCGGCCATTTTGTCAGCTGTCAAGTGATTAATATTTAGTTTGGTTTGCCATTTCATCATGAACAGGTTGACAAAAGAACAACGCTTGCAAATCGTGCAAATTTATTTCGAAAGTAATGGTTCAGTTCGCGAAGTTCACCGCAAGCTCCGTCCATTTTATGGTCGTCACAATCGAATTATTGAAGGAAACATTCGATGAGCGCATAATTTCGAGGAATGGACCTGTCAATTGGCCACCAAGATCGTGTGATTTGACACCATTGGATTATTTTCTTTGGGGATATGTGAAGTCGCTCGTCTACGCCAACAAACCAGAAACGTTAGGGGACTTGGAAGCCAACATTCGTGGCGTGGTTGAAAATTGGACCTGAAAAATTGGCTATATTCGAGCCAGCCGCGGCGGCCACATGCCCGAAATCATATTTAAACATTAATGGCATAAAATTATCCTTCCAATAAAGCCAAATTGATGGACATTAAAACGATTTTCTTGTGTTTTATTTCAATTCGAAGTTCTATACCTCAATAAAAAACACCCTTTACATATCTGCGCATCAGAGGAAAGATTCCATACAAAACATACATCGCCGTGTTTGTTTGTCTCGCAACGAAAGCTGTCCATATCGAAGCCGTTTCAGACTTGTCCACAGACGCCTTCATCGCAGCTCTTAAAAGGATGATTGGAAGAAGAGGTTTACCAACTGACATATTCTGCGACAACGGCACTAACTTTGTGGGGACAAATTCTAAGCTGAAGGAATTGAAATCGTTTCTATTTGACGGCCAGAATCAAAATAATATAGTAAATTTTTGTTCCAATGAATTTATTAACTTTCGCTTTATTCCCCCCAGGGCACCCCACTTTGGTGGCTTATGGGATGCCGCCGTCAAATAAGCAAAGAGTCACCTAAATCGGACTCTTGCAAACACTCGCCTTACCTACGAGGAACTCATCACAGCTCTAGTCGAAATCGAATCGATTTTGAATTCGAGACCAATTTCTCCACTTTCAACTGACCCTAGCGACTTTGAAGCACTCACCCCAGGCCATTTCATAACAGGCAGTGCTTTGCTTTCTCTTCCTAAACGAGATGTCTCATCAAAAAAGTTGAATAATTTGGAATATTGGGCCCAAATTACCGCAATAAAACAACGTTTTTGGAAGAAATGGTCTCACGATTACCTTAACGAGCTTCAAGTTCGAAACAAATGGACTACTTCAAATTCGAATGTTGCTGTTGGTACCTTAGTTTTGGTTCATGAAGACAACACCCCCCCTCAAAAATGGCTAATGGGCAGACTTGTCAACGTTATTCCTGGACGAGATGGTCGAATCAGAGTTGCCGATGTAAAAACCATAAAGGGAATCATACGCAGACCAATTCACAAACTCGCTTTATTGTTAAATTGAAACTGTCCTTTCAATGGGGCCGGTATGTTAAGTCAGTGTATGAATTTATTGTTAATTTATTTAATTTTGTCATGTTATGTTTTTTGTTCACCACTGTCCCATTGTGCATGTCTGTCCCTTTATGTCGCTGCCTAATCGATGCTTTCTCTGCTTACGTCGATCGTAAGCATAGCAAAAGCAATTGAAAGGAAAAAACAAAATAAGTTTCGTTGCAATCTGTTTTGAATAACAGCAGCAACAAACATACATACGTACATATATCCAAACGCATATATACATGTGTGCGTACATGGGTACATCGAGAGAACACACTCAATTGGCGGTATCCATCTACGTACGTATACATATATATCGCTCCTTAAATACAAAAGCACCACAATTCAAAATAAGTAAATTATACAGGAGCGTCATTTTTAAAAATAATTTTAATTATTTTATGATTTTTGTAAAAACTATGTGTATTACATAGATTTTTTTTGGTATCAAAATATGCGTAATTAAATGGCCTATTTTTCAATAAAGCAATGTTAAACATACCTGGAATGGGTTCTCGAAAAAATGCAAATAAGTTAGTTTTGTATATAAACTTTGACTTCGAGATCATTAAAATTTTAAAAACTAAACAACCATAATTAGGAAAATTTGAGTTTTATTTCAAACAAAAATATTTTTATAAAACATTTACTTAAAACTACATTGAGCGTATTGCTCGTAAAGGTATAAAAAACTTAAACTAAAACATTAATAATCTGTTCCCAACAGTAACTTATGAACTAATTTAGAGATTAGCATAAAAAGATTCATAAAATCTTGACACGACGTTTTTTGTATTAGCTTTAGAATACCTTGCTTCTTTGCTTCAGGAACTGTAAGCTTTTTAGTGTAAAGCTGGTTTAGAGACAAATTATTATCACGTAGTGGTGCCTTCGAGTTCGTGCGGGATTTTCTCAATGTAGATACCGACCTGAACTCTTCCTCCTCGTAGGATGTTTTAAAGAAAAATATGCCATTGCTTTCTTTATCCGCCTTCAGAATCTTTATATCGGTCCATTTGATTTTATTGTCATCGTGATCTATATTGTAGTTTCCTGTACTCAGAGGTTTGAGGTCAAGAAAATCCACATGTGTCAGTTCTTTAACAGTATAAGGCTCTCCAGTTTTTTTTTGCTGTTTTAATCAAAGTGATATACTGCTCTGGAACGTAAATTGGAGATGATTTCAATGCTCTCGTAATGTTACGTTGGATGACAGAATGAACACAGTCTCCTTCGTTTTGGGTGTGCCCTTTTATTAGGAACTTATGAGTAATACTCTTTATGTTCGGCAATTCTTGAGTGGCATATTGGTACATTGCCAGCATGAATTTATTCTTTTGTTGGCCACAGCAATTATCGCTATAGAAAGTGACATCACAAAGTTCCGTGGCATTATCATTCAATTTTCTCAGATACACTAGAACACAAGAGCCAATTTCATTAACACCTCGGGCGCCTTTCCCTCATGCCATACAAAACAAGTTGTGTCCTTTGTACCGAGCTCGGTTATTGTGAAATTAAGTACATTTAATTTAGACGTATAATAGAAACTAGACACATCACCCCGTGGACAAGGCATCACCGCTTGGAGGTCTTGGAGTTTTGGTAAGCCATGCAATGTTCGCATTGATACTTCTTAGGCTGCCAGAAGGATAAGTTAAAATCATTTATAAATATATTGTAGTATACTTGATATGAAACGTGTGGTGCACCCTCAGACTCACATTTGTCTGCGTAATGTCGGTGTAGTGCCGCGATTGTAAACCCGCCCTCAATATACTCCCGAGTCGATCGCGCCCTACTGTAATGGCTTTCTATGCGGGGTATTGAATTGATGTGTGCTTTGACACCATCGGTCAGCTCTGGATCTATTATCTTATGGTTGTCATGTTTTCCACTATTATCTTTAAGGTGCACACCAGTTTCGGACTGCTTCTTGACAACGGTTCTGATGGTAGTGTCTGAGATTGTAAGGGTATTCATAAATAATACTTTACATACCCGGGTTTTTTTATTATTTCGAGTCAGATAAAATGAGTGATTGCAATTTTTGCGACTGCTACCTTCACGAACGTATCTATATTTTGGTTCAATCTTGGTCATGTGATCGTGAATAAACTGTCGTTGGATTTCCAGATCACAGCACTCCCAGAACTTTTCGAAGATATATTTTCTTTCTTCAAACGTAAACTCTGTAGAACATTTAAATCTACATTTACTCAAACATACGGGACCCATTTTTTTGGCATCATAAACCTTCTTAGACTTGGACATAGAAGTGTAGGACATACCTTTGTTTTTCAATAGCTTGGTCTGGTTTCATTTCCATAAAAGCGGTTCTGCTTTTCTTTTACGACAGCTACTGCGCAATTCAACATCAACACTAGGACACTGCTCGCCGACGCTATATGGGTACTCAACAACGCTATGTGGCTGATCATCAACTCTGGGTGATGGTGAATTAATACTAAATAACTCCTGGTTATCCACGGCTGATTGCAGAAAGTCTTGAATGCCAGGTAACTGTGCTTGTGGTAGTTGCTCTACATCGGAATCTGACTGGGCTTTGCAGTTTTCATAAAATGGATTTTCATACGTAGGATCCTTGACAGTATCATCGGATGAGAAATCTTTTAGGTCAGCTGCTCGAAGAGCTAGACGAAGAGATAGACGAAGAGATAGACGAAGAGATAGACGAAGAGATAGACGAAGAGTCACTGTCTGCCTCTGTTTCGTTATCTTCACCGGAGTTCAGAATATCTGAGGAAAGCTGATTGTCAGTCTGAATTTTACTTGAATCCATTTCACTAGGTCTAATTGGTGACCGAGATTGCTGCCCATCTCGAGGGTCATTTATAGGTGGTACCATGTTCAAAATACGAAAACTAAAAATTTCTTTTTAATGTAAAATAAAATCTATTCAGAGATCACTTTCAAATACAAAGATACCACATTTCGAAAAATTTTACTTTAGCTTAAGAAATAAGAAAATAATTCTAATTATTTTTTTGCAAAACTAACTTAATTCAAAATATGGTAGTATTCTAAACAAAAATAAGAGAAAATATCAAATGTATAAATGCAAAACTAACATATTTCGAAATATGGTACTATTGCACATAAAAATTATAAGATACTTACGTGTATGTGATCTGCAACAAAGGTAGTACTTTGGAATGTGGTAGTTTTTCACAAAAAGTTCGTGTGCTCGTGCCGAATGACTGTTGATAACTGAAAATGTGGTACTTTTGCGCGGAACTCAGTTACAGAAACGGTACAAAACAAAACTAACGGTTTTGGGTTTACGGGTGTTTTCGATCATAAAATGACGGCTGTTTTAGCGAAACATGAAAGTTTCATTGTTTAAGAAGAATTTAAAGCAAAAAAATTATTTTTGATATTTTTTGAAATGTGTGACTTTTGTATTTAAGGAGCGATATGTACATAACAACTTATGGACATCTAAACAGACATGCAGTTTTGTTGTTGTCATTTGTTCTTGCTGTCGCTTTGTCTGCTTTGAATTTTGGAAGAAATAAACATTGTAATTGTTGAAGTCAAAGCCACCGTAGCGTATTTATTTTTTCGGCCTTTTTGGTATTTGATTTGCACTGTAGGAAAACCTTTCAGCAGTGTGTATTTAAATAAATAAATATTAAAATACAACTGCCGGTCGGGAAAACCCTCCTCCCACGAATCAGAAATAATTTCTATGTCTTTCATAATGTAGAACTTTTTCCAAAACTCTAGCATTAACGACTCGAACCCAAAGCAACGCAACTTCGAAAATATAACGACGCACAGTGAAAATAAGTACTAATTCAGCAGCGACGCAACTTCAAAAAAAGCAAAACGAAACGACGCAAAGCGAGGTATTGGTGTATATATAAATACATTTTTATCTAAATCTGAACCGATCTTACCCACTTTCGTTATAGGTGTTTGTAGTTGGATTATAAGATGTTGTGCCAAATTTAAAGAAAATCGGAAACAATATGTGGTTTCTAAAGCGGAAAAAGTCAAATCGGGAGCGAAATTTGTATGGGGGCTATATCTAAATCTGAACCGATCTAACCCGCTTTCGCCACAGGTGTTTCTAGTTAGACTATAAGGTGTTAAGCTAAATTTGAAAAAATCGCGTACCATTCCATACCACTTTATAGAGCGGAAAAAGTCAAATCGAAAGCGACATTTGTCTTCCCCCCTTCTATTATAAGTGTTTCTTGTTAGATTATGCGATGTTGTGCAGAATGTAAAGAAAATCGGGTACAATATGTGGTTTCTAAATCTGAACCGATTTGCTTCAAATTAAATAGCGTCCGTCCTTGATCCACAAAACTTACGTGTGCCAATTTTTGTTAAATTCGGACTATAATTGCGACCTGTAATTTGATTACAACAACAGATGGACAGACGGACGGGCATTGATAAATCGACGCAGAAAGTGATCCTAAGCCTATCTGTATAAAAAACGATCGGTTTAACTCGTTTCCTTTTGGGTGTTACAAACAAATGCACAAAGACATAATACTCTCGTGGAGTGTATAAAAATCGTGTTTATTTTATCATTTATTCATGGTCATTTACTCTGTTATCGCTTTAACTTCTGTTTGAAAGACAGCATTATGGTCTGGGAGGAGGTGTGATATTTCTAAGGAGATAAATTCCTAGACCTGCCTTTTCGTCTATTTCAGATCTATCTGTGTAGCAATGTGTTCAGAGGTTATCTCTACCTAGGGAACCATTCATCCAGGAATATCGGGACAGAATCTTTGTATAACATGTTGTGTAGACTTGGGTATTGGGTACTGCATCTCTATTTGGCGCTGTGACAGTATTGTCTCCATTGCTTTATGTTGCACCTAACTTCAATCGCTGAATCTGCATACCAATTTCATTAGCACAATATTAATTTAAAATATCACTTTTCCAGTTTCACCCCAATGAAATGATGTCCTAAGTCTCTCCTTTGAACGGCATTAATTTTACTGATAATCAGATTCATCATTGTTGCTTACTTCACCTTTTCTTGTTAGAATGAATAACTGTATTTGGTCGCATCCTTTTTCGTATTGCTTCGATTTAACACCTCTAAGTTTTCAATTTTATGAGGATGACAACGAGGAACAGTGTGAGGATTTGAAAAATTAACGAGACAAATGATGATTTTGTTACGTATTTGATTTAGACATGGGCTTGTGTTCAATGAAACCGACTAATTCGGTTCAATATGTCATAACTCTTTATACCTGTAGTCTTGTTATTAACGCATCCTAGGGACTTATCGAACAACACCTTCAGTTGTGGTCAACGTCGGAAAATATTAAACAAGTCCTTGTGGATTGAGTAATTAGACATATTACACATGTTGTTAAAAAAATACTTAAAATTACCATATTTGGCAAAAAATGAGGTTTCTTGAACGGAAGGAAATCGAATCTGGTGCGACTTTGTATGGTGGGTAATCAAACCTTGGCTCCATTGTCACTGCACATGTTTTTATAATATATATAAGGGAGGGATATTTGTAAGGGGGTAATTCTAAATAAGGACCGATTTCCTCATGGCGATCGGACAACTATTACGACCTAGTTGGCTGGATTATGTGTTCATTTTCGTGGAAGCGTCATGTTGTGCCTCTAGGCACCGTTTTCAAAGACCACACCTCTCAAGAAGGTCTGTTATATCCACCTTGAAAGATTTAGATATTTAATTAGATCGCTCAGTTTCCGAAATATCGTTCGAGAACCCAGTGCCCGGTTTTATTAGGGCTGGCATAACACTCTTCAAACGCCTTGTGGTAATGCATTAGGGTGTATGTATAATAGACCGGTCCTTATTTCTAAAACTACTCTATTTGAACCTAAAAATACACAAAAAATTTGAGCTTGATTGGACAATTTTTAGGCGTGCCCCCGCCAACAATTGTTTGTCATTAAAGTTAGTTACTATCATATAGGGGAAATTATCACCTTTGGTGCTCTTTTTTTGACATAACTCGAGAACCACTAGTCCGATTTTGTTTAAATAAATTGAAAAATAATTAAGAATTAGAATTCCTTTAAAATGTGTATATATAGCGTTTTTCTATATAATCAACAGTTTAGCCGGTAAAAATAAATGTATGAAGAAAATAAATATTTTTTGCCTAAAATATTAATATTTTTTATTTTTTAAATTCATAGAAAATCCAAAACGAACAAATACATTTTAAAATTAAAAATCTAAAGCGATGACAACCAAAAGACTTCGATCGGATGATGACATTATGTTAATTGGCGTAATGGACCACCAAATTACTGGAGCTAAATTACCAGGAAGAAAACAAGTGCTACAAGTTTTATTTTATAATTTAAGAATAGTTGGCTTAAATTTAAGAGAAAGTTCTAGATTAGTTGTTGCTGAGGTCAGCACGTTTTGGCAAAAAGCACGAATTCCAACACACCATGAAAAACACTGCATTGAGAAGCTGGAAAAATTATACAACAAGTGGAGAGATATTACAAAGCATCATGGTCGAAAAACAGAATGTCAAAACAGGAAAGAAACTGAATTTCAAGATAAATTAGATGATTTATTCGATATCGCACATGCAAACGCGTTTGAATTAATTAAAATACAAGAAGACAAAGAGTTCTTAAAAAAGCAACGAGAAAAAGGAAGACCAGGTTGTATGCTAGGAACGGATAAAATTGTAATGCAGAAAGAAAAGCGAAAGGCAGTCCAGAAAGAACAAGAAAACCAGCGTCGAATAAAAGAAGATGAACGAAAAGAGATATATGAACAACAGATTCAAAGAGGTATACAATTAAATATTCTATCTTTTAAGCAAATCAGAATTATTGTTGTAAAACAGGTATGATTGACATTGACGACGAAAACGATATTGAAGTTGTAGCATCAACATCAACATCTGTATCAAATCCAAATCCAGGTATCTCCAGAGGTAAAACAATTTTTTTTACACCAAGACTGCTTTCAACTTAGGATAAGTGGAAAATCACTGATGGTGCTGCAGTTCATATCCTAAGCGCAACTGCTGACGCGTTGGGCTATGATATCGAAGATCTTATACTAAATATATCATCAATTCGTGGGTTTTCCCTATGCTTCTTTTTTTATGTTTTGAGTATAAATTAAGAAACTTGAGTTTTTATTTCCAGATTCCACGTAGTTTTGTTTTGCACTGGGATGGTACAATGTTACCAGAAATTAGTGGCAGGGAAAAAGTTGACCGCTTGCCAATCATAGTCTCATCTCAAGGTATCGATAAACTACTTGGCATTCCAAAGTTAAAATCTTCGAGTGGAAAAGAAATATCAGATGCCGTGTTTAATTCAATAAATGAATATGAAATGCTTGATCTAGTTCAAATAATCTGCTTCGACACAACTGCTCATAATACAGGAGTTCAAAGCGGAGCTGCTGCTCTGCTTGAAGGAAAACTAGGTCGCGATTTATTATATTTTCCCTGCAGACACCATATTTACGAGTTGTTGATCCGTAAAGTGTTTGAAATTAGAGTGGCTACTACAGCCGGTCCAGAAGTGCTAATTTTTAATCGCTTTAGCAAATACTGGATTAATATTGACAAATTAAATTACAAGAGTTGTTTTTTTTTTTTTATTAGTTGTCACTTTTCTTGGTGGTACGGTGCCGAATTTTAACACCTTTCGTATACCTGGTGCAACTTATCATGCTCGATGGATGTCAAAATGTATTTATGCACTTAAAATGTATTTGTTTCGTAATGAATTCAATATGACCAACCAAGAGTTAAACGGTATACGTAGTGTCTGTCTGTTCGTAGTTCGTATTTATGTAAAAGCCTGGTTTGGATGCACTAAAGCAATTGAAGCACCAAATCAAGACTTAAATTTAATTAAAAATATTATGGCTTATCCTGAAAGGGATATAGCTCTTGCTTTGCTACAAAAAATCAGCAATCATTTGTTGTATTTGTCGGAAGAAGCAGTCGGTCTTTCATTCTTCGATCCTAATGTAAGTGTTGCAATTAAAAAAAATGGTTCAGGCAATTAATGTTGAAGCAAATACAGAAAAATGCAAGCGAATAATAACTAATCCAACAAATATCGGCACATTTGCGCAAAAAGATTTAAGCGATTTTGTAAATTCCAATACACACGCATTCTTTGATCGTTTAGAAATTTCAAAAGGATTTTTGCAAGTCGATCCATCGGATTGGAATGAAAGATTTGACTACGCTCACGGATCACAAATTTGTAAAAACCTATCTGTAGTGAATGATGCAGCTGAAAGAGGCGCCAAATTCATTACAGATTATAATAATAAATTAACCCACAACGAAGAGGAGAAACAATTCCTTTTTCAGGTGGTTAAAGAATATAACATGAATTATCCCACTTTTAAAAAGACTTCACTATTAAATTAAAATAATATTAATGTTACTATGATTGCCTTATTTCTCATAATAAAAACAAAAAGGTGCTTGGGGCACGGCTAAAAATTATCCAATCGTTGTCAAATTTTTTTTATGCTTTTTGGGACTAAAACGAATATTTTTAGCGCTTGCCGTAACATATATTCGAGAAAATAAATTTGTCCATATAAATAAGGACCGGTCTAATGTATATCGCATATGGACATCTCATATGGCCCGTACGCGACATTCGCCCGTCTTAAACTACGCCAAAAACAAGAAAGAAACTGAAAAGGTCGATCGGCCTTTTTAGTGTTCTAAAGCGCTTAAAGAGTACTACATTTTAAAAATGTATCGTCAGGATTTAGTATAAATTAGTACAAAATTATAAACAATTTTACAAGGAAATGGACGCGACAAAAAACAGAAGTACTTTTGAAGGTCTTATACAAATAAACAAGGTTCAGTGATTTTTTGAGAACTTTGTTTTTCTATATGAGAATATATTTTGTTCGTATATTTATGAAATATGAGTATTATTTCATAGATTTTTTAATCAGGTACAGCAGAAATACGGACGGGACAAAACGGACGCGACAAATATTTCCACTCGTAGTAAAAAAATAGTAGTTTTCTTTATAACAATTCAACTTTTAATAAAAATAAAAGAGAACAAGTTAACTTCAAGTTTCATAATAAAAAAGTTGTAGAAATAAGGAAAAAATAAAGTAAAAAGCTATTAGTGTGGTCTGATTTCATTTTTTGGTAGACCTTTTTTGGGAGATGCCCTTATGTAAATTTGCAAAAATGTAAATATATACTGCTGATGACAACATGGTAACACAGACATTCTATGTAGAAGGTGCACTGATGAGCTATGTGTGGTCCTTTCCGTTACCAAACTCAAAACTTGGTCGAACGTATTACATTCAAAAACACCTAAAAGTCAATCAAAATCGATCACTAATCAAACAACACTATAACTGAAACAAGTAAGGAAAGACTAAAGTCGTTCGTGGCCGACTATATGATACCCTCTACTCTTAATCCGAAAAAGGGGAAGGATTTTTGTATGTTTCCTAATTATAGGATAATATGACCTGACACAATTTGTCAAATCGAGAAGAATATTTGTATCCAAACATGGAAGGAAGTGACGCACCTTCACAATAGGTTCTTCCAGTTCAATTATAAAGTGTTATTCTAAATTTGAAGAAATTCGGTGAAAATACGTGGTTTCTGGGGCGGAAAAGTCAAGCTGTGAGCGAAATTTGTATGGGAGCTATATATAAATATGAATCGATCTGACCCATTTCACCATGGGTGTTTCTAGTGTAAATAAAAGATATTTAGCCAAATTTGAAGAAGATCTGTTAAAATATGTGGCATCTGGAGCAGAAAAAGCCAAATTGGAAGAGAAATTTGTATGGGAGCTATAAAAGTCTGAACCGATCTAACACATTTTCACCACAGGTGTTTTAAGTTGAAATATAAGATGTTTTGCAAATTTAGAAGAAAATCTGTTAAAAGGTATCTAGAGTGAAAAAAGTTATATCCTTATCCCGAAAAACTTCGCTGTGCAAAGTATCATTTGGTTCTGGCTACAACTGCGACCTGTACTCTGATTACAAGAATAGATGGTCGGACGGAGAGACAGGCAGACGGACATTGCTAAATCGATTCAAAAAGTGATTCTAAGTCGATCGGTATAATTAACAATGGGTCTATCTCGCTTCCTTTTGGGTGTTACAAACAAATGCACAAAGACATAATACTCTCGTGGGGTGTATAAATATAAAATAATTTTGTTTTGTGCGTTTTATTTGAGATTTTCATTCGCTCACATGATAGAAAAAATAGTTTGTAGGATCAGATTTTGTACTGAAGAGGTCTGTCTTAGTATTATCATTTCCTGTGAGGCCGGTCCTAAGACTGGTCATGTCGTGTCATATCACGCAGAGTTTAATAAAAATCGTTCTTTGCCCAGCCATTACTTCGAATCTGCACACTGTGCGAGTGTAAAGGTGATGTCGACAATGTCTTACTGTGCGTGCGGCATTGACGTTGTTGTCATTCAATGAACGTAAATCTTGAAACGTGAATCCTTTGCGGTTTTATGGCGTTTTCAAATGTTGTTATCTATCGCCTTAATTGAAATGCAAATCTTACTCTCTCTCTACTCTATTCGCCAGCTTCAGCTTCGCCCTCCTCCTTTCATTTCTACGTTTTCATTCAATTCACTTTAATGCTTATTTATTCGGCTTTAGCTGTTGTTATTATTGCTTTTGTTATTATTGCTGGTATCTTAAGCTTAAGGAAAATTGTTCCCCAGATTTTGGTCAACATTTTAATCAAATGAAGTGGATTTTGTTGGTCTTCACTTTTTGTCAGTCATGGATGTTTTGCATAACAAACAATGCAACGAATAAAGCATTAAAAGTGATTACAGTTATTGCACTAAAGTGAATTATAATATCGGAAATATATCAGTATGTCCAGTATACCATATACCACATAGATATTCAACAGCTGGATAGATTTCAACAGCTTAACAGAAATAAATGTATTTTGAAGGAGAGCTCTTAAACTCGTACGCTCATTAAGCTAAACAAATGAAATCTAACACCATATTTTGTTATTGTTGTTCCATTTTTAAGTCAAATGACTTGTAAAACGATGGATGAAACAATATCCATGGAGAGCGGTGAAAGTCAAATAGGAAGAGACATTTGTACGGGGCTATATCTAAATCTGAACCGATGTGATATATTTGCACGGTGAAAGCTTCTATGTGAAATATATCGTGGTATGCCATATTTGAACAAAATCGCTTGAAGCAGAAAATTGTACATGGAGAATTAGATTTGTGTGGGGACTATATCAAAGAGGGGAACGGTCAAATCGGAAGTCACATTTGTATGTGAGCTATATATAAATCTGGACCGATTAAACAGCGTCCATCCTTGGCCTGCCAACCTTTGTTAGGGTCGGACAATAATTGCGATCTGTACTTTGATTACAAGAGTAGATGGACCGGCGGATTGACGGACATAGCTAAATCGATTCAAAAAATATTCCACTATTCTACATCCTATATTCCTCGTGTATCTCCTCCTTCTTTTAGTTTGAATATATATAGCTGTGTGTGTGGTCTTATTATTCATAAGCTATCATAAGTCGTATGATCATATTTGAACAAACCACCCGTTGAAAACTAGGAATAAAGTTAAAATAATCACACCTTTGTGTGGTCATATGCTTGAAAATAATGATATAATAATAATTGTTTCATACGAGCTGACGTTGGAACATTTTCTCTTTGCAACAAGAAAATGTTCCCCGAATAAGTACAACGGGAAATTAAAGTATACCACCAATGGACCAATATCACCAAAGGGTTTTGAAAAGTTGACTCTTATTGTTAAGTTATAAATGATCCCATATATATTGGGTTAAAAGTAGAAATGCGTGTCCATTAGACCGTTTATTATTTTTTGTACCGATTCCCAAGACGAAAAGTTTTCATTTGGCATTCAAACCTCCAACAAAAAATTTATTGCTGATCGGATAACGCTAGACTTTACCCAATTGAATTGAGAACAAGTAAAAATGGTATTAAGTTCTGCCGGGCCGAACATTATATACCCTCAACCATGGATTTTCGTAGAAGTACAGTAACATTACAGGAAAATGTTAATTTTTTTAATATATCCAAACAAACAAATCTTCTATATAATAAAAATGAAATAATGTTCGTTGGTAATCGCAATACTTGAGAACGGCTCTACCGATTTGGTTGATTTTTGTTACAAACTGTTCGTAGTAGTCAGAACTAGGTTTTAAGATGAAAAAACTTTGTTAAAGTTGATCCCAAAATTGGAAAATTTGTAAAAAACTTAAAGTGCTTTTTTCTATAGGATTTTTGAATCAACTCAAGATTGTAAGTCTCGATTTAAGCAATATGCGAACGATATGCGAAATTCTTTTCGTTCGCTATAATTCAGCGAAAGTTTTTAATACACAAAATGTAGGTTATTTTAAAGAAAAATCCGAAAATTGTTTATGATAATCGGCGATAGGAACGATCAATTTTGATGATTCGTTTTTTTTTTCACTGAACCAACACTCAGGGGATGTCCCCTATAAATGCAGTGCATTGCGTTGGTAGAAGGAAGATAAGGTATTGGAAGGAGGAAAGAGGGAGTAGTGTCTGTTGACATCTGTTTTGAATCTCTGAATTGGAGGGAAAGATATTTGCCGGAAGTCGATTCCACATACGGATAGTACGGGCGAAGAACGAATTTATTCAGTAATGTGTAGTGCGGTCGGTTGTCCAATCGACAACAAATGGGTGAGCGTTCCTGGAGAGTCGCGTATCTCTACCGAACGTTCTCACGGGCGGTATAAGATCACGAATTTCCGAAGAACAAACACCATGAAAGTATCGATAGAACAATGACACACAACCAACATTACGACGGTGTTCAAGGGAGACAATAGAATTGGATATCCTACCATCACCTATCAACACCATCGCCCTCCTCTGAACACGGTCAAGTAGCTCCAGTGATGAAGCTGGAGCACCCGACCATATATGGGAGTTGTATTCCATCTTTGGTCTGATGTAGGTAGTGTAGATATTGAGAAGATCAGAGGGTGTGAAATATTTCTTACATCTTTTTAAAAAGCCTAAAAATTTGAAGGCATCTTTCGACACATCAAATACATGTTTTGTCCAACGAACATCACATTGTATTTTTATGCCAAGAACAACTAGATCATCTGATTGCTCAATATCTACACCGTTCATTAAAATCGATGACACCGTTGGATCAGTGAATCGCTTGTGAGACAACAAGGAGCACTGGGTCTTACGTGCATTAAAATCTACTCTCTTTTCTCGACCCCATTCAGAAATGGCTATCAAATCCCGGCTAAGTGACTCATCCATCAATCGCCTTTTATCCTCAATTTCTTGACGACTATTGCCTACAACATCGACCAGTTTTTAATGATATACAGCTGAAACTCTCTATAACGAATTCCAAGGGACCTGAAAAAATGCGTCATATAACACTTTTTCTTTAATATCCACCTTTCTTCAACACATCAAAAAAGCAAGCACATTATTCTTTTAAAAAATTGGTACGGAAACCTTGAAATATAGAATGTTGTCCATATATGGGTAACGGCTTAGCAATATCAGCAGATTCGGTCTATTGCTTGTCACCACGACAGTTACCCTGCCTTTGCAAAAAAAATCTGAAAATTAAGGAGATCAAAATACACTGAGAATAAAACGAAAAAGTTTTCTTAAAATTGATTCGCAATAAAGAAATCCGCAAAGCCAGTATATTACATTTTGTATCAATAAACAATGAAATTCAGTTCCAGGTATTTCATATATTTTCCACCGATGTATTAGATCGACACTCATTGGGGTTATACCATCGAATTAGTTTTGATTGCTATAAATGTTCATCTAGTAGTAGTAGTTTTCTATATTTAGCTCAAAGTACTTCCATTCGTTACCGATTTGCGGATCATCCAGGTTTGAAATTGATATAGAAAATTACAAACACGCATTTACTGAGGACATTTTATTGGTATTGTCTTAATTAGGAATGACTGCGCCCAACTATCCGATGCAGGACTGAGATAATTAAGAGTTGGAAATTCTAACGAACTCTGCGCTTTTGAATCGACAACAAAAATATTCATAAGTATATTAAGCCTTAGGATCAAATTCGGTTAGCTGTTCCCAAATATTAATCAAAAGCTTGGTTGAGCGAAATTTATATATTGGTTACAGAAAACATTGAATCGGTGGATTAGTAAAGTATGTTGACAACTATCCGGCCGAATTTAAACTCTCTGTACCCAGAAAATCGCTGAAATCACTGTCAACAGCAACAATTCTTAGAGGAATGAACGAAGGTGAAGGCGTTTTTAAAGCCCTGTCCCAATGATTCTGACCAAAACAAGAATCAATTCTAACAAACGTTCCGCTGTTAAATTGGGAATAAACGTTGGAAGCTCATGGAAGTTATGAACGATGGTGGAAAGATCACATAGATTTTGGCAAGGATTCTCTTGCAGAATTCTATTAGATTTGCATTTTCTTCATTGGCAATTGCAGCTAATTTGTTGAAAGAGCTCATTCAGCACTCATGTTACGCTCAATATGCAAATTAACGAAATTTCAACGTGCGAACCTTTCGAAGACCTGATCGACTGCTAAAGTTCTGCCGCAATAAAATCAGGTCATGTGGTGCAATGATTCTTTTGATGATTTTTCCAACCAATTAAAGGCATGCATGAAGTGGTCCCATTTATAGAAACACATTCAAATCTCCATAATAATTTTCAAAACAATTGCTGTAAATTGTTAATGGAAAAATCGATCTTTACATTTTGCATTTATTCCTAGTCGATTTTTAAATTTACCGTACGAAAACCCGAACTCATCCGAAAGATGATTCTAAATATTGTTGAAAATCAAATCAATTCATCTCGCATGTTGTATTTTTTTAATCTGAATGAACGGCCATAGCCATAAATTGAATATCTATGACGGCAATAAATTTAGTTTAAACGTTAAAAAAGCTCCTAATCCACACAACAATCACAAATAAATTAATTAAAATATGGACAGAAAGTTTCTGTCTGGTCTACAAGTATAAAATAATTATTTGATTATTTTATTTTACATTATTATGAAATAATACTTTAAATCAATTCAAAAAGTAAATAAAAGGCAGCAATCTTCAAATAAGCTTAAAACGCAAGATATTGGATTGGGTTGGTTGTTTTTCCATCCTATTTTAATTCCATAAGTATAAATTTTCCAAATCCATTATTCTCACGTACATGATGCATGATAACCTAATTTCTATTGGGTTCGTACCATTTCTGTCCCATTCACCCCTTAAAATTACGACTTTCGAAAATATCTTTGCTTTACGTGTCTACGCAATTAGATGGATGTACACACTGAATTTTATTATTATTCTAACTGTAGCCGTTTAGTTGGTACAATTTTTATACCTCTTTTCCCATTGTATCCCTGGAAAGTACGAATTTGGAAAAACCTTTTTATTTTTTGTGTCTACGCAATCAGAGAAATCTATACACCGAATTTCATGATTCTAGCTGCGGCCATTTGGGTGGTACAATTTTTATCCGTCTATTACCATTCAACTCCTTCAAGGAACGAATTTGAAAAAAAATACTTTTATATTACGTATCTACCCAATGTACTCATCGAATTTCGCGTTTCTAGTTGTTGTCGTTTGATGGGTACCATCTTTATCCATTTTTGCACCATTTAACACCCCAGAAATAAAAATTACTTTATTGTGCACGTTAATGCTCTAAGGGAAATTCAAATTCCAAATAATATTCAATAAAAATTCTGAAATACTATAAATATTAGAGTCCTCGTGAGGGAAAACATTTCCCTGTGGAACGATTTTGTTCAATTGCAATCCTAACCGATCTACAACTATAAGGCGCATTCCTGCAAAATTTGGACATCCTTGGACATGGGTTTTAACCAAAAGTCGTATAATTAAGCTACTAAAAATAATTTTATTTCCAGTCGTTTTTAAATACAATTTCCATTGTAACAAATGTAATGATCAAAATCGGTAGAAAAACAAATCGGGCGACTGCAAACATTTACTATCGGCCTCTTGATCTGCAAGTCAGATGGGGCTTCTGTCGTTTCGTCCGATTTTGTTTCGGTTTAGTGAATAGCCGCGAAGAAGGCTTCCTACCAGTATAGAAACAAAAGCGTATTGTCATGGCGGTCGATATAGAAGGTAGATATAGCGCAACTAGAAACTGGATGTTAACCTGGCTCGAAGACTCGTAGATGCAGTATTTACCAAGCCGATTTTGTAAAGAAATTGCGGATCGGGTTCGTCGTAATGTTATAACGAAGACTGACATTAGAGTTTGCATGCCGGGATTTCCCGCGGGAAAATTCCCGGGAATTCGCATGTTTTCATTTCCCCCGGGAAATTCGTACGGTAATCCTGCGGAAATTCAGTTGAAACTTTTACATATTTCTTTGCATATTCTTTCTATAATTTTCACAATGAAATTAGAAATGCTGTAGAATAATTTAATTTTTTTCAATTAGGTATGTCAAATATTGCAATTGGATAACAAACTATTTTTAAGCAGCGTTCGGATACACGCCCAAAATCTACTTTTTCCGGATTTTATACTTTTTCATACGGAGTTCGACAGGCAAAATCCGAAAAAAAATAAATGACGTTATTCGTTTGAGAATATTTTAAACAATGCTATGAAATACACAAGTAACAATTGTGTTAAAAAGTCAAGTTAAAGTTTTCGTAGCGACAGGACAAACAGACAACCTAAACATTTTATTTAATGCTCTACTGACTATTAAGCCAACATCTGTTGAATGTGATCGATCTTCTCCGTCGCGTCCACATTTTACAATAACATAAGAAATATCTGATGAGGCAATAAATGCATTATCTGCTCTTATTAGGGTTTGCATTTTCCCGTACTTTTTATTTCCCGGGAAACGGGACTTATTTTTTCAATTTCCCGGGATCCCGGGACGGCACGGGAAATCGTCAACATATTGTTTACCATGAGTTAAGCTTTTTTTTCCAATGAAACACAGATGTAGGGTTAATAGTAAGTAGAGCATTAAATAAATGTTTAATTTGTCTGTTCTTTATCCTGGGGGCAAATCACGGGAGTCGATAACGAGAAGTTACGATCGAAATCAATTTTAAATTTCTGTGAAAGAAGTATGAATTTCCAAAAAACGAATAGAGATAATGTTTAGATAATGCAGAGATAACGTTTATTGGAACTAATCTCTTTAGAGTTTGAATAATTTTTGGGAATTTATGTCCTTTTTAATATAAATAAGAGCGCATTTCGATCGCGCTCGGTCTCGATCTCGGTTTCGAATACCGTGAGCCCCCTGCTTCGAAAACTTAACATTCTTTTTTAAACAGCTGTCTTGACTTTTTTAATACAATATTGTTACGTGCGTTTTCTATACTTCATTTATTTTCGGCTCAATTTACTTTCTCTGGATTCTAAATTTTTACATATGGAGTTTGACAGGCAAAATCGGAAAAAGTGGATTTTGGGTGTATTTCCGTTGTATATCCGCAGCTTAAAAATATTTTGTCATCCAACATTTTTAATATTATTGTGTAAATAATGGCAAGAATGTGCGAAGAAATATGTAAAAGTTTCTATTAAATTCCCGCGGGATTCCCGTGCGAATTTCCCGGGATACGGGAAATGAAAATATGTGAATTCCCGGGAATTTTCCCGCGGGAAATCCCGGGATGCAAACTCTAGCTCTTATTTCAAATATACGCTTGCATATGTACATACATTTAATTAATTTTGAAACTTTAAAAGACATTTGAATTGATCTCACATTGCATTTTATTATATAAATTCTGTATATATATTCTGAAATGTAATGAAAATAGTAGCAGTAAAATTAAAATCGTGTCCTCCTACAAATGTAGCGCCGTTGGACGGACGGCTCTCATATATATCAATGAAATCGAAAGTATATCTATAGTAAAGGAAGCAAGTACTATTTTCATCATGATTGTATACATTTTGGACTATAAATGAAACGACACACGACTCTGTCGATAGGTTAGGCGGACAACCACCCTTTACAAAATTACAGCTTTAAGACTATTAGTGAACGATCTCATTTCATTAAATCTCAGTCGTTCATTAACTTCCCATATCTATACTTACAATTTAAATACGGAGTCAATTAATCAAGTGTTCCATGTGGAATTATTGATAATCGCGACCAGTCCTCCTAATCCTGAATTTGTTCACAGTATTTTCCACTGGAACATGAACATGCTTTATTATAATTGGACTGGTGCCATTAATCATTTACTTAAATACATTTCTATGAGGGAAAATTTGCAATAAAATTCATGAGGGCACTCCGGGTATTAAATTACGAGTGCGACGTCTGTCTAAAGGTGTTGCCACGTAAATCACCCCATAAAAAAGACGTAGCACGGACAGTTCAAATGACAACAAAGTTGTATTGAATGGCAACGAGAGGCAGGACCATGTTGACGTGATGAAACTGTTGTGTTGCCTCTCCAAGGACTAGTTATACATTTACGGGTGGTTTTCTGTCGGTTTCTGTGTGTTTGTGTGTCTGTGTGAAAAGGATAATTTCCAAAGTGAATGTATTTTTGTGTGTGGATCTGTGTGCATATGACGGACATGTAAAATTCTCGAGTCGTTAGTTTTTTTCATGAGTAATTTATAATTTAAATAATTTATGACTCTTATGATTTTTATTTGTGAGCTGCAAAAGTTTATTTTATGACTCCATGTAGAACATGTGGGTATGGATATCTCTTCTTCTTCTTTTGAAAAAGCAATGGTGTGTCCTTTAAGGTTTCGACATTGTGTGAATATGGGAATATTTTATTTGCCAAGGCTATAAATCATTGAAGATAGCCAGTTTAATACTAAACAATGGAACAGATGTTGGAATAGAATATGCTTTTCATGGCAAAACAATGAAAACATTTTTATTAACACTAAAAAAGAGGACAACACAAAAAACGTAATTAGCCAGCAAGGATTGGGGACATACAAATACGCAGACTTATATGCATGTTTGTTGATAAAACTTTAAAAGAAAACTTATCGATTGTATTTTTTACCCTCCACAGGATGGAGTGTATATTCAATTTGTCATTCCGTTTGCAACACCGTGCAATATTCATCGGAGAGCCTATATGTATATTCTGGGTCGTGGGAAATTCTAAGACGATGCAGATAGGTGAGATTTGAATTTGCGTGAAATCATACGAGGGCTGAGAGCGAATTTTTTCCCGTGTACGCTCATGTACATTTCCATCGGCCTGATGTTTTTGCTCTTTGTGAGACTAAGGTGTGTGAGGGTTCTGATCCACAGGATTTTCACGTACCTGGGTATCACACCCTGTGCCTCTTTATTCCCCACAGAGGTCTTGTGGTTTACGTACGCAACGACATAGTGTTCCAGAGCCAGCAAGACTTAAACTCAGAAAATCCAGAATTTAACTCCCTTTGGGTTAAATTCAAGATTGGAACACACGTACTACATTTCGGATTCGTGTATAGAAGTCCAAATGCGGAAAGGGAGGTATCCCTAAATGGCTTTGACGCCCTTTCCGATTCAAAAAATTTTAGAGGATTGTCCTGACTGACTTGTGGTTGCTGGCGATTTCAATGTCCATAACTCCTCTTGATTTGCCCATTCGAGTCACTCAACACCGGAGGGTCAATACGCCGAGCTTTTTGCCGCGCATAATGATTTGACGCAACTAGTGAATGTACCGACTCACATTCCGTGTGTCCAAGGGCAACACTCTAATATTCTTGATCTTTTCTTAACATCACACCCTGAAAAGTATCAAGTTAACGTTCTAGCACCTCTTGGTAATTCGGATCACTGTATTGTTTCAGCATCCTTTTCGTATTCCGCTCTTCGTGTCGCTAAGACCCCAGCCCCAAAGCGGACAATATATATGTACGAAAAGGCACGTTGGACTGAGCTCAACAACTTTTTCCAGCATTTCAATTGGAAACTTTGTTTTCTAAATGGCGATATAGATGCTGCGGCTGAAATGATAGAAAATATTATCGTGATTGGAATGAAGTCATTTATTCCAATTAAAGTTATTTCGGATAAACCATCTAATAAAAGTTGGTTTAACCAGACATGCAAGGCTGCTGTCAGATCCAAAGAGGAAGCGTTCAGGAAATGGCGTTTAAAAAAAATGCCACAACTGATCTGCTACACAAACAGACAAGAACCATGTGTGCCAGGGTACTTAGACGTGAAAAGTTTCTGTACGAACAACGTCTTCGTGCCAAAGTTCTTGCTTCTCCCAGGGGAAGTAAGAGCTTTTGGTCATTTGTGAGAAGAGTACAGGATTACTCCTCATCTATCCCAACTTTTGTTAAAGATGACCAGATATTCACTAACCCGGTTGACAAAGCTAACCTATTGGCTGAAATGTTTGCAAGGAATTCATCCTTGCCGGAAAGCAATCAACCACTCCCCGTGATCGAAAATGTATCTAGTTCCTTGCCTCAGATATTTTTTCGAACACGTGGAGTTAAAAGGGTTCTCGCAAATCTCGACGTAAATAATTCTCCTGGCCCGGATGGCATTTCAGCACTGGTCCTATGTAAGTGCTCTTCGACGATTGCCCGTCCCCTTCGTAATCTTTTCAACCTTGCATACCGTGCAGGGGTTTTCCCAGCGCGTTGGAAGATTGCGAACATCCAGCCCATCCCTAAAAAAGGTGAGGCTAATAATCCTGCTAACTATCGACCGATCGCGATTTGCTCAGCGCTTTCGAAGGTTATGGAGAGTATGGTTAACCACCATCTTGTGAGGTATTTAGAAACTAATGACTTACTTAATGATCGACAGTATGGCTTCCGTAGGAATCGATCTACGGGAGACCTGATGACACTGCTATCCGAAAAGTGGAATCGATCTATTCACCAGCTTGGTGAGAGTAAGGTCGTTGCTATAGATATCCCCAAGGCCTTTGATAGAGTTTGGCACGGCGCACTCATATCAAAGCTTATCGCTCTTGGTGTTGGTAGTGACTTCTCTCGATTTATATCGAGCTTCCTCAGAGATCGGACTATACGTGTTGTTGTAGATGGGTTCTCATCCGATGAGCATAGGTTAACCGCAGGAGCACCACAGGGCTCTGTCCTTTCCCCATCTCTTTTTCTCATTTTCAATTTTATGTTCAACCTTTTTAAGTGATCAAATACAAAAGAATTGTTCAACTTCATTATATAATAACAATCTTCACGTTTCCTATATACGCTTAGCTATAAACGAAAGCGTATATACGGTTAAACAACATTTGTATCCACAGTAAGTAAAACGGGTTGTCTATTTCACAAAACTTTATATGGATAACAATTATAAGTTGGCAACAATTCTATCCAGTTGTGACAGTTTCTGAAATAAATGTAAACAGAAATTAAATGTTTGAATTCAAGCAAAACAGAAAGATATCCGTGAATATTTTGTTGCAGATTGTGAGGAAAAAAAAAAGCGTTGTAATCCAAGACTAGTCTGTGTTCAATTGGATAAAAATGTTGGTTAGTCGTAATACGTTTTCGTTTATATGGCTAAGCGTATATAGGGGCGAAAATAACACAGCTATTATAAAAGTACAACAAAAACTTAAAAAGTAAATAAATATATTTTAAAAGAAGCAATGAATGGCTCCCCAGCCAACACCAAAGCTATTTTGTATAGATTGAACAAGTATAAACAGCGTTAAGTTCGGCTGGACCGAACTTTATATACCATGGATTGCATTCCACATAAGCTGTCGATTTTCGTAGAAGTGCAGTAACATTACAAGAAAATGTAATTTGTTTAATATAGCCAAACCAACACAGATAAAACTAGTAAGGAAAGGCTAAAGTCGGGCAGGGCCGACTATATGATACAATCCACTTTCCAACCGAATACAGTCCAACTCGGTAAAAAGGTGAAAACGGGAAGAATAGGCTAATACGACCTGGTTCGATTTCCGAACTTTATATACCATGGATTGCATTCCACATAAGCTGTCGATTTTCGTAGAAGTGCAGTAACATTACAAGAAAATGTAATTTGTTTAATATAGCCAAACCAACACAGATAAAACTAGTAAGGAAAGGCTAAAGTCGGGCAGGGCCGACTATATGATACAATCCACTTTCCAACCGAATACAGTCCAACTCGGTAAAAAGGTGAAAACGGGAAGAATAGGCTAATACGACCTGGTTCGATTTCTCAGATCGATAAGAATATTTGTATCGGGGCTATATCCAAACATGGAAAAATGTGACTAACTTTCACAATAAGTTCTTCCAGTTCAAATATAAGAAGAAATTCGGTGAAAATTCGTAGTTTCTGGAGCGGAAAAAGTTAAATCGGGAGCGAAATTTTTATGGGAGCTATATATAAATCTGAACCGATCTAACACATTTTTACCACAGGTGTTTCTTGTTGAAATATAAGATGTTTTGCCAATTTTGAAGAAAATCTCTTGTAATATATGGTATCTAGAGTGAAAAGATTAAAATCGGGAGTGAAATTCGTATGGGAGCTATATGTAAATCTGAACCGATCTGACCCATTTTCACTATGGGTGTTTCTAGGACAAATATAATATATTTCGCCTAATTTAAAGAGGATCTGTTAAAATATGTAGTTTCTAGAGCGAAAAAAGTCAAATCGGGAGCGAAATTTGTATGGGAGCTATATATATAACTCTGAAGCGATCTTCCCCATTTTTACCACAGGTGTTTCTAGATGAAATATAAGATGTTTTGCCAAATCTGAAGACAATCTGATACAATATGTGGTTTCTAGAGCGGAAAAAGTCAAATCGGGAGCAAAATTTGTATGGGAGCTACATATAAATCTGAACCGATCTGACCCATTTTTACCACAGGTGTTTCTAGTTGGAATATAATAAGTTTTGCCAATTTTGAAGAAAATCTGTTGTAATATGTGGTATCTAGAGGGAAAAGTGTCAAATCGAGAGTGAAATTCGTATGGGGGCTATATCTAAATCTGAACCGATTTTCTCCAAATTAAATAGCGTTCGTTCTTATCCCGAAAAACTTCGTTGTTCAAAGTTTCATTTGGTTCTGTCTACAATTGCGACCTGTATCGTGATTACAAGAATAGATGGACGGACAGACAGACAGACTGACAGACGGACATTGCTAAATAGATTCAAAAAGTGATTCTAAGTCGATCGGTATAATTAACAATAGGTCTATCTCTCTTCCTTTTGGGTGTTACAAACAAATGCACAAAGACATAATACTCTCGTGGAGTGTATAAATATTGAACAAATAATTTTATAAATTAATATAAAATTTTTATTATCTCAAACCACGCTTTTAAGTCAAGGCTACCAATACGTTTATTCTATACATATCGAAATAATACTTCAAGTTAATACAAAAAGTAAATTTAAGAGAGCAATCTTCAAAAAAGCTTAAACACTACAGTTGGTTGTATTCCCATCCTATTTTACTTCTAAAAGTACAAATTTTGAAAATCCATTATTTTTCGCGTACACAGTACAAGATAATCTAACTTTCTGATTCAATCAATTTTTGCGTAAAAGTGAAAAATACGAATTTGAAAAAATATTTTTATTTTGCGTGTCTATGCAGTCAGAAGAATGTATACACCGAATTCCATGATTCTAGCTGCAGCCGTTTAGTTGGTGCCATTTTTATACCCTACACCACTTCGTGGTCTAGGGTATTGTAAGTTAGTTTCGCGCCAAATGTTTGTAACACCAGCTAGACCCACCTTTAAGTATACCGATCGGCTTAGAATCACCAGCTGAGTCGATTTAACGATGTCTGTCTGTCCGTCCGTCTGCTGTCCATCTAAGCTTGTTCGCACTCTACAGGTCGCAATTGTTGTCCAATTGTCATGAAACTTGGCAGAATTTATTTTTTCTGGACAAGGACCATTGAATTTGGAGGAAATCGGTTCAGATTTAGATATAGTCCCCATACAAATGTCGCTCCCGATTTGACATTTTCCGCTCTAGAAACGACAAATTGTACCCGATTTTCTTTAAATTTAGCAGAACATCTTATAATCCAACTAGAAACACGAATGGGTTAGATCGGTTCAGATTCAGATATAGCCCCCATACAAATGTCGCTCCCGATTTGACAATTTCCGCTCTAGAAACGACATATTGTACCCGATTTTCTTTAAATTTGGCAGAACATCTTATAATCGAACTAGAAACACGTATGTAAAAATTGGGTAAGATCGGTTCAGATTCAAATATAGCCCCCATACAAATGTCGCTCCCGATTTGACATTTCCGCTCTAGAAACGTCATATTTTGTACCCGATTTTCTTTAAATTTGGCAGAACACCTTATAATCGATCTAGACACACGTATCCAAAAATTGGGTAAGATCGGTTCAGATTTAAATATAGCCCCCATACAAATGTCGCTCCCGATTTGACATTTTCCGCTTTAGAAGCCACATATTGTACCCGATTTTCTTTAAAATTGGCACAACATTTTATAATCCAACTAAAAAACCTATGATGAAAGTGAGTAGGATCGGTTCAGATTTAGATATAGCCCTCATACAAATGTTGTTCCAGAATGTTTAACCGATTTTGGCCAAACTTTACATATTATATTTCACCAATAAACAGACATGGTGAAAGCGGGTCACATCGTTCCAGGTTTCAATATACCCCCATACAAATGTCCTTTCCGATTTAACATTTTTTGTCAAACACATACATTTACAGGATGCAAAAATCCTTCCCGATTTCAATTTTTTACCGAATTGAATTGCAATGAGAATTGTTTGGGTTTTTGATTAACTACTGTATAATTTGTATTTATTTGTCTGTCAGACAATTGGATCAATTACCATATTATTTACCATATTCGTTAAATTTGACTAAAAATCAATTTATAGCATATAAATTATATGAATATAATTTGTATGAACTACATAAAATTGCTCCCATGAAATACCTGGGTTTAGTAATCAAAGCGAGGTACATACGCAGGGAGTGGTGTAGGGTATTATATAGTCGGCCCCGCCCGACTTTAGCCTTTCCTTACTTGTTATCTCTCTGTTGCCATTGTATACCTTGAAAGTCGATTTAACGAAGAGGCAAAATGTTTACTCTATATAACGAACGAAAATTAAATTTAATCCAAATTTAACAAAGAAATTATAAATTTTGATACTAAATTATTAAAAACGGTAGAATCTCAAAAAACTAACGTCCGCCTAGCCCCTTTAAATAAGCAGCCTTTTAAAACAGACCTCGCTAAGCCGAATTATCCATTAATCTAGATTAATATTTGTATCCCTTTATGTATTCTATAACACCGTAAGACATATTTTAAAAAAGTCGTTAAACTTGAACCGAATTATATACTTCTGAAACTATGAGCAGAATGGAGTTAATTTGTGTTTTTAGTTTTTAATTTCCTGATCCTGTTGCCCCTTCACAGGACTACAAATTTCCAAATGATTCTATTCAAAATTCAACAAGTTAAAAGGTGTTAAGTTCGGCCGAGTCAAATCGTATATACCCTCCACCGCTGATTGTATTCTACAGTGTTACCGGCAGATTAGAGGATGTCGAAAGACACGTTTTGCATTCTAAAATTGACACTGAGTAGGTTTTAAAAATCTTAAACAAAACTAAATCAGCGGATGTTCTCAATAGATTGTGTTATTAAATTTGGAGAAATCGGATCATATTTAGATATAGCCCCCGTACAAATATCACTCCTATTTAGCCTATTACTGCTCTGGAATACACATTTTAAATGACATCATAACATAATTTTCAGGATCGTGTTATATTTGAACTAGAAATAGCCATAGGGAAAGTGGACCACATGGGTGCATGTTTTGATATAGCCCCCATACAAAGGTACCTCCGATTTACACTATTACTGCCCTAAAATGCACATTTTACATTGAACAAAAGTGGAGCATTGCGCAAAAATATTGCCACCGCTCATTATCAATTTCTGATTTATTTACATAACACTCTAGATTCAACTTATTGCATAAAATCTTAATGAAAATAATCATTATATTTTTCCCTAGACGCAGCTACAATGAGATAAGATCATACCGATTATTTTTGTGTATGTGCCCATCACATGTATGATTAACACAATGCAAAAGATTTTCTTCAAATTTTCATTATTCGATAAATTCTACTATAAATAAATTTATATTATACTATATAATTTATATGGACTACATAAAATCGCCCCCAGAATTCACCTTGGATTTAGTAATCAAAACCAGGCCCCCCGATTTTAGCCTTTCCATACTTGTTTTATTTGTACAACTCTATTTCGGTCAAGATGACCGAAACAGTGTTACACATTTTTAAAATCGTACTAGCAAATACTCGCTATTTCGTACGCGGTATCCCTTTCAGGGATAATGCATTTAAACGCTCGCATTTAAAAATCACTTTATCTTGAGGTTTATTCACACCAAATTATCGATTCCAGATCATACGTAGCCGTAGGAATTTATACACCAAATTGATTTTTGTCCCCCTTGTACAATTAAAAAAATCAATTCATTTTGTGCCATCCATTTATTCGTAGTCAATAGTTTAATTTATATAGGCACAAAAATTAAAAGAATAATAATAAAAAAAATCATATAAATTAAAAAATTATTTGCCCGTTTCTTTCTTCACCCTTATTCTACAGAGTAGGATGTTTCTTGGATGCGTTGAAGCTATATGAGGAATTTGCGTACTAAAATTCTACGCCCAAACGTGTGGTATTGTGGTGGTAGCATTTTTATCCCCTTCAACGCCAGTTTACCCCTTAAAACTACGAATTACGAAAAAATCCCTTCATATCTGTAAGAGAAATATACACACCAAATTTCATGATGCTAGCTTCAGTCGTGTTTTTGGTACCATTTTTGTCCCTTTTTTCTCCATTACAACACCCCCCCACTTAAAAGTATGAATTTCGAAAAATTACACCTTATCACACCACTACACTGAAAACGAAATTTACACACCAGATTTCATTATTCTAGCTCTAACCGTTTGGTCTGGGGAGTGATCAGTTAGTCAGTCACTCTTTTATTTAGATTATAGATATAGATTATATAGATTATAGATTACTACAGATAAATGGTTGCGACTACTATTTATACACTCCACGAGAGTATTATGTCTTTGTGCATTTGTTTGTAACACCCAAAAGGAAACGAGATAGACCCATTGTTAATTATACCGATCGTCTTAGAATCACTTTCTGAGTCGATTTAGCAATGTCCGTCTGTCTGTCTGTCTGTCCGTCCGTCCGTCCGTCCGTCCATCTATTCTTGTAATCACGATACAGGTCGCAATTGTAGACTGAACCAAATGAAACTTTGCACAACGACGTTTTTCGGGATAAGGACGAACGCTATTTAATTTGAAGAAAATCGGTTCAGATTTAGATATAGGCCCCATACGAATTTCACTCCCGATTTGACTCTTTTCACTCTAGATACCACATATTACAACAGATTTTCTTTAAAATTGACAAAACATCTTATATTGTAACTAGAAACACCTGTGGTAAAAATGTGTTAGATCGGTTCAGATTTATATATAGCTCCCATACAAATTTCTCTTCCGATTTGACTTTTTCCGCTCTAGAGACCACATAATGTATCAGATTGTCTTCAGATTTGGTAAAACATCTTATATTTCCACTAGAAACACCCATGGTGAATATCGGTCAGATCGGTTCAGATTTATATATAGCTCCCATACAGATTTCGCTCCCGATTTGACTTTTTCCGCTCTAGAAACCACATATTGTATCAGATTGTCTTCAGATTTGGTAAAACATCTTATATTCCCACTAGAAACTCCCATGGTGAATATCGGACAGATCGGTTCAGATTTATATATAGCTCCCATACAAATTTCGCTCCCGATTTGACTTTTTCCGCTCTAGAAACCACGAATGTATCAGATTGTCTTCAGATTTGGTAAAACATCTTATATTTCCACTAGAAACACCCATGGTGAATATCGGTCAGATCGGTTCAGAGTTATATATAGCTCCCATACAAATTTCGCTACCGATTTGACTTTTTCCGCTCTAGAAACCACATATTGTATCAGATTGTCTTCAGATTTGGCAAAACATCTTATATTTAAACTAAGAACATCTATGGTGAAAATAGGTCAAATCGGTTCAGATTTAGATATAGCCCCCATACAAATGTCGTTCCCGATTTGACATTTTCCTCTGTAGAAACCACATATTGTACTCGATTTTCTTTAAATTTGGCACAACATCTTATAATTTAACTAAACAAAACTATGGTGAAAGTGGGTAAGATCGGTTCAGATTTAAATATAGCCCAATTTCAAATGTTGCTCCCATAAGTTTAACAGATTTTGGCCAAACTATACATTTTATATTTCACTTATTTCGTACCAGGTTTCAATATATCCTCATACAAATGTCCTTTCCGATATAAAATTTTTTGTCAAACACATACATTTACAGGATACAAAAAACCTTCCCGTTTTCACTTTTTCACCGAATTGAATTGTATTCGGATTGAAAGTGGAGTGTATCATAGAGTCGGCCCCGCCCGGCTTTAGCCTTTCCTTACTGGTTTTTGTATCGAACAATAGCCAACAAAGGGTTGCAACAAGGGAAAATACATAATCTGAATTCACTTTGTTTTGCGTAACTTTTTGTGGTTAAAGGAACCAATAATTAAAAACATTTTTATTTCAGTTTCATCAACCGCTTTTGTAAAAAACAAGTAAGGAAAGGCTAAAGTCGGGCGGGGCCGAATATATGATACACTCCACTTTCTATCCGAATACAATTAAGTTCGGTAAAAAAGTGAAAACGGGAACAATTAGTGTATGTTTCCTAATCATAGGCTAATATGACGTGGTCCAATTTGTCAAATTGAGAAGAATATTTGCATCGGGGCCATATTCCAACATGGTATGAAGTGACTCACTTTCACAATGAGTTATTTTAGTTCAAGTAAACATGTTATGCTCAATACGTGAAAATACGTGGTTTCTGGGGCGGAAAAAGTCAATCCGGGAGCGAAATTTGTATGGGAGACATATATGTAAATCTGAACCGATCTGATCCATTTTCACCATGGATGTTTCTAGTTGAAATATAAAATATTTTGCAAGATTTGAAAAAGATCTGTTAAAAAAAAGTGGTTTATAGAGTGGAAAAAGTGAAATTTGTGAGGGAGCTATATATAAATCTGAATCGATCTGATCTATATTCACCATGGGTGTTTCTAGTGGAAATATAAGATATTTTGCCAAATTTGAAGAAGAACTGTAAAAATATGTCGTTTCTAGACCATGGATGTTTCTAGTTGAAATATAAGATAATTTGGACGATTTGTAGAAAATCTGTTACAATATGTTGTTTCCAGAGCGGAAAAAGTCAAATTGGGAGCGAAATTTGTATGAGATATATATATATATAAATCTGAACCGATCTAAAAAATTTTGAACACAGGTGTTTCTAGTGGAAATATAAGAAGTTTTGCCAATTTTGAAGAAGAACTGTTAAAATAAGTAGCATTCGTCCTTATCCCGAAAAACTTCTTTCCGCAAAGTTTCATTTAGTTCTGGCTGCGACCTGTACTTTGATTGCTAAATCGATTTAAAGAGTGATTCTAAGTCGATCGGTATAATTAACAATGGGTATATATAGCTTCCTTTTGGGTGTTACAAACAAATGCACAAAGGCATAATACTCTCGTTGCAACGAGTAGACACATATACTGAAAATTTGAACCTCCTATCGATCGGAAGCTTGCGTGCTTTTAACAGACAGACATGGCTAAATCGTCTTTGAATTTTACAAGGATACAGAATATATATACACACTTAATGGGGTATCCATTGAATATTTCAAGGTGTTACAAATGGAATGGAGTTACCCACATCATAAGATGGAGCCTACAAAAATTATTTTAAACGCTTATTTGCATTTTCCCTATGATACCGGTAAAAATGTCAATGAAATGAGGAGAATATCTGTTAAAATTACTTCAAATTTCATGATTCTATCTCTATTACATTAGGGCGATTCCACGTAAAGTGACAAAATTTCAAAATTAATTTATAATTTTAAACAACACCGATAAACATTCATAATTTTTATAACTCTCATAATAAATATTTTGTATTATATTTCCAAAAAAAAAATAATAATGACAACAATAGGTCTGATCATTTTCTATTCCAGATATTGACTGCTGTCGTAACACAATTTCTGTCAAAATGTCACGACCGTTACAAAGTGTATGAACTACTCATATGATTAGCAACAATGGATAAAGTCGTGCAATGGAAGAACATTACAGAATTCAAGAAAATAAGTAAAATGTAAAGATTTCTTCAAAGTAAAGGTCACACCCGTGATGCTCTAGTTTGTTGTATATCTCCAATATTTAACACGCTAAGGCATATTTATATTTGCCATAATATTCCGATTAACCTGACGTTTTCAATTGGCAATGTAGTAAAAATGTCAGTCAATGAATATGGGAGATATTTTTACATATTTAAGCAAAAGTGTCACGCCCGTTCCAATGAAATTAACATTAACAACCACTTAAAGATTTCCCTCTTAAGAAATAATTGTTCTGTGTGGCCCATTCGATAAAACTTTGACTTCTATTCATTAATTAAATTACATTACATTCCGTGAAAATAACATTTCAAGAAATTGTATATTATTTGTATACCCTACACCACAGGCAATAATGTATTTGTGCATTTATTTGTAACACTCAAAAGAAAGCGAGATAAACCCATTGTTAATTATAGCGATCGACTTAGAATGACATTTCTGTCCATCTATTCTCGCAATTATGGTCAGAGTGAAATGATAGTTTGCACAATGAAGTTTTTCGGAATAAGGACGAACGCTATTTAATTCAGATTTAGATATAGCCCCCGAATTTTACTCTCGATTTGACTCTTTTCACTCCATATACCACATATTTTAAAAGATTTTCTTCAAGTTTGGCAAAATAGCTTATATTTCAGCTAGAACACCTATGGTAAACTTGGGTCAGATCGGTTCAGATTAATATATAGCTCCCATACAAATTTCGCTCCCGACTTGACTTTTTATACCCTCCACCTCCAGGATGTGGGTATACTAACTTTGTCATTCCGTTTGTAACACCTTGAAATATCGACCTGAGACCCTATAAAGTATATATATTCTTGATCGTCATAAAATTCTAAGACGATCTAGCCATGTCCGTCCGTCCATCTGTTGAAAGCACGCTAGCATCTAAACGAAAGGAGCTAGAACGTTCAAATTTTCCATAAATGCGTCTTATAGTCGTAGATCGGTTGGGATTAAAATGGGGCGAAATCGGCCCAAAGGGAAAAATTTTTCCCTCACAAGGACTAAAAATACCCATAATAATCCCTAATATTTTAGCGCATTTAAGCATGTTTTTTGAATATGTCTGTTTATATTTGCTTGACATTTGGTATGCGCATTCGCCTTATAGCAAAAACTTGCACCATAAAGTGATTATTATTTGTAGGGGGTGAAATGGGACAAAAAAAGGGATAAAAATGGTACATATTAAACGACAACAACTAGAAACACGAAATTCGGTGTGTACATTCGTCTAATTGAGTAGATACATAATATAAAATTATTTTTTCCAAATTCGTATTTTTAAGGGCTAAAATTGGAATAGAGGGATAAAAATGGTACCAACCAAACGGATGTACCTAGAATAATGAAATTCGGTGTATACATTCCTATGATTGCAGAGATAAGTAAAATAGACCGATTTTTCAAAATTCGTACTTTTTGGGGTTAAAATGAAAAAAGGGGATAAAAATAGTACCAATCTAATGACCGCAGCTAGAGTCATGAAATTCGGAGTATACATTCCTCTGAGTGTGTAGACACGGAAATAAACTGATTTTTCGAAATTCGTACTTTTTGGGGTTAAAATGAAAAAGGGGATAAAAATAGTACCAATCAAATGACCGCAGCAAGAGTCATGAAATTCGGAGTATACATTCCTCTGAGTGTGTAGACACGTACTTTCAAGGGATACAGTGGTACAGAGGGATAAAAATAGTACCAACTAAACGACCACAGCTAGAATGATAAAATTTTAATTGCGTAGAAACGTCAAGGGGGTAAAAATGGTACCAACCAGATGGGCGCAGCTGGAATCATGGAATTCGGTGTATACATTCCTCTGACTGCATAGACACGCAAAATAAAAAGTTTTTTTTCAAATTCGTACTTTTTCTTTTACGGCAAAAATTGGTTGAATCATGAAGTTAGGTTATTTTGCACTATGTACGTCTGATAATGGATTTTCAAAATTTGTACTTTTGAAATTCAAATAGAATGGAAATACAACCAAATGTAGCACCCACTATCTACCAATATTTATGGCTTTGAAAATATTTTTCAAAATATAAATAGAAGAATAATTATTTTTTGAATTGACGTATTGGTAGCCTTGCCTTATAAGCGTGGTTTGAAATAATTAAAATATTATATTTATTTATAAAATTAATTTTTCAATATTTGTATTTGTTTTGGTTTGGCTATATTAAACAAGTAAAAACGGAGTTAAGTTCGGCCGGGCCGAACTTTTTATACCCTCCACCATGGATTGCATTCCACAGAGGTTGTCTGTTTTCGTAGAAGTGCAGTAATATTACAGGAAAATATAATTTTTTAATATAGCCAAACCAAAACAAATACAAATATTGAAAAATTAATTTTATAAATAAATATAATATTTTAATTATTTCAAACCACGCTTATAAGGCAAGGCTACCAATACGTCAATTCAAAAAATAATTATTCTTCTATTTATATTTTGAAAAATATTTTCAAAGCCATAAATATTGGTAGATAGTGGGTGCTACATTTGGTTGTATTTCCATTCTATTTGAATTTCAAAAGTACAAATTTTGAAAATACATTATCAGACGTACATAGTGCAAAATAACCTAACTTCATGATTCAACCAATTTTTGCCGTAAAAGAAAAAGTACGAATTTGAAAAAAAAAACTTTTTATTTTGCGTGTCTATGCAGTCAGAGGAATGTATACACCGAATTCCATGATTCCAGCTGCGCCCATCTGGTTGGTACCATTTTTACCCCCTTGACGTTTCTACGCAATTAAAATTTTATCATTCTAGCTGTGGTCGTTTAGTTGGTACTATTTTTATCCCTCTGTACCACTGTATCCCTTGAAAGTACTAATTTCGAAAAATTCGTCTATTTTCCGTGTCTACGCAGTCAGAGGAATGTATACTCCGAATTTCATGACTCTAGCTGCGGTCATTTGATTGGTACTATTTTTATCCCCTTTTTAATTTTAACCCCAAAAAGTACGAATTTCGAAAAATCAGTTTATTTTCGGTGTCTACACACTCAGAGGAATGTATACTCCGAATTTCATGACTCTAGCTGCGGTCATTTGATTGGTACTATTTTTATCCCCTTTTTCATTTTAACCCCAAAAAGTACGAATTTCGAAAAATCAGTTTATTTTCCGTGTCTACACACTCAGAGGAATGTATACTCCGAATTTCATGACTCTAGCTGCGGTCATTAGATTGGTACTATTTTTATCCCCTTTTTCATTTTAACCCCAAAAAGTACGAATTTCGAAAATATTTTCCGTGTCTACACACTCAGAGGAATGTATACTCCGAATTTCATGACTCTTGCTGCGGTCATTTGATTGGTACTATTTTTATCCCCTTTTTCATTTTAACCCCAAAAAGTACGAATTTCGAAAAATCAGTTTATTTTCCGTGTCTACACACTCAGAGGAATGTATACTCCGAATTTCATGACTCTAGCTGCGGTCATTAGATTGGTACGATTTTTATCCCCTTTTTTCATTTTAACCCCAAAAATTACGAATTTCGAAAAATCAGTTTATTTTCCGTGTCTACACACTCAGAGGAATGTATACTCCGAATTTCATGACTCTTGCTGCGGTCATTAGATTGGTACTATTTTTATCCCCTTTTTCATTTTAACCCCAAAAAGTACGAATTTCGAAAAATCAGTTTATTTTCCGTGTCTACACACTCAGAGGAATGAATACTCCGAATCTCATGACTCTAGCTGCGGTCATTAGATTTGTACTATTTTTATCCGCTTTTTTCATTTTAACCCCAAAAAGTACGAATTTCGAAAAATCAGTTTATTTTCCGTGTCTACACACTCAGAGGAATGTATACTCCGAATTTCATGACTCTAGCTGCTGTCATTTGATTGGTACTATTTTTATCCCCTTTTTCATTTTAACCCCAAAAAGTACGAATTTCGAAAAATCAGTTTATTTTCCGTGTCTACACACTCAGAGGAATTTATACTCCGAATTTCATGACTCTAGCTGCGGTCATTAGATTGGTACTATTTTTATCCCCTTTTTTCATTTTAACCCCAAAAAGTACGAATTTCGAAAAATCAGTTTATTTTCCGTGTCTACACACTCAGAGGAATGTATACTCCGAATTTCACGACTCTAGCTGCGGTCATTAGATTGGTACTATTTTTATCCCCTTTTTTCATTTTAACCCCAAAAAGTACGAATTTTGAAAAATGGGTCTATTTTACTTATCTCTGCAATCAGAGGAATGTATACACCGAATTTCATTATTCTAGGTACATCCGTTTGGTTGGTACCATTTTTATCCCTCTATTCCTATTTTACCCCTTAAAAGTACGAATTTGGAAAAAAATAATTTTATATTATGTATCTACTCAATTAGACGAATGTACACACCGAATTTCGTGTTTCTAGTTGTTGTCGTTTAATATGTACCATTTTTATCCCTTTTTTGCCTCATTTCACCCCCTACAAATAATAATCACTTTATGGTGCAAGTTTTTGCTATAAGGCGAATGAGCATACCAAATGTCAAGCAAATATAAACAGACATATTCAAAAAACATGCTTAAAAACGCTAAAATATTAGGGATTATTATGGGTATTTTAAGTCCTTGTGAGGGAAAAATTTTTCCCTTTGGGCCGATTTCGCCCCATTTCAATCCCAACCGATCTACGACTATAAGACGCATTTATGGAAAATTTGAACGTTCTAGCTCCTTTCGTTTAGATGCTAGCGTGCTTTCAACAGACGGACGGACGGACGTGGCTAGATCGTCTTAGAATTTTATGACGATCAAGAATATATATACTTTATAGGGTCTCAGGTCGATATTTCAAGGTGTTACAAACGGAATGACAAAGTTAGTATACCCCCATCCTGGAGGTGGAGGGTATAAAAATTATATTTTCCTGTAATATTACTGCACTTCTACGAAAACAGACAACCTCTGTGGAATGCAATCCATGGTGGAGGGTATAAAAAGTTCGGCCCGGCCGAACTTAACTCCGTTTTTACTTTTTTTTTTCTATTTTAAATTTTATTATTGTTTTGAAAATGTATGAGTAATATGTGATTTTTGTTCGATCCGAATAATCGCTTAAGTCGAATTCTGATATTTTAAGTTATTGATGCCAAAGTTCTACATTAATGTATTTATACACTCCACGAGAGTATTATGTCTTTGTGCATCAATAGGTCACATCGGTTCAGATTTGGTAGTTGGTAGCGTGCTCGGCTATCAGCATGGGGGCTGTGGGTTTGATTCCCACCAGAGTCTCTGGTCTGTCACTGCAATAACTGACTACAATGTTCTCAGTCACCCCGGCTCAATCCCTGGACCCACAATTAGAATATAAATTTACTTTATAGTAATTTTTTGTGGATTTTCACAGTGACTACTGAAAACTTTTTCGTATTTGGTTATAGCATATATATAATAATATAAAACAAACACGGGAAAGACATGATTTTTAGAGGTGTTTTCAGGAGCGTTTAGCTTGACCCAGTGATTAAATATTTTGCAGATCATCATTAAACAATCCAATCTTCATTTCTGGGGGGTGAGCGCTGCAATTATTTTTTCGTGACCCATCCTAATGTACATATACTTATCCATGTATTTTCACTGAAAATACCCGCTAGTCCGCGATACTAGTGCCATACTACCCATTTTGTCATTATTTAAGAACCACCACTAGTTACTCGTCAATTCACTGCAATGCTTTTGACTGTTTACTTTAACATGGGGATGGCATAGGAAGGGGATACTAATCACCCTCTGCATTACCATTCTCCAACCACTTCGCTAGTTACTACGGACAAATAAATTCGACAATGGTTGTTAAAAATTGACGAAAATTTATTTTACTAACGTGCGTTTCTCATGTATATATTTTTAGAATTTGATATTCGTGGTTATAAATTTTAAATCATTATTGATATTGGACAACTTTAACTAATTTTAGCTGAGTCAGGAAAAGAGCTTGCGACCTTCTGATTGCACACACTTCAACTCAGCTCTTGAAAACCATTATGTATAATTTTATCTGCACTAGTCAGGAAATGAACATGAGACCCTCTGCTTGCACGGCGAACAAGCCTCGACTATGTATTAGTGCTACATGTCTAATACGACCCTATATAGCATATATTTTAGCAGAGTATGACTAAGTATGACTTTGTATTACAAATTTAGTATCATTATGGCGAGTCATTAAACAACCTTTTTATACCCTCCACCTCCAGGATGGGGGTATATTCACTTTGTCATTCCGTTTGTAACACCTTGAAATATTCATCGGAGACCCCATAAAGTATATATATTCTGGGTCGTGGTCAAATTCTAAGACGATATAGCCATGTCCGTCTGTTGAAAGCACGATAGCGGCCGAACGAAATGAGCTAGGAGGTTCAAATTTTGTAGATCGGTTGGGATTGAAAGTGGGCGAAATCGGCCCAGAGGGCCAAATTTTTCCCTCACAAAGAATGAAAATAGCCCCTAATATTTAGAGTATTTCAGCATGTTTTTTGAACATATTAGCTTGTATTTACTTGATATTTGCAATGCGCATTCTCTTTATAGCATAAAAGGCCACCATAAAGTGTTTTTTATTTGTAGGGGGCGAAATGGGACAAAAAGGGATAAAAATGGTACCCATCAAACGACAACAGATAGAAATACGAAATTTGGCGTGTACATTCCTCTAATAGAGTAGATACATAATAAAGGGTGATTTTTTAAGAGCTTGATAACTTTAAAAAAAAAAAAACGCATAAAATTTGCAAAATCTCATCGGTTCTTTATTTGAAACGTTAGATTGGTCCATGACATTTACTTTTTGAAGATAATTTCATTTAAATGTTGACCGCGGCTGCGTCTTAGGTGGTCCATCCGCTTAGTCCAATTTTGGCATTTCCACGTTTTTGAGTAACAGAGACCCAATTGGTGCGAACGGCGACGAATCGAAAATTGGTGGTCATCATTAACACTGGCCGATACAGCTGCGATATTTTCTTCAGTTCGCACTCTACGTAAGCGTGTTGGTGGTTTAATGTCCAACAATGTAAATTTGGTGCGAAATTTAGTCACAATAGCCCGAATAGCCGCTTCAGTGGGTCGATTAAACTGACCATAAAATGGAAGCGCGCAATGAACTTTCTTAACAGAGCACGCATTTTGATAATAAAATTCAATAATTTGCAAGCGTTGTTCGTTTGTAAGACGATTCATGATGAAATGTCAAAGCATACTGAGCATCTTTCTCTTTGACACCATGTCTGAAATCCCACGTGATCTGTCAAATACTAATGCATGAAAATCCTAACCTCAAAAAAATCACTCTTTATAAGAGTATTTTTTATAAATTCGTACTTTTAAGGGGTTAAATGGAAAAGAGGGATAAAAATAGTACCAACTTAATGGCTGCACCTAGAATAATAAAATTCGATGTATGCTTTACTCTGATTGCGTAGACACGTAAAATAAAAGAACTTTCCAAAATTCGTACTTTTTGGGTTTCAAATGGAAAAAGGGGATAAAAATAGTACCTACCAAATGATCGCAGCTAGAATCATAAAATTCGGAGTATACATTCCTCTGACTGCGTAGACACGAAAAATAAAACGTTTTTTCCAAATTCGTACTATCAAGGGATACAATGGCTATAGGGGATAAAAATAGTACCAACTAAACGAATACACCTAGAATGATGAAATTCGGTGTGTACATCCCTCTAATTGTGTAAATACGTAAAATAAAGAGATTTTAGATGGTCCTACTCTCTTGAGGCAAAATTGGAAAAAGGGGATAAAATGGTACCAACAAAATGGCCGCTGATAGAATCATGGAATTCGGTGTATACATTCCTCTGATTGCATAGCCACGTAAAATATTTTTTTTTTCAAATTCGTACTTTTTTTTTTTTTTGCTTTTACGACAAAAAATGGTAGAATCATGAAGATGTCTTATACTGCGTACGTGAGAGGTAAGGTATTTTCAAAATTTATACTTTTGAAATTAAAATAGGATGGAAATACAACAAACCATACGACTGTAGCTGAAAATACACTCTCTGTCCCCCAATATTTAGGGTATTTATGATTGCTGCCTTATATTTACTTTATGAATTGAAGTATTATTTCCATTATATATATACATATTATAAAAATATTGGTAGCCTTGGCTTATTAATTAAATTTCTGATTTTCATACATTTGGAATTTGTTGCGGACATTCCTCTTGTAGCTTGAAAGCACCACAAAGAAAATAAAAGTTTTAGCTGGTGAAATGGGACAAAAACGGATAAAATATGGTACCAATGATACGACAACAGCTAGAATCATGAAATTCGGTGTGTACATCCCTCTAACTGCACACGTCAAATAGAGGGATTTTTCGAAATTCGTACTTTTAAGGGATATAATTAAAATTTAAATCAATTGAAATCAAGAAATTCGGTGACTATGAAGACTTTGAAATTTGTACATTTGGCCGGAGAATGAGGCGAATGGGGATATCTTTAAAATTTATACATTTCTTATCACTTTGTCTGTATTTGAAAATGCTTCTTTCTAATGGCGACTGACATGCCTAATATTTAGGCATGTTCACTTTCACAATTTCAGCATTTTTATATATAAAGAGTGATTTTTTTGAGGTTAGGATTTTCATGCATTAGTATTTGACAGATCACGTGGGATTTCAGACATGGTGTCAAAGAGAAAGATGCTCAGTATGCTTTGACATTTCATCATGAATCGTCTTACAAAAGAACAACGCTTGCAAATTATTGAATTTTATTATCAAAATGCGTGCTCTGTTAAGAAAGTTCATTGCGCGCTTCCATTTTATGGTCAGTTTAATCGACCCACTGAAGCGGCTATTCGGGCTATTGTGACTAAATTTCGCACCAAATTTACATTGTTGGACATTAAACCACCAACACGCTTACGTAGAGTGCGAACTGAAGAAAATATCGCAGCTGTATCGGCCAGTGTTAATGATGACCACCAATTTTCGATTCGTCGCCGTTCGCACCAATTGGGTCTCTGTTACTCAAAAACGTGGAAATGCCAAAATTGGACTAAGCGGATGGACCACCTAAGACGCAGCCGCGGTCAACATTTAAATGAAATTATCTTCAAAAAGTAAATGTCATGGACCAATCTAACGTTTCAAATAAAGAACCGATGAGATTTTGCAAATTTTATGCGTTTTTTTAAAAAAAAAGTTATCAAGCTCTTAAAAAATCACCCTTTAGTAGTCGATTTTAAACAGTTCGCATAAGTATACATTATAGTTTGAAATAGTAAACAAGTATAGTAATGTGCATAAAAATATCACAATGTTCGTAACATGGTACTGTGCTTCTATGTAAAGTCGACATCCTTTAATCTGCTGGTAATACTGTGGAATGCACTACGTGGTGGAGGGTATATAAGATTCGGCCTGGCCGAACTTAACGCCTTCTTACTTGTTCCGCTCTAGGAACCATGTATTTTCACTGATTTTCTGCAAATTATATATTATACTAGCTGAACCCCCGCCCGCTTCGCCATGCAAAAAAACAAACGGTAAAATTAAAATCTGCTTTCATATTAATGTTTGTCCTGATCGGTAATATATGCACCAATTATAATCAAGGTTCTTCCCTGAGATAATAAAGAAATGGATATGTTCCATGGAGAACTTTAATTTACGGCGAATAATTGAAAAAATGTCAAAATCAAATTGACTTTTTGTTAAATGTGATTCTCCTCCTTTCCATTACCTAAACAAAAATCTTCATTCGTAAGATGAAATTACATTACATTAAAAACACATAGAAAATCAATCAAATAGTTCACTAATCAAACAACACAAAAACTAAAAAATTAATATAATATCAGTTTTCTTGACTTAAGTCGGCTGTTGGCGAATGAATATTTTTCTTTTTATAACCTTTCTTTACTATTGTGCTAAGAAAATCCACAGAAAACGTGTAATTTAACAAAATTCAAATCAAAAATGCACCATTTTTCAAATCCCGCCCATTTGTATATTGCTCAAGCAGGTTACAACTAAATTAACTCACACCACAATATAGGAATATCGTTGTAGAATATACTCAAAAAACTGGTTTTAATTTCGTATGGGAAGGGTCACGGCCACTTTCCGCCCATCTCGGTGTCGAAATACTCTAAAACCGGTTTTAATTTCAGATGGGAAGGGTCACGCCCATCTTTGCACAACTATTTACACTGGATCAACTCACACAAAATTTCAGCACTCTAGGTCTATGACACCTACAGACCATATTCGATATTATTAAAACATATTAACTTCGTATGTGAGGTACCACGCCCACTTTCCGTTTTTGGCACAATTCCAAAATGGGTTTTAACTTCGTATGGGAGGTGCCACGTCCACATTTCCATTACCTCCCATTTTTGTCACAACTACGCACGTTGATGCTAGATGCACTTACACAAAATTACAGCACAATAGGTGTCATTCAATAATAGGTTTTAACTTCATATGGGAGGAGCCACGCCCACTTTTTCAATACTGCCCATTTTTGGCACAACTATGCACATTGATGCTAGATGCACTTACACAAAATTTCAGCACTCTATGTGTCATATAACTGACAATATTCAATAATAGGTTTTAACTTCGTATCGGAGGTGCCACGCCCACTTTTCTAATACCGCCCATTTTTGGCACAACTATACACATTGATGCTAAATGCACTTACACAAAATTACAGCACTCTTGGTGTCATAGAACTGACAATATTCAATAATAGGTTTTAATTTCGTATGGGAGGTGCCACGCCCACTTTTCCAATACCGCCCCTTTTTGACACAACTGTACAGACTAATAATTAGTGAAATTTCACAAAAATTCAAGACTCTAGCTACAACAGTATTCCGAATATGATAATTTATAAAAAACGAATAAATCCCCAAATTGTGTGGGAGGTGCCACGCCCACTGAAAATATCAAAAATTTATATAGCCTATTTTCACCACCGGTTCAGCATGAACATACTGTGAAAATTTGAAGAAGATCGGTTCAGTAGTTTAGGCTGCTATAAAGAACAAACAAACATACAAACAAATATTCATTTTTATACCCTCCACCTCCAGGATGGGGGTATACTAACTTTGTCATTCCGTTTGTAACACCTTGAAATATCGACCTGAGACCCTATAAAGTATATATATTCTTGATCGTCATAAAATTCTAAGACGATCTAGCCATTTGTCTGCTTGACATTTGGTATGCGCATTCGCCTTATAGCAAAAACTTGCACCATAAAGTATTTTTATTTGTAGGGGGTGAAATGAGGCAAAAAAGGGATACCATATTAAACGACAACAACTAGAAACACGAAATTCGGTGTGTACATTCGTCTAATTGAGTAGATACATAATATAAAATTATTTTTTTCAAATTCGTACTTTTAAGGGGTAAAATAGGAATAGAGGGATAAAAATGGTACCAACCAAACGGATGTACCTAGAATAATGAAATTCGGTGTATACATTCCTCTGATTGCAGAGATAAGTAAAATAGACCCATTTTTCAAAATTCGTACTTTTTGGGGTTAAAATGAAAAAAGGGGATAAAAATAGTACCAATCTAATGACCGCAGCTAGAGTCATGAAATTCGGAGTATACATTCCTCTGAGTGTGTAGACACGGAAAATAAACTGATTTTTCGAAATTCGTACTTTTTGGGGTTAAAATGAAAAAAGGGGATAAAAATAGTACCAATCTAATGATCGCAGCTAGAGTCATGAAATTCGGAGTATAAATTCCTCTGAGTGTGTAGACACGGAAAATAAACTGATTTTTCGAAATTCGTACTTTTTGGGGTTAAAATGAAAAAGGGGATAAAAATAGTACCAATCAAATGACCGCAGCTAGAGTCATGAAATTCGGAGTATACATTCCTCTGAGTGTGTAGACACGGAAAATAAACTGATTTTTCGAAATTCGTACTTTTTGGGGTTAAAATGAAAAAAGGGGATAAAAATAGTACCAATCTAATGACCGCAGCTAGAGTCATGAAATTTGGAGTATACATTCCTCTGAGTGTGTAGACACGGAAAATAAACTGATTTTTCGAAATTCGTACTTTTTGGGGTTAAAATGAAAAAGGGGATAAAAATAGTACCAATCTAATGACCGCAGCTAGAGTCATGAAATTCGGAGTATACATTCCTCTGAGTGTGTAGACACGGAAAATAAACTGATTTTTCGAAATTCGTACTTTTTGGGGTTAAAATGAAAAAAGGGGATAAAAATAGTACCAATCTAATGACCGCAGCTAGAGTCATGAAATTCGGAGTATACATTCCTCTGAGTGTGTAGACACGGAAAATAAACTGATTTTTCGAAATTCGTACTTTTTTGGGTTAAAATGAAAAAGGGGATAAAAATAGTACCAATCAAATGACCGCAGCAAGAGTCATGAAATTCGGAGTATACATTCCTCTGAGTGTGTAGACACGGAAAATATTTTCGAAATTCGTACTTTTTGGGGTTAAAATGAAAAAAGGGGATAAAAATAGTACCAATCTAATGACCGCAGCTAGAGTCATGAAATTCGGAGTATACATTCCTCTGAGTGTGTAGACACGGAAAATAAACTGATTTTTCGAAATTCGTACTTTTTGGGGTTAAAATGAAAAAGGGGATAAAAATAGTACCAATCAAATGACCGCAGCTAGAGTCATGAAATTCGGAGTATACATTCCTCTGAGTGTGTAAACACCGAAAATAAACTGATTTTTCGAAATTCGTACTTTTTGGGATTAAAATAAAAAAGGGGATAAAAATAGTACCAATCAAATGACCGCAGCTAGAGTCATGAAATTTGGAGTATACATTCCTCTGACTGCGTAGACACGGAAAATAGACGAATTTTTCGAAATTAGTACTTTCAAGGGATACAGTGGTACAGAGGGATAAAAATAGTACCAACTAAACGACCACAGCTAGAATGATAAAATTTTAATTGCGTAGAAACGTCAAGGGGGTAAAAATGGTACCAACCAGATGGGCGCAGCTGGAATCATGGAATTCGGTGTATACATTCCTCTGACTGCATAGACACGCAAAATAAAAAGTTTTTTTTTTCAAATTCGTACTTTTTCTTTTACGGCAAAAATTGGTTGAATCATGAAGTTAGGTTATTTTGCACTATGTACGTCTGATAATGGATTTTCAAAATTTGTACTTTTGAAATTCAAATAGAATGGAAATACAACCAAATGTAGCACCCACTATCTACCAATATTTATGGCTTTGAAAATATTTTTCAAAATATAAATAGAAGAATAATTATTTTTTGAATTGACGTATTGGTAGCCTTGCCTTATAAGCGTGGTTTGAAATAATTAAAATATTATATTTATTTATAAAATTAATATTTCAATATTTGTATTTGTTTTGGTTTGGCTATATTAAAAAATTATATTTTCCTGTAATATTACTGCACTTCTACGAAAACAGACAACCTCTGTGGAATGCAATCCATGGTGGAGGGTATAAAAAGTTCGGCCCGGCCGAACTTAACTCCGTTTTTACTTGTTATATATATAGATTATATATTTAAACTAGAAACATCTGTTGTGAAAGTGGATCAGATCGGTTCAGATTTCAGATATATAGCTCGTATACAAATTTCGCTCCTAGAGTGATCAAACCCGAAACCGGGCCAACCGGTTTTTTCAAATGAGACCGACCGTCGGGTTTTTTTAAAATCATGTTTTTTTGGGAAACCGTGTTTTTTAAGTCGGTCTCGACCCATTTTCCATTATTGAAAATATTCCTGTTTTTTGTGTGACTTAATAATTATTCACTTCACGAAACGATCAACTCAATATTAGACACTGCTTCACTGCTGTTTTTTAACCAGTAATACATGCGTTGAAAGTATATTGTGTATTATGAATTGCCTAAACTAGGTGGTCACGGTATAAGAAAATTGTTAACTTTTATTAAGAATAATAAATACCAATAAAATATGTTTTAATTCTTTATCATGAAATGTTGAAAATATTCAATATCTGAATTCCATAAATTGTTTACAAGAACTAAATATAAAATGGAATTTGTCGATTTTTTAACAAACAACTGAAGTTGTTTAAATTTGGCGGTTTTTGACGATTTCTAATTATGACACGGAGTATTATCCAATAAAAGTAGTGCATTTTTTGGTAAATGTTTACTTCGTAAATCATATCAGGTCTATTTGCATGCAGTCTGAAAAGGCTATTACCGTAAGTAAAAGGAAAAACAATAAATTGATATTTATAGGATTAAATGCACATTTGCAAGCTTTACCTTAGGCACAGAATTGCCAAAAAAATAAAAACTGGGATATTGTCCTGGCTCAAGACCATTTTGCATCTATATTTAATAGAATGCTAACTTATTTACAAATGGCATGGTGACATTTATTACTTGGCTGCAGACTACCACGATCATGATTTCGACCATGTCAAAAGTCATTTTAAGTGGCTTCGCAGCGACATTTCACTTTTTCATTTTAACTTTTTCCACTCTAGAAACCACATATTTCATCAGATTGTTTTCAAAATTGGCAAAACATATTATATTTCACCTAGAAACACCTATGGTGAAACTGGGTCAGATCGGTTCAGATTTATATATAGCTCCCATACAAAATTCGCTTCCACTTTGACTTTTTCCGCTCTAGAAACCATATATTTTAACAGATCTTCTTCAAATTTAGCAAAATATCTTATGTTTCCACTAGAAACACCTGTGGTGAAAACGGTTCAGATTTATATATAGCTTTATATTTATATTCGCTCCCGACTTGACTTTCCCCCAGAAACCACGTATTTTCAGAGAATTTCTTCATATTGATGTTTGGATAAAGCCCCGATACAAATATTGTTCTCGATTTGACAAATTGGGTCAGGTCATATTAGCCTATAATTAGGAAACATAAAAAAATCATTCCCGTTTTCAATTGTTTAACGAATTGAATTGTGTTCGGATAGAAAGTGGAGTGCATCACATAATCGGCCCCGCCCGACTTTAGCCTTTCTTACTTGTTTTGGTCTGTAATCAATGTACCTGCATATACACATACTTACATATGCAACTCAATGAGATTTTTTGGGTGTTCAAACCCCCCAAAGATAGGTTTCGAACAATAGTTTTTTAAAACCTTCTAGACTTTTGAAGCAATAAAATGTAGAATTTTTAAATTAACTCATCTGAAATGGTAATTTTGCACTAAAAACACGAAAATTGCATAAAAAATCTTTGAAACTTTCTTGAATTTCGGACAAAGGTTATGAAAAATGCAAAAGAACTAAACGAATTGTGCTAATTTCAAGATTGTTCGGAAAATATTCATTTTATTTAACAGATTTTATTTAACCACTTCTTGACATTTGACCAGAGCAATATCTTATGAACTTTTAATTGTGTACTATTTACAATAAATGTTTGGAGATTTAATACAAAAATTTTTAGTAATTTTAAAAAAGTTTAGATAAGAATCGCCATGATATCATAATGAAATCTAAAACATTCTAAATAAAAGCAAATAATTTGCTGGATGCTAACTCGTAGCTTAACTATGAGTGCCAAACTTTGGACAAATTTGTAGTTATCTAATTGGAATGAAATCATTGGAAAGCAATTTACCTCTAAATTAATATTTATGCAAAAATCTACAGGCGAGATGAAATTCTTCGTTTCTGCGAAAAAGTATTGGAGTAACCTAAGAATTTTTTATGTAGGCATTTATTACTTATACAGAAGAAAGTACAATACTTTAATTTTTAAATAAAATACGATTTGCATTCTCTGAGTATAGAAATCGAGTGGGACATTTACATTTGACCCACATATTCCACTTCCACAACAGATGTTCACAAGCCAAATATAATATAGCTATTCGTATATTCCGTTTGTAATGTGTGGTTTGTAATATTTGCGATGCAACATTTTTATGGAGCTGTATCTAAATCTGAACCGATGTGACCTATTTTCATCACATATGAAACAACAAAGGTTTCTGTTACTTTTAAATGTTTTTGGAGTTTGTAATGATAATACAAATCCATTTCGACAAACGAAGAAAACTGTGTGATCTATCGAGGGCTTATATTCATAAGTGACTATGAATAAAAACACAACTTTTCAGGAGAGCGAAAAAACAGATTTTCTCCTTAATTTTAAGAGTAATTATGAATCATTCTTCTACAGTTTAATCTAAAGAGGATAATTAGTAATCCTAATATCCTAATCCTACGATACGATTAAAAAGTTTTCGAAATTTCCTAATATTCGCGGTTTTATGGTTCATAGCCACTTTTGCATGTTTACAATTGAGCACTATGAATGTTGAAATAAGCACATAGCCATTAATGCTCAAATATATAAATAAGACTTATTGTAAACTCGATAACGTTATGAAATGTTGGCAATATTGTGTAGAAAATGCATTTTCTGGATGTACACAGCGAATTTAAAGATTCAAGTTTCATCCGTCAGATTGGAACCATTTTTATACCTTTTTCCAATTTTTTACAAAAAGTGGATATGGGCATGGTAAACAAATAATACAAATTGGATATTTTTGGAAAGTTATCATTTTCGCGGCAAATATGGCTAAAATGATTTTCACACATGACATTTTTGATTTATGATTTTCTCGCGATCTAGCCTACGGATCCGACTGAATTTTTGTTTGTGTATTAAGAACCAATGTCGCCTGAAACATTTATGAAGTCAGTCGCGAAAATCGCTGCAATTGTTGAAGAATCAAAAATTCGCGGTTGCAATTGCTTATATTTAAACTTTCTCTGTTCAGGATTCTGAAACTTTTCTGACACAAATATTCCGAATGAAGTCAGCAATCATATGCCATAAAAATATTTTGGTATTATCAATATGACAAAAAGTTACGCGGGCTTTTCTAAAGAAACTTTTCACAATTTTTGACTTTACAGCCACTACTTATCCTATTTTAGCCTGATAACATGGGAACCAAAATGCTATTAATCGCGTAATGATGGAATTTGATAATGCGATATGCCATATATCTAGAAAAATGCTTTAAACAAATGTGTTGTAGCGAATTACAACGTTCGGTTATATGTTGCTCCATTTTTTAACTATATTATTTATATTATTTTTATGTTCATATTCACTTTTACAGTCACAATATGTATGTATCGATATATTTCTCTTTGTTCATTTACAACAACTGATGACATGTTTACCGCAAACAAACTAATTTTTCCCACAAAAGAAACTCAAAAACGATGTTCACGTGTCTAAAATTTTGTTTCTACGTACTGCATTTTTCTCTGCGTGTAGGTCTCTATTTTAAAATCTACTTCAAAGTTGCGAAACAATAAGAAATGAGTTTTAACTTAATTTTTTGTCATGATTTTCGTCTGCATTTCATAGAGTACAAAAAAAGCTGTATTTGTTGTTCGAATTTATACATATTTAAGATTATAAAAATGAAGAAACATTTCCAAATATTTTTATTTAATCGGAATATGCGTATAAAGATTTTGAGTAAACATACTGTTACTCATGTAACTTCTGTAACTTAAAAACCCCAAAACTCATTAGACATCATATTTAGGCCCATACTTTTTCAACAAGCATATCCAATTTTCTGCATTTATCATAGAAAAAATGCAGGGGCTGAAGAGGAGTCAATCGCCGAGGAATTCGATTGTTTTTTGTGTGATATTTCTTCAAAATATATATGTATGTATGTAATTTCAAGCAACTATTAGAAAAAAGAGGTTCTACACTTAGAGAACAAGTCGGTTAGGAAAAAAGCAGTGATTGTCTGCGGTCTATCAGCAGACACTTTTCTGATATTGCAACAGTTTTTTGGCATAACAGCAGTTATTCTGCAATCTGACATCATCATTCACACTGCTAAATAGTTTGCAGTCTGCTAAAACTGACTGCTGGTAATTAAAATATAAAAATAGATAAGCGTTCCTTTTATATTAGCTTGGGACAATATGCGTATCATTAAAAAGACAATCGCAATATCTTTCCGTGGTAATAAATTGCTTTATAATAACTTCTATTCAAAAAAGTTTTGTTAACATGTATATTTAAGTGGTCATACTTTTCTGTACATATGCTTACAGTTTTTTCTATATTGCTAAAAACAGCAAACAGCTGGTTACCATCTCAGCAAATCTGCTGTCTCTTTTTCAGCAGAAAACCTGAACTTTCAGTAGACTTTCTGCTTTCTTTTACTGACAAATTCCTTTGAGTGTACTGATAGATGGATTACTGAAATGCAATTTTGCCGATGAATGTATCAAAATTTTTCTCGAAGATCCTGATAATAAAATATGAATGGTGTCGCTCACGTAATCACACATAATTAAATTAACGTCATTTATCGTTGCGCCGTAGACTTCACGAGAAAAATTGAACATTGATTGAAAATTGATTTATTTTTTGTAAAACTATATGAAACTCCCCCCCCCCCCCTGAGGGAAATCCACGGCCATGAGTCACCCTACTATATAACCAAATCGGACTGAACGTCGACAAAATTTGCCGTCGACAAATAGTCTGAATAGGTCAGACTTTTCTGAAAATAGTCAGATTTTTTCGCCGACCTATTCCACCGATTTCTGGCAAAAATATCCGAAAATGATCTGAAAATTGTGATTTATTCGTTTTTTGAAAGATATGAAATTTATTAAAAACCCCACGTATTACCTATATAAATGTCCGTTATAAAATAAAGATTTATTATTAGAATTCATTTCATTTTGAATTCATTCAGAAAATAAAATACATCTTAAAATATTATAAAATTAAATATTAATTTTAGTTAGGACTCATCTTCTTGATCCATTTTCTTCTTATTTCTTTTTTTGGGTCGATCCTTTGCAGAATTAGAATGATGTTTAAAACAGATTCAGTGGTCGGATTAGTATTATATTAATATATACCTCTCTTCAGGGCCGTGCGCAGGATTTCCCCTGGGGGGGTTTTCATCTACACTCATAAAAAAGTGGAACCCTATAATGAGTAAAAATTAACTAAAATTTAGGAAAATTGAACTTCGTATAGCGCTAAAGCAAAATTTCCACAAATCAAGTTCAAACTTTTCCTTCAAATTAGTACATGCTTTGAACTTCATTCTAGCTAAATTTCCCTCAAACCAGTAAATATTTACTCAAACTGAGGAAAATTCCAGTAAGTTTTTCTTCAAACCAAGTACATTTTTACTAAATCTAAGTAAAATTTTGTTGAAAATTTGCTAAATCTAAGTAAATTTTTTCTAAAACCAAGTAAATTTAACTTAATTTATGTAAAAATTTCCCAAAACTAAATCAATTTTTAGTCAAACCAAGTAATTTTTTACTAAATCTTAGTAAAATTTTGCTGCAATTTTACTAAAAGTAAGTAATTTTTACTAAAATCAAGTAAATAATTACCTTAACTGAGGTCAATTTTGCTGATTTTTGCCTTAAAACAAGTAATTTTTTAATTTACTGAGAAACTTGATTCAAGGAAAAAAGTGAAATTAAAATAAGTACAATTTAACTAAAAAATCAAACAAATGGTTTTGGAAAACTTGTACAAAAAATGATACCTCTGCCATAAAGTGCTGAGCTCTTACTCCATGATTGCTGCGAAGGCAAGAGAGACACCTTCGCAGTGGTTGTTTAGTATAATTCTTAAAGTATTTAAGAAATAAACGAACGAGAATTGCTTCTTAGATTAATATTCAAGAATTTTTAAACAATTTCAAATGTTTTTTATAAGTTCATTAATACTTAAATGTATGAAGAACAGAACTCAGTAAACATTTTAACTTCATTTTAGGAAAAAAAAAACATTTTTTAAGTTAAATTTTCCATACAATAAATTTCAAATTTTTTCTCACTTAAAAGCTTGGAAATATTCTTCCACATAAGTATGAATTTACTCAATTGTAAGAATTTTTTACTAGATCCAAAGAAATGTTTCCTATTTCTAGTAAATGAACTATTTACTATGGCTTTGAAAGAATGAAAGTTTACTCATACTTAGTTAATTTTCTAACTTTTTAGGAAATTTTTACTGAACTGGAGTAAAATTGTTGAACTAAATTGTAGTATGAATTTTACTCAGATTTTGGAATGCTATTTTTCTGACTGTAGTTTTACAAAAAATAAAGCAGGTGAAAATTCTGTCAATTAATTTAGTCAATTTCCAATCGTGTGCGTTTATTTTATTGCCAGGATCTTCGAAAAATATGTTGATACATTCGTCCGACAGACATCGCCGGCAAAATTGCATCATCATATCAGTACACTCAAAGGAATTTGTCAGTAAAAGAAAGCAGAAAGTCTACTGAAAGAGCAGATTTTCTGCTGTTGAAAGAGAGACAGCAGATTTGTATCTGCTGAGATGGTAAACAGCTGTTTGCTGTTTTTAGCAATATAGAAAAAACTTTAAGCATATGGAAAGAACAGTATAACCACTTAGATATACATGTTAACAACACTTTTTTCCATGCTTTATATAAGGTTACTTTCTATATATGTTTGTGTGCCACAAAATTTGAAATCAATTTTTGAAAGCTTTTTTCTCAACCATTTTTGCTCAAATTTTGCACACTTAATCATTTTCGATGACAATACAAGGAAATGGAAAAATTTGACCAATTGGACAAAGGGGCGTGGCACCTCCCATACGAAGTTAAAACCTATTATTGAATATTGTCAGTTCTATGACACCTAGAATGCTGAAATTTTGTGTAAGTGCATCTAGCATCAATTCGCATAGTTGTGCCAAAAATGGGCGGTATTGGAAAAGTGGGCGTGGCATCTCCCATACGAAGTTAAAACCTATTATTGAATATTGTCAGTTCTATGACACCTAGAGTGCTGAAATTTTGTGTAAGTGCATATACCATCAATGTGCATAGTTGTGCCAAAAAGGGGCGGTATTGGAAAAGTGGGCGTGGCACCTCCCATACGAAGTTAAAACCTATTATCGAATATTGTCAGTTCTATGACACCTAGAGTGCTGTAATTTTGTGTAAGTGCATCAGGCATCAATGTGCATAGTTGTGCCAAAAATGGGCGGTATTGGAAAAGTGGGCGTGGAACCTCCCATACGAAGTTAAAACCTATTATTGAATATTGTCAGTTCTATGACACCTAGAGTGCTGAAATTTTGTGTAAGTGCATGTAGCATCAATTCGCATAGTTGTGCCAAAAAGGGGCGGTATTGGAAAAGTGGGCGTGGCACCTCCCATACGAAGTTAAAACCTATTATTGAATATTGTCAGTTCTATGACACCTAGAGTGCTGAAATTTTGTGTAAGTGCATCTACCATCAATGTGCGTAGTTCTGCCAAAAATGGGCGGTATTGGAATAGTGGGCGTACCACCTCCCATACGAAGTTAAAACATATTATCGAATAGTGTCAGTTCTATGACACGTATAGTGCTCAAATTTTGTGTAAGTGCATCTAGCATCAATGTGCGTAGTTGCGCCTAAAATGGGCGGTAATGCAAAAGTGGGCGTGGCACCTCCCATATGAAGTTAAAACCAAAATTACACCTACTGTAATTTTGTGTAAGTGCATCTAGCATTAATGTGCGTAGTTGTGACAAAAATGGGCGGTAATGGAAATGTGGGCGTGGCACCTCCCATACGAAGTTAAAACCCATTTTCGAATATATGCCGTTCTATGGCAGATAAAAAACTGAAATTTTGCAGTAATTTTTCCTTCTACAAAAGATAACTAAAAAAGAATTTCTAGGCCCAATAGAATTCTGCTTGCATAAAGCATGGATTTGAAAAAAAAAATTTTTTGATTTACTAGTTGAATTGAAGTTATTATAAAGTAATTTATTAACATGGAAAGATAATGCGATTGTCTATTTAATGATACGCATATTGTCCCAAGCAACAATACGCTTATCTATTTTTATATTTTAATTAACAGCAGCCAATTTTAGCAGACTGCAAACTCTTTATCAGTGTGAATGGTGATGTAAGATTGCAGAAAAACTGTTGCTGCTTTTATTAACAGACTCGCTGCTTTTATTAACAGACTTGTTCTCTAAGTGTTGAATTTCTTTTTTTGCATATGCAACTATATGCATTACATACTAATTCATTTGAATTCGAGGAAAAAATTGAAATCGGGAACTATCATGAACCGTGACCAACTTTCACAACATGACATATAACGTATTCTGCTAAATTAGATCAAATTTTGTAATACCTTGAGAGAAAAGTAAAATCAGGAAGGACATTTGTATGATGGTTATATTAAAACCTTAAAAGGTGTGGCTTACATTCACTATATGTTTTTCTAGTTGCAATACAATGTATTTTGACATCGGTTAAAATATATGATCAAATCGGGAGCGACATTTTTATGAGGCTTATATCAATTGACCAAATAATGTTTCCAGTTGAAATACAAGTTGCTTTGGCAAATTTGAAGAAAATCGATAAAAATATGTGGTTTCTAGAGCCCAAAAAATTAAATGGATATTTCTGTGGGAGATATATCTGAATCTCGACCTATCTGACCCATTTTCACCACAGATTTTTCCAGTTCAAATATAAGGTTTTCTGCCAAATTCGAAGAAAATCGGTTAAAATATATGGTAACTAGAGCGCAAAAAGTTAAATGTCAGCCGAAATTTGTATGGGAGCTATATATAAATCTGAACCGATCTGACCCACTTTAACCACAGATGTTTGTAGTTCGAAAATAAGGTTTTGTGCCAATGTTGAAGAAAATCTGTTAAAATATGTGGTATTTAGAAAGGAAAAAGTCAAATCGAAAGCGAAATTTGTATGGGAGCTATATCTAAATCTGAACCGATTTGGCCCACTTTCATCAAATATGTTTCTAGTCCAAATTTAAGGTCTTGTGCCAGTTTCGAAGCAACTCGGGTGAAATAGGTATGTTTTAGAGCGGAAAAAGTCAAATCAGGAAAGACATTTGTATGGGGGCTATATCTAAATCTCAACCGATTTGCTTCAAATTAAATAAGGTTTGTCCTTGGACCGCAAAACTCACGCGTGCCAGTTTTTGTTCGGATCGGATAATAACTGCGACCTGCACTTTGATTACAAGAATAGATGGACGGACAGATGGACATTAGAGCGTACCAGGTTACAAGTAAAAAAAAAAAAGTTCGCCGTACACCTTCGAATATGAAGTATTATTGAAAGGTAGTTTCAAAAAATTTTTTTTTATTTTTTTATGCCGAACGTAGGGGTCGCGCTTTTACATTTTTCTATATAACTTCTGCATTTATAAACGGATTTTAAAGTGTGATACATCGATGTTTTTGTCCGATTTTTTTGTCTTTGAAGTCATTGAGCTCAAACATGATTCATGATTTTATGCGAGCTTTAATTTTCGATTATTAGAGTGGTACATTAGGGTAGTAGCAACTGAGAAATGATGGGTAAGTACCAGAAGGGGGTGCTTGAGCTCAATGACTTCAAAGACAAAAAAATCGGCCTCGTCGAGACAAAAACATCGATGTATCACACTTTAAAATCCGTTTATAAATACAAGTTATATAGAAAAATGTAAAAGCGCGACCCCTACGTTCGGCATAAAAAAATAAAATTTTTTTTTTTGAAACTACCTTTCAATAATACTTCATATTCGAAGGTGTACGGCGAACTTTTTTTTTGAGGTACGCCCTAATGGACATTGCTAATTCTTGGACATCGGAGTACAAAATATTTTAGAGCAAAAATAAGATTATAAAAATCACATGAGAGGCAAAAATAAATCTAAAATCTTCAGATAAAAGATAAATATTGTTTAATTAAGTAGACAAAGTATTAAATTAATGAAAAAGACTAAGTTAACTTTTTATATTTTCTCAATCTACTTGTACAATTATATTAATGAAAGAAAATTTTTTGGACAACAAAGAAATTTGCTCGTTTTGATCTTCAGAAACTTTTATAGAGGCTCCATAAGAAAAGTTTAACATTTTTTTATTCGCGAAGAATTCAAGAATTTGTGAAGCTGGCGGAAAAGGGAAAACAATTAAATTTATGAATGAAAGGAGAACTCACACTTCAATCAGTCTTTTATGTAACCATGTTCTGGTTAAATTCGCAATTGTGCTATGACAAGTCTCTTTACTATATATTCTTTAAAATTAAAATTATATTGAGGACATTGCCATACAGCGAACTCGTCTATAAGTTTCGAGATTCGATGTCTGATTTTTCAAAGTAAATTTTGATAATTTGGTAGTGGTGTTCTCGCCTGAATCTATTCATATTGATTTGCCAGAGTATACTGATCTTATACTTTGCACAAGTAATAAATACTTACTTTATACTTTGCACAAGTAATAAATATAAGTGTTAAAACAAAAAATTTTATATTCCTTTTTATACACTCCACGAGAGAATTATGTCTTTGTGCATTTGTTTGTAACATCCAAAAGGAGGCGAGATAAACCCATTGTTAATTATAGAATCACTTTTTGAATCGATTTAGCAATGTCCGTCTGTCTGTCCATCTGTTCTTGTAATCACGATACAGGTCGCAATAGTAGCCAGAACCATACGAAACTTTGCACAGCGAAGTTTTTCGCAAGGACAAGGCCAAGAACGAACGCTATTTAATTTGAAGAAAATCGGTTCAGATTTAGATATAGCCCCCATACGAATTTCACTTCCGATTTGACTCTTTTCACTCTAGATACCACATATTCAAACAGATTTTCTTCAAAATTTGCAAAACATCTTATATTTAAACTAGGAACACCTGTGGTGAAAATAGGTCAGATCGGTTCAGATATTTATATAGCTCCCATACAAATTTCGCACCCGATTTGACTTTTTCCGCTCCATATCAGATCAGATTGTCTTCAAATTTGGCAAAACATCTTAGTTTAAATAGGAACTATGGTGAAAATAGGTCAGATCGGTTCAGATTTTTATATAGCTCCTATACAAATTTCGCTCCCGATTTGACTTTTTCCGCTGCAGAAACCAAATATTGGACCAGATTGTCTTCAAATTAAGCGAAATATCTTATATTTGAACTAGAAGCAGCTATGCTGCAAATGGGTCGAATCGGTTCAGATTTATATATACATACAAATTTCACTCCCATATTGACTTTTTCCGCCCCCGAATTTCTTCATATTGATTGTCAATGTTAGTCACTTCATTCCATGTTTGGATATAGCGCCGATACAAATATTCTACTCGATTTGACAAATTGGACCAGGTCATATTAGTCTGTGATTATGAAACATGCAAAAATTCTTCCCCTTTTCACTTTTTTACCGAATTGAATTGTATTCGGATAGAAAGTGGAGTGTATCATATAGTCGGCGCCGCCCAACTTTAGCCTTTCCTTACTTGTTTTAGTTTTACGTTTGTTTTATTTTGGGGTGTAATCAATATTTGATTAGAACTGAGATATTCTCCTGGCTCAAGACCATTTTGCTATATTTATAGAATGCAATTTTTTTTGCAAATGACATTTATTACTTGGCTTCACACTACCACTATCACGATTTCCACCCTGTGAAAGGTTTCCTTAGGTGGCTTTGACCGGGGGGAAATCATGATAGTGTGAAGCCAAGTAATAAATGTCACCATACCATTTGCAAATAAATTTGCATTCTATTAAATATAGAAATATAAAGAAATGCAAATATTTATTCTTTAACGCCTACATATCGAATATATGTAGCAGAACTTCTTGTTAAGGCCTTCTATAAGGCATGATTTTCAAGGCATGCGGACGATCACGAACGCGAAGACGGCGTTAAGTTCGGCCGGGCCGAACTCTATATATCCTCCACCATGGATTGCATTCCACAAAGGCTGTCGATTTTCATAGAAGTGCAGTAATATTACAGGAAAATATAATTTGTTTTAATATAAGTAGACTAAAACAAATACAAATATTGAAAAAATAATTTTATAAATAAATATATTTTTATTATTTCAAACCGCGATTATAAGGCAAGGCTACCGATACGTTTATATATATCGAAATAATACTTCAAGTCAATTCAAAAAATAAATATTCTAATATTTATATTTTCAAAAAAAGCTTAAATACCATAAATAGTGGTAGATAGTGGGTGCTACAGTTGGTTGTTTTTCCTTTTTATTTTAATTCCAAAAGTACACATTTTGAAAATCCATTAGCTCACGTACATAGTGCAAAATAACCTAACTTCATGATTCCACCAATTTTTGCCGTAAAAGTAAAAGATTCTAGCTGCGGCCATTTGGTTGGTACCATTTGTATCTCCTTTTTCCTAGTTTACACCCTTAATAGTACGACTTTCTAAAATCTTTTTATATTACGTGTCTACGCAAATATAGGGAAGTACACACCGAATTTCATCATTCTAGCTGTAGTTGTTTGGTTGGTACTACTTTTATCCCTCTGTACCCATTGTATCCCCTGAAAGTACGAAATTGGAAAGAACCTCTTATTTTTCGTATCAACACAGTCAGAAATATGTATACTCCGAATTTCATGACTCTAGCTGCGGTAATTTGGTTGGTACTATTTTTATCCCCTTTTTACATTTCAACTACAAAAAGTACGAAATCGCCGTTGTTGGGTACCATTTTTATCCCTCTATTCCCATTTTAACCCTTAAAAGTACGAATTTGAAAAAAAATACTTTTAGATATATATATACTCAATTAGAAAAATGTACACACCGAATTTCGTGTTTCTAGCTGTTGTCGTTTGATATGTACCATTTTTATCCCTTTTTATGGTTCCACTTTTTTTATAGGGGGAATGCACATACCCAATAACAAGTAAGTACAAGCAGACATTTTGAAAAAACATCCTTAAATACTCAAAAATATTATGGTTTTTATGTGTATTTTTAGTCCTTGTGAGGGAAAATTTTTTGCCTTTTGGCCGATTTCGCCCAGTTTCAATCCCAACCGGGCTACGACTACAAGACGCATTTATGGAAAATGTGGACATCCTATGTCCTTTCGTTTCATTGGTGGTTGTAGGGTTGTGTCTACAATAAAATTTTCAAATTTGTTAAATGCTTATAGCAGACTCATAGCGCTAATGGACGTTTTTGGGTAGAGTTTTCAGAAAATTTTCCTATTTTTTTACTTATTATGTTGTTAAATATTAGACGTATCCTTCAATTTCACCGCAGAATGTTGAACATCATTTTCAGTCTTGAATATGATCCTTCTAGGTGAACAATAGGACCATATTTACTCCGTTTCAGATCGACATTAAGCGCCCAAAAAGGACATGAGGTTACGCATCGATGCTATTCAACGACAACTTAATTATCTGATTCTGGGAATCTATTAAATTTCATTTTATTAAATCGTTGCCGCCACATTTATTCGATTCGTGCAACATATTGACAATGAGCAATCTCGGTATTGCGATGTTTACTGCTTGCTCCCGATTTCCCTTCTCTATCCAGGATATGTGGACACGCTCACACACTCGCAGGCATACACGTGTTCGGTCGGAATCCTTTGGTATCATAATTGTTGAATACAACATCAACATTTGATATGCTGCAAATGTCGCCACCACAATCGCAGCTCTGCTCGATTCCTCATCCCATTCTTTTTGGTTGGTTGCACATGGTGTTGTTGTTCCTGTTGCTGCTGTTATAGAATCGTTAAAATAAATCAAGGATAATTCCATTGATTTACGAAATACGCACGTTACGACTCATTGTGTATTTGAAAGGATTCATTCCTCTTTCGCAGTCGCTGTGTTCCAAAAGGAACTTCACATGTGTGGCTTTTTTGTTTGTTGGAAAATAAAAAAAATCGTATTGATTTTTTATTTTTTATGTTCATGTGGTTGAATACAAATTTAAGGGTTTACTTTTTAAAGTCTTTTCTTCCGCATGCCGTCTTAGTGAGTGGCACACAATGGATGTAAAAATGGTGTCGTCCTTTGCCTGTTTGTACGGCAGTTGTGTGCGTTCTTAATAAGAATGCGAAAGCGAAGGATTAAAGTTTGCCGAGTTTTTGGAAACTTTCTAAAATGGCGTAAATCAATCGGCGTCCCTTTTAAGTTGAGCGTTAAAGTGTTGATAAAACCCCTTATCAAGCATTTTTGCTGATTATTGCTAAACGATTTGAAAGGGAAAGGGGATTTATGAATAATGCCATCTTGTTGTTTGCACAAATAATATTTTTTGTGTACTTCACGATTCTTTCTAATATCTGAACAATGAAATCCTTGTTAACCTAAATCTATGCGTGTTGGAAGAATATTGCCGACTAAAATGAAAGATTTGTTTATTTTATGTGTTCTCAAAAAATATTTCGTTTTTATCATTGTCCGTTCGAGAGCTGGACGCGTTCAAAATAACCTCTATAAATCAGGTTTTTCTTGAATAAAATTCACGGTGAGAATTGTATTTAGAAAAAACCTGCTAGAAATTAAAATCTGGTCCGAGCTTTATCAAACCATATCAAAAACTTGCATTTTAACTCAGAATAGAGGGTAGAATTTTAACATTTTTGTGCAAAATTCAGGCCGAACATTTTTTTCTTACTGTTGGTTCTCAGTGGGTTAAATGTGATGTAAAAACTGAAATATGGGGTTATTTGCATCGTAAACACATTATAGTCTTACAAAAAGCTAATTTAAAACAAGTAAGGAAAGGCTAAAGTTGGGCGGCGCCGACTATATGATACACTCCACTTTCTATCCGAATACAATTCAATTCGTTAAACAAGTGAAAACGGGAAGAATTTTTGCCTGTTTCCTAATCACAGACTAATATGACCTGGTCCAATTTGTCAAATCGTGTAGAATATTTGTATCGGGGCTATATCCAAACATGGAATGAAGTGACTAACTTTGATAATCAATATGAAGAAATTCGGAGAAAATATGTGGTTTCTGGGGCGGAAAAAGTCAATACGGGAGTGAAACTTCTATGGGAGCTATATATAAATCTGAACCGATCTGACCTATTTGTATCATGGCTGCTTCTAGTACAAATATAAGATGTTTTGCCAAATCTGAAGACCATCTGATACAATATGGGTTTTCTGGAGCGGAAAAAGTCAAATCGGGAGCGGAATTTGTATGGGAGTTATATAAAAATCCGAGCCGATCTGACCAATTTTCACCACAGATGTTCCTAGTTTAAATATAAGATGTTTTGTCGATTTTGAAGAAAATCTGTTGTAATATGTGGTATCTAGAGTGAAAAGAGTCAAATCGGGAGTGAAATTCGTATGGGGGCTATATCTAAATCTGAACCGATTTTCTTCAAATTAAATAGCGTTCGTCCTTGTCCCGAAAAACTTCGCTGTGCAAAGCTTCGTTTGGTTCTGGCTACAATTGCGACCTGTATCGCGATTACAAGAATAGATGGACAGACAGACGGACATTGCTAAATCGATTCAAAAAGTCATTCTAAGTCGATCGGTATAATTAACAATGGGTCCATCTCGCCTCCTTTTGGGTGTTACAATCAAATGCACAAATACTCTGGTGGATTGTATAAAAAATACATCTGAAATTTTGGTCTTTCAATGGATAAATTGGGAGGAAAACTTCACATAAGATGTTACAATAAAACCGTGCGACATGATTTCCCTCCCAAGAACAAGATTATACTGAAGTGAAACTATAGGTCACTAATAAGAAAACTCATACTCAGTTTTTTATTTCGTGGTCGTTTGTCTTTTTTACAGGACTTTTAATTTCCAAAGGATGTAAATGTTTCAATAATTTAGTTTCGTACTTTTGCGTGTCATAATGACGATATGGATGTCAAATGGAAGAGAAGAACATCTGCTAAATATAATTTTAATTTCATGCGTCTATCTATGTTAATTTAACATTAACAACCATTTCAATTTTCTCCTTTACAAAGTTTATGTAGATTATTCATGTTTTAATTTTTAAGGGGAAATTTGAAAAGGTTGAATTTCATTCCAAAAATTAGCTTATAAATATAAGACTAGCATGTGTTTACGATGCATACAACCCCATATTTCAGTTTTTACTTCACATTTAACCCAGTGAGTATTAACAGTAAGAAAAAAATTGCGGACCTTAATGGGTTAGAAAATCCTAAAAATTGCAATTGGTTAAAAAATGTTAAGTGCTAAGAAAAATAAAGACTCTAAGAGTCCTAGTTTAAGTAGCAATAAAAGTTGTAAGTCGGTGCCTGTGCTATCGGCTTACAACGTTAATGTTAAGAGTTTATGTGACAAGCTTCGTGTGAAGCTTGGCCATAACAACTTTACAATAAAATTGGAGAATAAGTCGGTGACAAACATCTCTGTTCTCACCATGTCTGAGCACGATTTGGTCAGAAAGTTTTTTTGCTGAAGAGGGAATTCAGTACTATACGTACACGGCCAGGAATATGACTCCATATTCCTGTGTCATGAAGGGTTTATCGAGCTCCTATGACGTCGATGATGTTAAGGCAGGGCTAGCTGAGACCCAGCTTAACTTAGAAGTTAAGCGGGTTTCAAAGCTAGGCAACGACAAGTGGCTTATCCACTTGTCTAGAGGTTCGGATGTTACCGGCCTCTACAACCTTCGTCGCTTCCTTAGCTGTAAGGTTACGCTATGGAAGGACAAAAGGAAAGGACTGACGCAATGCCACAATTGCCTAAGATGCGGTCACGTATCGGCTAATTGTGGTAAGACATACAGATGCGTCAAGTGCAGTGATACACATGGACCCGGAAAGTGTATCATTCCTGCAGGACTGGAAGGACGTCGTGAGATCGCGGCTGCTGATCCAGTAACTGGTGAGATACAAATGCGGGCCGCATTTGTATTGAAGTGTGCCAATTGCAACGCAGAAGGACACTCTGCCAACTCCCGGGATTGCCCGAAACGGAAGGCGCTGCTTGCCAAGAGGACGGAGCAGAAGAAGGAAAAAAACCGAGGTGTGTCAAACTATAGAGGGATAGCTAAGTTGAGTGCTATTCCGAAGATATTTGAGAAATTTGTTACTGAGGTGGTATCTCATAGGGTTTCTTCTATATTGAATCCATATCAATATGGATTTCGTAAGGGCTTCTACTGTGACAAATTTCATTCAGTTTACCTCTACTGCTTAGCCGCCATGGTTCGGACTGTGGTGTGTACTCTGCCCCTACGTTATGAGAGGTGTGAGAGGCGTTGGGATCGTTCGTTTAAAAAAAGAGTTGCGTTATTGACTGACTTATCATTGACCAGCAGCCAGAACAACGGTTGAAATTAAATTTTCAGGGTAGTTCCCAAATATGATGTAGACGCCGACTAAGAAATTTGTACTTTCTGGGGGTAAAATGGGACAAAAAGGGATAAACATCGAACCTTCGTCCTGACTAAACGGCAGTAGCTAGAAACATTTCTCTGATTTTTCGAAATTTATACTTTTAAGGGGCGAACGGGACAAAGAGGGATTAAAATGGTACCAATTTAGATATTGAAGCTATAGTCGTGAAATTTGGCGTGTAACTTCCACTGACTACGTAGAAGCGCAATCTAAATGTTTTTTTTTTTTGAAATTTGTTCTTATAAGGTGAGCGGGACAAAAAGGGATAAAAAAAAGTACCAACTAAAGTATTACAGCTAGAATCGTGAAATTTGGTATGTAAATCCCTTTCGGCACATCGAAGCGCAATATAAATGGATTTATGTAGTTTTAAAGGGGTGAGCGGTACAAAAAGGGATACAAAATGGTACCAACTAAGTATTATAGCTAAAATCGTGAAATGTTGATATGTAAATTCCTTTGACAATGCAGAAGTGCAGTAACATTGGACTTTTTAAATTTAAACTTTTAAGGGGTGCGCGGGACAAAAAGGGATAAAAATGGTGTACAACCTTTAATTACGTAAACGCAGAACATAAATGCATACTTCAAAATTTTTACTTTTTTTTACGTGGTACCAATTAAAGTACATGCTTTTAGGGGAGAATCGAGAAAACATGTTGTCTATAGTGTTTTTCAAAGTGTATACTTTTTGGGAAAGAGGTGCAAAAAGTTATAAAATGGCCGGCTGCATCTAGAAACGGGAAATCGGGGATATAAACGCCTCTGCGGTTGTAAGTTTTTGTTCAAAACTGGGTAGAAATGATAAAAATTATACATACGAAGGGAGTTCAGCTAAAATAGTGCAATTCGACAAGCACATTATAACGGCCAGAACTTTAATTTCAAATAGATATATTAATAAAGAGTGCCTTGCATTTTTAATCCAAAATAAAAGGCCAATGGAGCATATCAATGATCCATTAATCAAAAACCGTGTGGCTCACATTCTGCAATGAATAAACAGACATCAGAAAATTTGCTTTTTGAAAAAAAGCTGTTCACAATCAACACTTCGTATTAAAATTCCAGAACAACAAACTGAAGTTCATCAAGTTGTTCAGACTCCATTGTACTCATATGAATATAAGATATAGAAGACATACGGGAAAATGAACTGTTCCATGAAAAGTCTAAGACTAGTCCCTGGTGGATAGGGACCGGTCCTAGTTCTAACCCAAATACATGTCGGGGCAGGTCGCTTTTACGTGGGTTTGCCATTGGAGGTGTGGTATGACTTGTGTATGCCCGCAGTCTGTTCTATAAAACGAGTTTTAGAACTTGTACCAAAGGACATGACTTAAATCACAACTCACAAGCTACGGTCGAGCACTATATACTAGTGTTGGGAATTATTATTCACTGAACTAGTACTTTTCGTTCTGATCCAGCAAAGGAACTCGTTAAGTCTTTTGGTTCCATTATTCCTTTTGGACCTTTCGTTCATAAGAATTATTCATTCGTCCAAACGTCATAACATCTTTTTTTTCAGATTTTTTCATGAACGTGATAAAATCAATTGAGCCAAACAGGAAAATTTAAAATATATTTATGTTTAATTTAATTAGAAATGTACTGCTGGTAAAACAAACAAAAGAATCACAGAACGAGCGAATGAAAGAGAGTTGAGTACAAGCAAAAGAATAAAGGAACGAAGTGAACGATGGAACTGAAAAAACGAAAGAGCAGGAACCCGTTCCACCATGTGAATCGGTCGGAACGACTCAACTATACTGTATATGGTAGAATCGCTATAATTCGTTCCCCGTTAATCCTTAAACCTCAATAATTTACAACAAACTGTCGGTACAGTCCTTTGAAAGAAATCGCTTTAATTCGTAAAAAGACCATACATTTTGGTCTACTGAATAATTCGTATTGGGTATACTAAGTTTGTCATTCCGTTTGTAACATCTTGAAATATCGACCTGAGCTCTATAAAGTATATCGAGCGCTTATATTCATAAGTGGCTATGAACCATTTTCTCGAAAATGAGTTTTTGATGCCAAACTATTCTCAGATTTGGATGTCATCTGTCATATAAATTTGGAGAAGACATTTTTTTTCTAAAGCCTTTTTTCAAATTTTTTCTGATTTGGCTATCTACTCACACGTTAATTTTGCAAAAGTGGCTATGAACATAAAAATAATATAAATAATATATTTCAAAAATGGATCAGCATATAAAAGAATGTTGTAATTCGCTAGAACAATTTTGTTTAAAACATTTGTCTAGATTTAGAGCATATCGTACTATCAAATTCCATCATTACGCGGTTAATAGCATTTTGATTCCCAAGTTATCAGGCTAAAATAGGATAAATAGTGTCTGTAAAGTCAAAAATTGTGAAAAGTATCTAAGAAAAACCCCCGTAACTTTTTATCATAATGAGAATATCAAAATATTTTTATAGCACATGATTGTTGACTTCATTCGGAATATTTGTGTCAGAAAAGTTTCAGAATCCTGAACAGAGAAAGTGTAAATATAAGCAAATACAACCGCGAATTTTGGATTTTTCAACAATTGTAGCGATTTTCGCGACTAGCTACATATATGTTACAAGCGACATTGGTTCTTAATACACAAACAAAAATTCAGTTGGCTAAATGGCGAGAAAATCGTAAAGCAAAAATGTCATGTGTGAAAATCATTTTAGCCATATTTGCTGCGAAAATGAAAATGTTGTACTTTTTGTAAAAAAATTGGAAAAAAGGGATAAAAATGGTACCAATCTGAAGGACGGCTATGTGCTTATTTCAACATTCATAGATCAATTTAATTCAATTTCAAACGTGCAAGAGTGGTTATGAACCATAAAACCGCGAATAATAGGAAATTTCGAAAACTTTTTAATCGTTGCAAATAGTAATCCTATTTAGATTAAACTGTAGAAGAATGATTCATAATTACTCTTAAAATTAAGGAGTAAATCAGTTTTTTCGCTCTCCTGAAAAGTTGTGTTTTTGTTCATAGCCACTTATGAATATAAGCACTCGTTATATATTCTCGATCGTCATAAAATTCTAAGACGATTTAGCCATGACCGTCCGTCTGTTGAAAGCACGCTAGCATCTAAACGAAATCATCTAGAGGTCCAAATTTTCCATAAATGCGTCTTATAGTCATAGCGGTGCAGAAAAAAAGGGAAATTTTTTTCCCTCACATGGACTGAAAATATCCCCAATATTTGGAGTATTTTAGCATGTTTTTAAGTATGTGTGCTTATATTTACTTGAAATTGGGTAAGCGCATTCTCCTTATAACAAAAACGTGCACCATAAAGTGATTCTTATTCGAAGGGGTTAAATGGGGAAAATGGGGTAAGAATGGTACATGTCAAACGACAACAGCTAAAAACAGAAATTCTTTGTGTACATTCCTCTATTTGAGTAGATACATAATAAAAGAATTTTTTTCCAAATTCGTATTTACAAGGGGTCAAATGGGAATAGAGGGATAAAAATGGTACGAACCAAACGGCTGCACCTAGAATAATGTATACGTTCTTCTAATTGTGTAGGCACGTAAAATAAAAGGATTTTTCGAAATTCGTACTTTCAAGGGATGCAATAGAAACGAGGGATCAACATGGTAAACGGCTACAGTTAGAATGATGAAATTTGGTGTGTTCATCCCTCTATTTGCACAGACACGTAAAATAAAGCGATATTCAGAAAGTCGCACTTTTAAGGGGTTAAATTGGAAAAAGGGGGATAAAAATGGCACCAACCACATGACCGCAGCTAGAATCATGGAATTCGGTGTATACATTCCTCCAGTATTTAGGTTATTTAAGCTTTTTTTGAAATTGCAGCCTTATATTTACTTTTTGAATTGAGTTGAAGTATTATTTCGATATATAATAAATATATTGGTGGCGTTGATGTATAAGCGAGGTTTGAAATAATTAAAATTTTTTATCTATATATATATTAATCAATGTGTGTCTGTATGTTGTGTATAGGACGGCAAACCGGTGGACCGATTCGCTTGAAAATGTTATTGTATCTAACTTCTAGACGGGGGGTGGTTCCTGGATATAGTAGGTCATGATAGGACAAATGGGGGTGGTAGCTGGTATTTTAACACTATCAACAATAACTCATTTTATCTTCCAAAGCATTCGAAATAGGGGAATGTGGAAGAATGAACCCGTGCAACGCCAGGTACAAAATACCAGTTTATTAATCAAATTAATATTTGTATGTATTATTGGTCTGTTATGTTGTCTGTGTTGTCATTTATTTTGGTTTAAGACCAAAGGTTGTGCGGAAGTCTTCAGCAGAAGACTATTTTAATATTTTTAATTTTTGGTTTGGCTATATTAGAAAGAAAAGAAAAATTTCCTGTAATGTTACTGCACTTTACGAAAATCGACATCGTCTGTGGAATGCGATCCATGGTGGAGGGTATATAAGGTAGGGATGGCGACTTTTTTACTTGTTTTGCAATACACTGTCTGTTTATCGTCTTATAAATTGTAATTAATTCTTGATAATATCATATAATTAATGTTCGAAAAAACACATAATCAAAATATACAATTACATTTACCAATAACTTTTTATACCCTTCACCACTTCGTGGAATAGAGTATTATACGTTAGTTTTCCGGCAAATGTTTGTAACACCAAGAAGTAATCAAGCTAGATCCATTTTACCTTAAATATACGGTATACCGATCGGCTTAGAATCACCAGCTGAATCGTTTGTTCGCACTCTACAGGTCGAAATTGTAACCGATTGTCATGAAATTTTGCAGAAGTCATTTTTTCAGTCCAATGACGATAGGAAGAAATCGGTTCAGATTCATATATAGCCTCCATACAAATATCCCTCCAATTTACCCAATTACTTCTCTAGAATACACATTTTACATTGGATATTGATACACTTTTCAGGATCATGTTATATTCGAACTAGAAACATCTAACATAAAGTGGGTTACATGGGTCCATGTTTCGATATAGCCCCCATACAAATGTACCTATGATTTACACTATTACACTAAAATGTACATTTTACATCGAATCTTGATCAAATTTCCCACATCATGTTACATTTAGACTACAAGTACCTACTTTGAAAGCCAGCTATATAGGTCCATGATTTTGGTATAGTCTCCATACAAATTGGCCCCAATTTTACACTTTTATCGCTCTACATCCCACATCTTACATGGATCCTGATAAAATTTTGCTATTATCTTATATTTCAAATAAGAATTCCTGCTGTGAAAAGGCGAATTTCAAGAGTGGTTATATTTTTTGCCAATTTCACCCCAAAAATACAAATTTTGCAAACAAATGTCTTGGTCGGCTTCGAGATATAAGAGCAATGCCTGTTCCAAATGTCAAGATTCTACGCCCAGTCGTTTGGTCAGGGCAGTAGTACCATGTTTAACCCATTTAATCCCTTAAAGGTACAAATTTCGGAAAATCGCTCGTTATCATTCAACCACACTGTAAGACGAATATACACACTGAATTCCATGATTGCAGCTTCAGTCGTGTTGTTGGTTAACCCTCTTTTTCCCATTTATCCTTTAAAAGTACAAATTTCGAAAAGTTGCTAAATTTTCCGATTCTAAGCATTTTGAGGGATGTGCATGATTCCAGCTCCGTCTGTTTGATTGGTACCATTTGCATCCCTTTTTATCTAATTTCACCCATAAAGAGTACGAATTTTGGAAAATATTTTCTTAGTAGCTTTCGTACAGCAAAAGTAATGCCTGTTCCGAATTTCAGCCGTTTGGTCTGCGCTGTGATACAAATATATCCCATTTAATCCCTAAAAAGTAAAAATTTCGAAAACGTTCTTCTTATCAGTGATCTGCGCTGTAAAACGAATATATATACCGAATTTCATTATAGTAGCGTCATTCGTATTTTCGTTACCTTTTTTATCCCCTTTTCCTCGTTTACTCTGTAAAAGTGTGAATTTCAAAAACTTCGTTTTCAAAACTTCGAATATGAGGCAGCTATCTTCGAAAATATGCCAAAAATATTAGGTTATTATCAGTCGTCATTAGAGAGAAACATTTTCCCTCAGTGAAGTTTCCTTGGTACCAGTTTTATTTTATTTTCATTTCGACCTTAAAAGTACGAATATGGGGAAGTACTCTTATTTTGCATGTATAAGCTGTCAGACGAATGTAAACAACGAATTTCATGATTCTAGCTACAGTCGTTTGCTCGATACCAATTTCATTCCGAATATCGAAAGATATCTCTTTTCATATTATTACTATTTCATATGGGAACTACCCTGAAAATTTATATATATATATATATATATATATATATATATATATATATATATATATATGGGGCATAAAAAGATATAGCTTATTTAAAAATCGTTAAAAAGTCGTTCTATTTTCAGAGTATATATATATATATATATATATATATATATATATTATAAGGTACTGTGCCAAATTTGAAGAATATTGGTTAAAATATGTGAGCGCAAAAAGTTAAATGGAGAATGAAATTTTTATGGGAGCTATATCTGAACCGATCTGGCTCAAATTCACCACAGATATTTCCAAATCGGGAGCGACATCTGTATGGAGCCTATATTTAAATCTGAACCGATTTCCTTTAAATTATATAGGGTTTGTCCTTGGTCCGCAAAACTAACTCATGCCAATTTTTTTACGATCGGACTATAATTGCGACCTGTACTTTGATTACAACAATAGATGGGTTAGATTCACGAAAATTGCGATATAGAGCCATGGTAGTAATAATAACACCGTATTTATCATTATCACAGCAGAGTATACAGTGGTTCTCTAATTCTATGAAACTTCTATGGATCTTTTTTTAAATATAGGCTCAAGCTATTACCATATGTGACGCGCAAAATAGAAATGTACCTAAGGGTAAAAACCGGTTTTGTTCAGGAGAGCCATTTTAAAGATTTAAATACGTGTATCTTTGGTGTACCATCAATGAGCGTGTGGGTATTGGTCTCATTTGAAAGCGACACATCTCATGACGTCAGGAACGTGTTGGTCAACCTTGAAAACGCGCGTAGGTCTTCCCTACCTCTTGTTTTGTGTAGTTGGTTTTTACTGTTTTCTACCTAGCGCGCTGTTTCCATGATTTTGATATCAATTTTGCTCGCGTTTTTTCGAATCCAGGTTTATTTTCTGAAATTATTAATTGTGAATTATAATAAATACTCATTTATAATTCTTTTAAATCGTGAATATCACTCTGTTAGTATGAAAATTGTTTCACATAACCTTATTATGTTATTCGCGAAAATAATTTAAAACTAATAACATTCATACTGACTGTTTTAGGATGAAATGGTGGACGAATTCGAAGAGGTAGATTTACTTTATCGCTTCCCTGATGACGAAGATGATGATGATCACTTCTCAGAATTATCGGATAATGACTCTGAAGATGATACCGATAATATGTATCTTGATAAATCTGATCTTGATTTACGCGGAGAAAAGGTAGTTGCTCGACTGTATGGTTCAAAAATACCTCCGTGTTGTTCAAATCAATGCAATGAAGTGATCCCTAAGAAGATGGCTGTGGACGTACGTACGTCTTTCATGAATTTAGATAAGGAATCCCAAGATTTAATTATTCTCGAACATCTGGCAGCTCACCGTGACGATGCAATGCTCAGGTCAAAAGTTGGTGATCGATCGCGAGCTATGAAGAAACGTTACAATCAGATATATTATTTTCGAAGTTTGCCGATCTGCTGTGATATGTACTTCTTCCTGTATACAATGGGAATTAAACGCTACAAAAATCTAATCGAACATTACGACAAAAATGGTGTTTGTCCACGCGAACATGACATGACCAATAAAATTAATCGTATAGATGTTTTAACTACTTTGGAAAAAAGAAGAAATTGTTTCATTTACTGCCGTTTTGCTGAAACTGTTGCTATCACTTTACCTGTCACTATGAAGCCGGCATACGATTTGTGCGAATTGTGTCGAAATTTTTCAAAAGATGCTCTTAATACAGCAAACGTTACTGAAGTTGAAAAAGAACCAGCATTGAAGGTGTATTCTGATCATTTGCAATCTGCCAGCACTCAGCGAGAGTACTATAACGACTTGAGAACATTAGTCAAGCCTGATCCAAATGCCATGTATCCAGGTATTCCAGAGGAGGATTATCTAGTAATATCTATGGATTATGCTCAAAATGTTAGCTTTCCGTCGGGTCCACAGCCAATAGGATATACTTTACTTTAAATCAGGTCGCAAAACAGCAATTTTCGGAATTACAAACGAACGTCACAATGTTCAACACATCTTCTGTATTGACGAAAGCGATTCCATTGGAAAAGGTCCGAATTCAGTAATATCAATGCTTGATTACTACCTACGAGAAGTGCATTCAACTAAAAAATTGTGATATTCGCTGATAACTGTGTTTCACAAAATAAAAACAATACGATGATTCGATATTTACAACTCCTTGTCGATACTTCCAGAGTCAGTTCAATTGAACTTTTTGTTAACCGGATGTACAAAGTTTTCACCTGATCGTTTATTCGGAGTTTTCAAATCAAAATATGCCCTAACTAATGTCGACTGCTTCAATCAACTGTGTTAGAAAATCATCTCGTAATGGATTTAATGTTCCTGTACCTATTCGACTTCCAAACTCAAGTGAGCCTGTTGTTGAGTGGAGAAAATGGGACGAATACTTCTCCACTAAATATACAACTTTAATTGGAATATCGAAGTATCATCACTTGTTATTTATTGCTCAGTCACCAGTGCAATGTAAACTGTTTGCGAATTCAGGCAGCATAAATGAAAACATACATATGTGTAACAATGCCAGTTTCGATGACAAACCAATTATAATTCCGTCACCAGGGTTATCGATGAAGCGTCAATGGTACTTGTATAAAGAGATCCGGGGTTTATGTTTTGACGATTCAAAAAAGATTCGGTTGCTCCTCTTCATTTGGTCTCTGGAAATGGAAACGAAGAGGAGGATTCGGAGAAAGTGGATAATCCTCAAGAAGTGGAGGCAGCAGACGTTAAGAAGAAATCGAAAAAAATATAAAGGACCAATTCGCAAGAAACGTCGATTAAAATGATTTTTCTATTTTTTTTAAATGTTCATAAGGAAAAAAATAAATAAATTTTACCGTTAGGACCCTTTCTATTTGCGCTTAGAATCGTCGACTTCACTTTCATAAAACGCACATATCTCTGGGAGGGAACACTTTTGGGGCATGGGATCGGTCTCATTCGATGCTCAGATGTTGTCCACATCAAAAAAAAGTGAAAATTGATTTTTTACCCTTAGGTCCCTTTTTCTATGCGCTGTCACATATATTGAACTTCCATATACACATAAAAGAGTACATAAATGATTAAACAATATTATAATTTTACAATAATATCATCTGGACACGTAAGAATTTCATCAGCAGCAAATAAATCGAGTTTATATGTATTAAATTCTCCATGTCTCATAATATTAAAACTGTTGATTCTATTCTGTCAAATTTGGTTGTATATTCTATTCATCTGGCCTCGGAGACGTTCATTGAGTATACTCGTTTTATTAACCACATCTCACCTACACCTTACCTAAGAAGACTAATAGATTGGTAACTTGTAATCATATAAGAAGGGTTTCCACTTTTAAGTGTTGGAGTAACCTAAAATAAATACAATTCTTTCTTTTATTTCGTTTTGCTCTCCTAAGTCGTTGTAAGCATTAGCAAAATACAAACATTTTCTGAAAATTGCATCGTTTGTATCACAATGTCGCTGAAAGCGATGTCGCTGTAAGAAATAATAATTTATATGGGTTTGTATTGGAACTTTCTGCGTTGTAACAGACATGCCGTTGTAAGTGATTCGACTCTATGTCGTCCAAACCACCAGAATTTCGTACAAAAATTGTATCTGTTGGGAACAAGTTCAGCGGTTTCTGGACCCGGAGGCAGTGGTTTCTGTACTCAATTCATTAAATCTGTTGAAACTATTATTACACAGAAAATCATTTGCTAAAACATTGCATTTTTCTTCTCGTTATTATACTTTAAGGGTTGATCGCATGGAAACTTTTCGTTAGAACAGACATTCCACTAGGACTTATCTGTTTTCTTAAGCGATGAATTTTTTTCGTTCCAATCAGAGTTTTTAAGGGAGTCTATCAGTGCCGTAACAATTTGATTACAATCTACTCTATTTACAGCACGAGCTTTTAATTTATTTAGACTTATGTTTAATGTATGAGCTTCAATTTCAATTTGCCGATTCCACGTGTGTGAAGAACGTCCTCTTCTCCTGCTGCCTTTCGAGTTCCATTCGATGGCCTGCCTTGCGATGTCATCTGCAGGTTTCCTTAGCGTGTGACCTATCCATCCCCATTTGCGTTTTCTGATTTCCAGATGAATTGGTTACTGCCCAAAGCTGATTGTTGCCAATAGTTCTGGGCCAGAATATTCGAAGGATTTTACGTAGGCATTTGCTTTATAATGCCTGAATGGCTCGCATATCGTTTGGTGCAGCATTCCATGTCTCACAGACGTAAAGTAACGTTGATTTAACATTCGAGTTGACATTCGTCTTCTGTGATATTGCTGTTGGCAGGGTTCAAAAATCAGAATGTCTGCCGAGCTTTATTAATGCGGCTAGGTTAGGTTAGGTTGAAAGGGTTGCCTCGCAACCAAGCGAGTTCACTCGGAGACTATTTATCCATTGAGCTACCCTTGATAGATGATTATGGAAGAAATGTGTTAGTGAATAGAGGAGGAGGATTATAGTGGGAGAAGAGAAGTTGATAGTAAGGAAAGTCCGAAGGGTTCGTTGTGGTGTCAGTCGTTATTAGATTGCCTGTTGTTTCTACTGGAGAACCAGCTGGCCTTGTCTATGAATTTCTATAGGGGGTTTAGAGGAACATTTGCTATTTCTGCCAGACTGCTAAAGAACCTGCTTCCAAGATAATGTAGCCTGAGCTCCTGCAGTCTATGGCATGAGCATAGCAGATGTTCCATCGACTCCTCTTCTTCTTCGTCGAGGCAGCTTCTGCAGTAGTCCATATGAGGGATTCCCATACGCTCTGCCATACGGCCTATTGCGCAGTGCCCTGTAAGGACTCCCATGAGGATGCTTGTGTTTCTTTTGCCGAGTGTCAGCAGTTACGACCGGAGTCCCATCGCAACTTTGTTTCTCGGTCTGCTATTTCGTCTATTTGATTGAGTATTTCGATGAAAGGCGCGCTTATGTTCGTATTACATGGAACATCCGTCTCTTTGGAGCCTTTCCGTGCACATTCGTCTGCCATTTCGTTTCCAGGTACATCCGTGTGACCCGGTACCCATACAAGTGTGACGTCATGCATTTGGAGTCGGTCCAGAGACTCTAAGCAGTCATGTACGCATCTTGATCTTATAGTCTTGGAGTTTAAGGCTTTACTGTCCACATAAATTCTGAATTTTGACGGATCGATGTCCCGTTCCAGAGTATTTTTCGCGGCTATGTTGATGGCATATACTTCTGCCTGAAAGACTGTGCAAGTAGTTGGCAGTCGGACGGATATTTTAAGGTTTAAAGGTTCAGAAAAGACTCCCGATCCCGTACCTGTCTCCATTTTTGAGCCATCAGTGAAGATTGAGTTTTCCTCGTCGGTCATGACCAAGTTGTATGCCCATTCTTCTCTGGTGGGTATTTCCAATTTGAAGTTCTTATGTAAGTGCATACTGGGCTTGAGAAAATCTGAATTTTTTTCTAGCCTCCCGTATGGTTCTATAGCTCCTAAAATGGAGCTGTGCCCAAGCGTGTCGTTTTTCAGCATACCGAGTTCTCTGATACGCAATGCTACCCTTGCTGCGCATCTCCTTACGAAAATGTCCACGGGTTGTATATTGAGTATAGTTTCTAGTCCGGCTTGAGGAGCTGATCTCATTGTCCCAGCAATGCCCAAGCATGCCATCCTCTGTACTTTGTTGAGATTTGCTAGGAGTGATTTTCTTTTTACGGCGCTCCACCAGACCAGTGCCCCGTATGTGAGTATTGGCCTTACTATTGCCGTGTACAGCCAGTGTATCATCTTTGGTTGTAGTCCCCATCTTTTCCCGAACATCTTTTTGCAGGTATAAAAGGCGCAGAGTGCTTTCCTTCCTCTCTCTTCTGTGTTTCCTTTCCAAGAAAGTTTCGAGTCCAGGATTATGCCAAGGTATTTTGCTGCCTTTGATAGATGCAATATCTCCCCATCTAATTTGGGGAGGTCGAAGTCCGGAATTTTATATTTTCTTGTGAACAGAACCAACTCTGTTTTCCTTGGGTTAACTTCTAACCCATTTCTTGTCGCCCATCTTAAGAGCTTCCTTAGTGATCTTTCCATGACCTCACTAATCGTTGGTAAGAATTTGCCTCGGACCAGCAGTACTAAGTCGTCGGCATATGCCGTCACCTTAATACCGTCTCTGTTGAGGTCAAGTAGGATTTCATTTATCACCAGGTTCCAAAGCATCGGCGAGATCACACCTCCTTGAGGCGTGCCTCTTGTAACACGTTTCCTCACAACTTTCTCGCCCAATTTCAAGTTAATAATCCGTCCATTGGGTTATGCCTTGGTTCATTTCCAGGCGTCCGAGAGCGGATGTGATCGATGTTATTTTGACGTCTAGAAAAGCTGCCATCGTGTAGTCTTTGTACAGCAAGGAGCTTTCAATATAGCCTACCACATCATGTAATGCCGTTTCCACTGACCTTCCTTTAAGGTATGCGTGTTGTGCCTTGCTGAAGTTGTCTGGATTTAGTTTCTCCCTGACATGTAAGTCCATCAGTCTTTCCATGGTTTTTAGTAAAAACGATGATAATGGGTCTATAGTCTTTTGTCGTGTTGTGGTTTATTTTTCCCGCCTCAGGGATAAAGACCACCCTGACTTCTCTCCATGCCGGCCAAATATGTAATTTTTTAGGCCCACAGAGCTCAGCGCTTCTTGTATTTGTGCCAACTTTAATTGCATATCCGAAAAAGTATGTGTAAGAAGACAAATGCCGTCTGTGCAGTCGAGATCCTCTAATCTGCCTTGCAATCCACAAGTGATGCCTCTTCTATGTATAGTAGCTTTTTGCAATACCAGACCAAGTACACATTTAAACTGAGTAGATTTTCGTGGAGTATTCGAAACGTAGCATTAGCATATACAGTGTATATTATACACCCTTCGTAAGAACCATCAGCTTATTAGTTACGGCTTTACATACAATAGCGTACATTATAGCACAGTGATTGAGGGTGTCGAATGCATTCTCAATCATGAGCAATCACCTTGAAAAGGTGACCTTGTTAATGAAGCTCAGTAACGTTATGTCTCTCCAATTCCTCTGCTCAGTCTCGCTCGCCTTTCTTGGGTACGTTAACAATCAGTCCATCGAGGAGTATTTCGTTTTGCCAAAACTTGCGGATGGTTGGTAACAGTAGCTGGGCACTTGATTACGGATCTTCTAATAATAATTCGGGGGATATGTTGTCAAGTCCTTGGGATTTGCTACGTTGCACATACATCTCATATATTTGGACAATCGATAGAGATATTGGGGTTCGGGGTATGTATTTCACAGCTGCACAGAATTTGTTATGGAAGGCTGGGTGAGGAAAGTATAGACTCGTAAAATTCATTCACAGCAAGAATTGTTGGTCTCTGGATGTTATGAGCTCGTTTTTCTGTGGTTTGCCGCCAGTAATTACGTTACTATTGACAAGGTTCTTTGCTGCACGGTATAGGTCTCTGCTGCGTTGTGTTTCAGCGGCTGCCTGGGCTTCCTTGGCAATATTATCACGTCGCGCTCTTCTTAATACGAATTTTTATACCCTCCACTAGGGAAGTATGTCTGTGCATTTGTTTGTAATACCCAAAAGGAAAAGAGTTAGTTCCATCGCTTATTATACAGATCGGCTTAGAATCACTTTCTGAGTCGATTTAGAAATTTCCGTCTGTCAATCTATTGTTGTAAACAAAGTAAGTTTTGTGGATTAAGAAAGAACGCTATTTAATTTGAAGCAAATCGGTTCAGATTTAGATATAGCCCCTTTCGCTTTTCGCTCTAGAAACTACATATATATAGTACCCGATTTTCTTCAAATTTTGGCACGACATCTTATAATCCAACTACAAATACCTATGCTGAAAGTGGGTAAGATCGGTTCAGATTTAGACATTCAAATACTGCGCCCACATGTTTAACCGATTTGGCTAAACATTACATAATATATCGTTCGAGGTTTTAATATACGCGATGTAACATTTTTGTCATTTTTGTTTTGTTTGCAGTATACTTTTAAATATTCTGGCAGAACGCGATATATTTTACATACACCCATACCCATACAAAAATAAGAGTGGGGCACAATGGTCCATGATTACGACCCATACAAAAATCCTTCCCGATTTCACTTTTTTTACGGAATTGAATTGTAATAGGGTAGAAAATGGAGGGTATCATATAGTGGACTTTAGCCATTCCTTACTTTATTTCGATTTCGTTTTTGCAAAATCAACCAGAATTTTAGTAGACAAAACTTCAGAAAAGCGTAGTGTGCACAATCAGAAAAATAAAAAAGATATATTTTGCATTATCTACTTTTTTGTTGGTTTTTGTACACTCCACGAGAGCATTATATATTTGTACATTTGTTTGTAACACCCAAAAGGAAGCGAGATAGACCCATTTTTGATTATACCGATCGACTTAGAATCACTTTTTGAATCGATTTAGCAATGTCCGTCTGTCTGTCTGTCCATCTATTCTTGCAATCAAAGTATAGGCCGCAATTGTAGCCAAAACCAAATGAAACTTTGCACAACGAATTTTTCGAGATAAGGACGAACGTTGTTTAATTTGAAGAAAATCGGTTCAGATTTAGATATAGCCCCAACACGAATTTCACTCCCGATTTGACTATTTTCATTCTAGAACCACATATTTTAACAGATTTTCTTCAAAATTGGCAATACATCTTATATTTCAATTGGGACCACCTGTGGTGAAAATAGGTCAGGTCGGTTCAGATTTATATTTATGTAGCTCCCATTCAAAATTTCGCTTCCAATTTCACTTATTCACCTGATTTTGTTTGTTTGTATAAGTTAACAATAGTTAAGTAAATTAGCTATAAGTTATTGTAGTAACTACCCTCGTATGTAAGTAACACGCGCAGACGAAATGCGTTTCATATTTCACCCAATCCACTGTCGTGGTTGGAATGTGATGAATCGCAATTCTTGCTGCAATACGTTCAACCATCGAATGCTACGACGCTCGATGGAGGAACGCAAGCTAAGCATTTATTGTAAACATAAATTGTCAGAATTGGAGAATAAAGGCAGACTATAACTGAAATCCGCATAGTACGGACCTTAAAGTCTCATCGTTTTATTTCAACATAAGTTGAACTATAACTTATACCCTTCACCTCCAGGATGGGTGTATACTAACTTTGTCATTCCGTTTGTAACACCTTGAAATATCGACCTGAGACCCTATAACGTATATATATTCTTGATCGTCATAAAATTCTAAGACGATCTAGCCATGTCCGTCCATCCGTCCGAGCGAAATCGGCCCAAGGGGAAAAAATTTTCCCTCATTTAAGCATATTTTTCAATATATCTGCTTGTACTTACTTGATATTAGGTATGCACAATGTGCATTGCACATTCCCCCTATAACTAAAACAGGCACCATAAAGTGATTCTTATTCGTAGGGGACGGGATAAAAATGGTACATATCAAACGACAACAGCTAGAAACACGAAATTTGGTGTGTGCATTCCCCTAATTGAGTAGATACATAATATAAACGTATATTTTCCAAATGGTACCAACCTAACGGTTGCACCTAAAATAAATAAATTCGGTGTATACATTCCTCTGATTGCGTCTAATTGCATAGACAGATTTTAGAAAGTCGTACTCTTAAGGGGATAATTAATAGGATAAAAGGGATAAAAATGGTACCCACCAAATGGCCGCAAGCAAAATAACAAAATTTTTCCTACGGCAAAAATTGGTTGAATCATGAAGTTAGGGGTTTTTTTGCACCATGTACGTGAGATAATAGATTTTCAAAATTTGTACTTTTGGAATTAAAATGGAATGGAAATACAACCAACTGTAGCATCCACTATCTACCAATATTTATTGTAATTACGCTTTTTATACACTCCACGAGAGTATTATGTCTTTGTGCATTTGTTTGTAACACCCAAAAGGAAACGAGATAGACCCATTGTTAAGTATACCGATCGTCTTAGAATCACTTTCTGAGTCGATTTAGCAATGTCCGTCTGTCTGTCTGTCTGTCCGTCCGTCCGTCCGTCCGTCCATCTATTCTTGTAATCACGATGCAGGTCGCAATTGTAGACAGAACCAAATGAAACTTTGCACAACGATGTTTTTCGGGATAGGGACGAACGCTATTTAATTTGAAGAAAATCGGATCAGATTTAGATATAGCCCCCATACGAATTTCACTCCCGATTTGACTCTTTTCACTCTAGAGACCACATAATGTATCATATTGTCTTCAGATTTGGTAAAACATCTTATATTTCCACTAGAAACACCCATGGTGAATATCGGTCAGATCGGTTCAGATTTATATATAGCTCCCATACAAATTTCGCTCCCGATTTGACTTTTTCCGCTCTAGAAACCACATAATGTATCAGAGTGTCTTCAGATTTGGTAAAACATCTTATATTCCCACTAGAAACTCCCATGGTGAATATCGGACAGATCGGTTCAGATTTAGATATAGCCCCCATACAAATGTCGCTCCCGATTTGACTTTTGCCGCTTTAAAAGCCACATATTGTACTCGATTTTCTTTAAATTTCGCACAACATCTTATAATCTAACTAAACAAAACTATGGTGAAAGTGGGTAAGATCGGTTCAGATTTAAATATAGCCCAAATTCAAATGTTGCTCCCATAAGTTTAACCGATTTTGGCCAAACTATACATTTTATATTTCACCTATTTCCTTCCAGGTTTCAATATATCCTCATACAAATGTCCTTTCCGATATAAAATTTTTTGTCAAACACATACATTTACAGGATACAAAAAACCTTCCCGTTTTCACTTTTTCACCGAATTGAATTGTATTCGGATTGAAAGTGGAGTGTATCATAGAGTCGGCCCCGCCCGACTTTAGCCTTTCCTTACTGGTTTGTAAATATAAATATAAGAATATTTATTTTTTGAATTGACTTGAAGTATTATTTCGATATGTAAATGTATTGGTAGCCGTGCCTTAAAGCATGGTTTGAAATAATAAAAATATTATATTTATTTATAAAATTATTTTTTTAATATTTGTATTTGTTTTGACTATATTAAAAAAAATTATTTTCCTGTAATATTACTGCACTTCTATGAAAATCGACAGCCTTTGTGGAATGCAATCCATGGTGGAGGGTATATAAAGTTCGGCCCGGCCGAACTTAACTCCGTTTTTACTTGTTTGGAAGTATTTTCGGAATCTACTTGGCAAATAAAACACACATTGCCGCTAAGTGTTTTCTTCTCCTGTTGTTGTCGTGTCGCAAAGTGATTTTTGATGACATTGATCTAGTAATCTGTCAAATTAATAATTTTAATTATACAAATTTTAATATAGATTAAAGAAGGGATGGGGAAAGACACTTTTGCAAATTATTTTCTTTTAATGGGCCTTTTCTTCTTTGCCGTATTCCATTTTGTGTGATTTTTACGTTTTCAAACACTGCATAAATTAATCGGGCAAAATAAGCGAATATAAAAATTTCCATACAAAAAATAAGCGAAACCGCCATCTTGTCAAACAAAACACGACAAAAATGTCAGTGAAAATATAACACATCAACGGTTTGGGGTCGGGGAATTTCCAAGCCAAATTTCATGGGAACTCCCGTCCAATTTTTTTCGGGAATTCCCAGACACCAAACCCTAGTTGTATTATGATTTCATTGACATTTTTAGCATCCAGATTTGGTCATAAAATCTTGTAATTGGATTGAGTGTGGAGGGTATTTTATAGCCGGTTCCGCCCGAATTCAGCCCTTCCTTACTTGCCTGATTTGCGATAGTAATATTGGTATCAACCTATATTGTATGTTATTACAAAGAGGGAGAATGTAACAAAATATACGGTCTAAACACTACATAGGCGTCAAATGGAAAGTACCCGCAATAATTTAGCACTCGCTGGGCATCGTTTGTATATTAACTTCATGATCAATGTCTATCTATTTGTCAATCTCTTTTCCACAACATATGTATGTAGCAGAAGAGATAGAAATGAATATGTCAGCGCTGCCAAAGAATAATCATGAAGAGTGTCATTGATGTCATCACATAAAATTTACCCAGTTTTTTCCAATCACACGAAAAATGTGAACCTTGTGCCACATTGAAAAATAAAAATAAAAATTTCCCATCGAGAATTTATGACGACTCCTAGTGCGAGCACAATTTCCCGACTGTGAATGAAGAGGCAATAAAACTAATTTTTACAGCCACAACAATGACATAAATTTTCTTTTCTTTGGCATACAATTTGGTCGATTGACAATAAGTCGTAAATTTCAAAGAGAACCGAGAAGATGTACAAAATGAGAGGCCCGCAAAGGAGGCAATGAGAATATGGAGATGTCGATGAAAGTGGACATGAGACATTCACTACGCCGGACGATTTTCGGATGAGGCTGGGCTATAAGAGGTTCTACAGACATTTTTCACAATGAATTTGTTTAAATCTTCCATACCGTTAGAGATGCTCGCTAGAGTCCTACCGATTCGTTACTCGGCGTAGGAAGCCGAGTTTGATTTTATTTAAATATTGTGATAGATACATATATGTATGTTGTATGCAAAAGGTGAATCTATATATATACAGTGGCCGACAAAAGTCAACATACGACCCACATTTTTGCGATTTAGCGAGTTCCAAAACATATTTGAAAAATGTAATGATGCGGTTTTGTTTGAAATCGTGTTTTATTCATAAAACAATAACAAAATGCATTACTTCAATATAAACACAAAAAATATTAACAGAATACGCAGAAAAAACCTTGTCAAAAGTCTACATACGGTTTGAGATGAGACATAAAAAATGCAATTTAACGTGACAAAATGATAATATTATATAATTTAATATTTTGTTGGTCCACCATGAGCATCTACAACAGCCAGCAATCGTCTGGGCATTGATGCAACTAAGTTTTCCAATTCCGCAGGTGATATTTGTCGCCATTCCTCTTCCAGCTTGTTTTTTAGCGTATGGGCGCTAGTTATGTGATGTTTTCGGATCCTGCGTTGCAGAATCTCCCACACATGTTCAATAATATTCAGGTCGGGGCTTTGTGGCGGCGAATAAAGTTGTCTTGGAGCATTGTAAATCAGCCAATCTTTAACAAATTGGGCTGTGTGTTTCGGATCGTTATCTTGTTGGAAAATCCAGCGCTCTCCGAGATTTAAATTATTGACCGATGCCTTCAGATTTTGTTCCAATATGGATTTATATTGATAGCGATCCATGTTACCCTCAATAAACGCAAGATTTCCAACTCCAGACGCCGCGACGGCACCCCAAACCATTACGTTGCCACCACCATGCTTTACCGTAGCAAGTAAATTCTTCGGATTCATTGCCGTATTCGCTTTTCTCCATACTTTGGCTCTCCCGTCACTTCCAAATATATTATACTTCGACTCGTCCGTAAATAAAACCCGCTTCCAGATGTCTAATCCCTTGTCCAAGTTCTTTTCACTTATAAGAGGTTTTTGCGTGGCGTTCTGCTTCGGAAACCATTATTATTCAGACTTCTTTGAATTGTTCTTAGATGTACAATTGTATCCGAACTTTCTGCGAGTTGTTTGGACAACATTGTAGCATTCACTTTCGGGTTTTCATTAACTTCTTTTAAAATAAAGCTTTCATCTCGACTAAGTTTTTTTGGACGCCCACTTCTGGGCTTATTTTCAACACCCGTATTTTCGAAGTTTTTGCATATAGTTTGGACAGTTGATTTACTTAAATTAACCATTTTAGCTATTTCGCCTAAAGATTTCCTTTCGTTTCTGCATTTTATTACTAAATTTCGAATATCAGTTGCAATTTCTTTACGAGAAGCCATTTTCGCGGACTAATGTTTCTTGAATTATATTTATTTAAAGAAGAGCAAGCACAAGACAAATGACAATACAAATTTCGTCAATTCTCCTATAAAGTACATTATAAAAAATGACGTAAAGCATGGGATGCTATGTCGTATGTAGACTTTTGTCAAGGTTTTTTGTTTATTTTGCCAATAACTTTTAAGTTTATATTGAAGTAAAGCATTTTGTTATTGTTATATGAATAAAAAACGATTTCAAATATTTTTTGGAACTCGCTAAAACGCAAAAATGTGGGTCGTATGTTGACTTTTGTCGGCCACTATATATATATATATATATATATATATATATATATATATATATATATATATATATATATATATATATATATATATATATATATATATATATATATATATATATATATATATAAATCAATGTGTGTCTGTATGTTCCGTATAGGACGCCAAACCGGAGGCCGATTTACTGTACCTAACTTCTGAACAGGGGAAGGTTCCTGGATATACTAGGTCATGATAGGAGAAAGGAGCGGGATACCGCCCACACAAACTATATTTTAAAACTATCAATTAGTACTCATTTTGTTTTGAACCATATGAAGTAGGGGAATTAGGAAGAATGACTCGTGGAACGGCGGGTAAAAAGCTAGTAAGTTATAAAATTGTTTTCAGCTCTGATATGATCACAGTTCAACGTATTTGCTCATTTCCACTCCAACGATCCCATGCTAGCACTAACATGATACGGGAGAAATTTCGACTCTCAGCACGTATAAGCTCTCTGCTCTATACAAAATTCAAGCATTTAAATTTATTGTTGTTAGAACTGTTGGGAAAATTGTTTTTATACACTCCACGAGAGTATTTTATGTATCTTTGTGCATTTGTTTGTAACACCCAAAGGAAGGGAGATAGACACATTGTTAATTATACCGATCGACTTAGAATCAATTTTTGAATCGATTTAACAATGTCCGTCTGTCTGTCTGTCCATCTATACTTGTAATCACGATACAGGTCGCAATTGCAGACAGAACGAAATGAAACTTCGCACAAAGAAGTTTTTCGGGACAAAGTCGAACAAATTTCGCTCCCAATTTGACTTTCTCCTTCCGCATATTTTATCAGATTGTCCAATATTTTAACTAGTAACATCTATGGTGAAAATAGGTCAGATCGGATCAGAATTAAAATTTTGCTCCCGGTTTGACTTGCTACAAACCACATATTTTTACAGATCTTCTTCAAATTTGGCAAAATATCTTATATTTTCACTATAAACACCCATGGTGAAAATGGGTCAGATCGGTTCAGATTTGTATATAGCTCCCATACAAATTTCGCTCCCTGCTTAACTTTTTCCGTCCCTGAAACCTCGTATTTTCATAGAATGTCTTCAAATTGAACATAACACGTTATGCATGAACTGGAAGAACCTATTGTATAAGTGGGTCACACCATTCCATGTTTGGATATAGCCCCGGTACAAATATTCTTCTCCATTTGGCAAATTGGATCAGGTCATATTAGCCTATGTTTTGGAAGCATAAAAAAATTCTTCCTGTTTTCATTTTTTTGCAGAATTGAATTGTATTCGGATAGAAAGTGCCCCGCCGACTTTAGCCTTTCCTTACTTGTTTTACAATTGAAATACATATATAATATGATATTTATTTGTGTTTAACTTTCAGTTTGTTTCAATAAAAATGTTTAAATCCAATATTTGTGTACACTTCACCTTAGGATGGAGACCCCATAAAGTACAAATATTCTGGGTCGCTGAAAAATTCAAGGATGATCTAGCAAAGTCCGTCTATCTGTTTAAAGCACGAAATGAGCTAGGGAGTTCAAATTTCCCAAAAAAGGTCTACCAAAAAAATAAAATCAGACCACACTAATAGCTTTTAACTTTATTTTTTCTTATTTCGACAACTTTTTTATTATGAAACTTGAAGGTAACTTGTTCTCTTTTATTTTTGTTAAAAGTTGAAGTGTTATTAGGGAAATTACTACTTTTTTACTACGAGTGGAAATATTTGTAGCGTCCGTTTTGTCGCGTCCGTATTTCTGATGTACCTATTTAAAATAATCTAAGAGATAATTCTCATTTAAAATAATCTAAGAGATTCTCATATTTCATAAATATACAAACAAAATATATACTCTGACCTTCATTTACATGTACACATGGAAAAAAAATTCTCAAAAATCGCTGAACTTTGCATATTTCTATAAGAGCTTCAAAAGTACTTCTGTTTTTGTACTAATAATACTAATTTGTACTAAATCCTGATGATATACTTTTAAAATGTAATACTCTTTAAGCGCTTTAGAACACTAAAAATGCTGATCGACTTTTTCAGTTTCTTTCTTGTTTTTAGCGTAGTTTAATTAGTAGTTTGATTGAACGTGTTTTAACTGTTTCTTCGCTGACTAACATTATCCAACGGTTTCCAAAAATATAATTTATTTTTGGTTGAAATGTAATAGCATAATTGGGAAACAGAAAGATCAAGTAAAAATGCGTTAAGTTCGGCGGCGCCGAATCTCACATACCCATATAACATATTAGGAAAATGAAGTTAAGTTGTATGCACATTAGGACATGTTTACTATTACAAACTATCGTCGCAACTTATGTTTGCTGTTTAAAATAAATTGTGATGCTATCACTTTTCCCATTTTGAATCCAAAAGTACGAATATCAAAAGATCTCTTTGTTTTTCGCGTCTATGCTACTTATACACAATATATACATTATATATATTTGTATATTTTAGCTTCATCCATTTGTTTGGCGCCATTTGTATCCATGTTTTCACATTTTACCCCTTAATTGTGCGTATATCGATCTATTTATCCATCTATTATAAATTTATTGTACATTTCTACGCAATTAGAGAACTGTAGTATCCGAATTTCATGTTCCTAGCTGTTGTCGTTTGATTGGTAGTGTTTTCGCTATTTTTGTCTCATTAAACCCCCCCCCCCCCCCCCCCTTCCGAATGTACCACCTCAGATATCATTTCAAACTGTAATAAAAATTTTAAGTCGACTTTCAAATTTACGTGCTTTGTTCACATCATAATTCAAACCTCATGATGAATCATCCTACATAATAAATAACATTAGCCATTCTTAGCCGGCTATAAACTGTAAACCCCTTTCAGCGGGTCTAAAAATTGTATGCAACCACCTTGTTCGGTTACATACAAAACAAGCAATCATGAAATCATAGTGTAGGGAACTCTTACAAGTACTAATATCACACAGCCATGGAATAGGGAACCAACTTCCCAGTATTTATTAGTAGCACAATAAATTTGGCTCTTTTAATTTTTTTATGACTCTAATGGATATTTATCATGGCATTCCCTTCTGGAAAATAGTAAAGAACATTTAATGACCATCATCTTTCTGATCTCCAGATCATGATGCAAGTAAAGAACAATAAAAATCACCAATACTATTTTATAGAATTATGAGGGATAAATCACAGGATTTAGTAGATGTGCCCTTGTATCTCTAAAATATGCCATCAAAGTAAATCAACCACGAATTCTTTGATGAAATTTGAACAACTTTAAATTCTATTCTGGGTATGGTATTTGGAACACGTGCATTTCTTCTACCACTTCCTTGTCGACTTTTGTTGTAGGCCCAAGTGCATAAATACATAATGTCTATTGACAGCCTTACAATAGAATGTCACTTTCATTTTAATTACCAACGCTTAAAAATGTCATCCTGCTGATAGCTTTGACACCACGCAGTACACACTCTCACACAAATTCACATCAGTTCTTACCCTCGCCCACAACTAGTTCATACACATGTGGCTGTATGTATGTTTGGATACATATACGATGTACATCGTTGAAATCAATATAGTCGGTGCAATTCAAACCGACATTGAAAAATTAAAAGCGATCATTTCTTCGATAAATGTGTTGTAGCAATTTATCTACATTTTCATACATGTGAACATTGGGGTGCTCTCGCATACAATGATAGAACTAGTTTACAAACACTTTGTCGAAGGGCTATATGTATATAAAATTGTCTGACGTATACTGTCTTATTGATAAATTTTGCTGGCACGAAATATTTTCATTTTTATTTTATAATCCAAGCAAAAAATGTGAAGTACTTCCGTATGAAGCGCATTTTTATCGCAAAATCCAAATGTGTATTTTTCCTGCTTTTGTTCTTTAAACAACTTCCAAAAAGTCGATATTATGTTAATATCCCGTAACATTTTACGAATAGCATCTTCACAAGTGAATTTGAAGGAATTTTTAGTATGGGATCATAGAGGTAAGGTGTCCGCTTTGCACCAAGAAGGTCTCGGGTTCGAATCGTGGCTCGGATTTTGTTTGTTTTTTATTACTTTTTACCTGTTCCTCAGGTTGTGTCCCATCCTTTCATCCATGCCCATGGAACCGTTCCAGATTGATATTTAAAATTCATAGAAAAACATTTATTCTATACAAACCATAGAACGGAAGGAGATATTATCCTTCGGTCGCCCTTCCCAACCTTGACCACGAGGTTTTCCCATCCTTTATTATGAGGGTCATAATCAATAATAAGTCAATATCCCGCATTACACCGTCTTCACTTACCCCGCTTCAACTCTCCCCTAAACTAATTAACCTATTCCATCATACTTTCAATTCTCGATTTTCAATGATTTCTAAATGATTTCAAATGTTCAATGATTTTCAAAACATGATTTTATTGATAATAAAAAATCTCACGATGTGGTTTAACAAAAAAACTCTATCAATACTTAAACATAAATATTTTTTTAAGTTTCCTATTGTCAGTTTTAACGAACAAAGTTGTTTACTTTAGTTATTCACCACTCACAACAGAGGATATCTGAGATGGTTAGAGTACAGTAGTAGCAACGAGAAAGTCCGCTATTATACCCCCTGTAGCGGCGGAAAGATCTATGCCACTACTAAAAAATAACTTTTAAATAAGCAATAAATTCACTGGTGAAGATAAGTATCTTTTTCACTTCTTCGGGTGCATTTGCTGGGATAGCAGACACCTTATAAATATGAGCTATTTCAAGAAAATCTATGTCGGAATTATGGCCCTTATAGAGGGACATTTAGACTTCACGCATGAGTAAGTTAATTTGTGCAAAAACTTCCTAAAAATGAAACACGATTTTTTTAATTTCACGTACGTCTACAAGACTGCATTTCAAATCATGCTCACTTTGCATGTATCGACGTTTTGAGGTATGTACGTTAAATTGTGTTATTTAATTTGTAAAATTTTGTAGCCAACATAATTACCTTTAATTGTACTTATAATCGGATGTGATCGATCTTATATCTCCAAAATAAGAATACAAATCGAGGGGTTATATATAAAAGTGGCTATTATTTGCGGTTTTATGGTTCATAGCAACTTTAGCATGTTTAAAAATTGATCACTAAGAATGTTGAAATAAGCACGTAGCCATTAATGTCCAAATATATAAATAAAATTTATTGTAAACTCGTTACCGTTTATAATGAAATGCTGGCAATGTTGTGTAGAAAGTGCCTTTTCTGGGATGTACACGCCGAATTTAAAGATTCCAACTTCATCCGTTAGTTTGGTACCAAAATTGTTTATTAAATGTGGATATTGCGGTAGGGCACGGTAAACAAAAAATACAAATTGCATATTTTTGAAAATTTTCATTTTTCTGACTCAAATATTCCACATGAAGTCAGCAATCATATGCCAAAAAATATTTTGGTAGAAATGGAATTCTATTAAAAGGTTTTTGTTTTGATTTTATCAATCAGTATGCCTCAATGCTCACAAAAGATAACCTTAGGATGGGGGTATATTCACTTTGTCATTACGTGAAATATTCAACGGAGACCCCATATCATGGTACAATTCTAAGACGATTTAGCCATGTCTGTCGGCCTGTCTGGCTAGAAGGTTCATTCCGTAAATGTGTCTAATCGGTTGGGATTGAAAGTGGGCGAAATCGGCCCATAGGACTGAAAATACCCCCAATCAATTAGATTATTTGAGCTGTTTCTTCTTCTTCAAAATTGGCAAAACATCTTATATTTGAACTATAGACGCCTGTGGTAAAAATGTGTTAGATCGGTTCAGATTTATATATAGCTCCCATACAAATTTCACTTCCGTTTTGACTATTTTCACTCTATAGACCACCTATTAGAACAGATTTTCTTCAAAATTGGCAAAACATCTTATATTTGAACTAGAGACGCCTGTGGTAAAAATGTGTTAGATCGGTTCAGATTTATATATAGCTCCCATACAAATTTCGCTCCCGATTTGACTCTTTTCACTCTAGATACCACATATTTTAACAGATTTTCTTCACAATTGGCAAAACATCTTATATTTGAACTAGAAACGCCTGTGGTAGAAATGTGTTAGATCGGTTCAGATGTATATATAGCTCCCATACAAATTTCGCTCCCGATTTGACTCTTTTCACTCTAGATACCACATATTTTAACAGATTTTCTTCAAAATTGGCAAAACATCTTATATTTGAACTAGAAACAGCTGTGGTAAAAATGTGTTAGATCGGTTCAGATTTATATATAGCTCCCATACAAATTTCTCTCCCGATTTGACTCTTTTCACTCTAGATACCACATATTTTAACAGATTTTCTTCAAAATTGGCAAAACGTCTTATATGTGAACTAGAAACACCTGTTGTAAAAATGTGTTAGATCGGTTCAGATTAATATATAGTTCCCATACAAATTTCGCTCCTAATTGCACTTTTTCCGCTCTAGAAACCACATATTCTAACAGATCCTCTTCAAATTAGGCGAAGTATCTTATATTTGTTCTATAAACATACATAGTGAAAATGGGTCAGAGCGGTTCAGATTTACATATAGCTCCAATACAAATATCGCTCCCAGATAGACTTTTCCGCCCCAGAAACCACTAATTTTCACCGAATTTTTTCGAACTGAGCATAACACGTTATATTTGAACTGGAATAACTTATTGTGAAAGTTAGTCACTTTATTCCATGTTTGGATATAGCCCCAATACAAATATTCTTCTCGATTTGACAGGTCATATTAGCCTATGATTAACATACAAAAATTCTTCCCGTTTTCACTTTTTTACCGAGTTGAATTGTATTCGGACAGAAAGTGGAGTGTATCATAAAGTCGGCCCGCCCGACTTTAGCCTTTCCTTACTTGTTCTTCCTAAGGACGACCAGGGGCGTAGCAATAGATTTCTGCTGGGGGGCTATAGCCTCCCACAGCTTTTTATTAAAAAATATTTATTATATTTTATGATTTTTTTCGCAAGTAAACTCAAAATTTGTTTGTTATGCTTCGTATTTATTCAAGGGTGAATATTGAAATCATGATATTGGTAGTGTACAGCTAAGTAAAAATATCGCCATATCATACCAATTGTAAATAAATTTACATTCTATAAAATATAGATGCAAACTGGTCTTGAGTCGGGACAATATCTTACTTCAAATTGTTGTTTTAACAAGAATTCATTCTTTTCGAACAACGACAATCGTTTAAAGCAAACATATTAAAATTTTATTATTATTAATTTGATTAAAGAATAGGTATTAATTAACATGTATGTAGCAATGTATTAATATAAATAAATAATAGCATAAGTATTAACATAAATAAGCTATTTTACTAATTCGTTTTTGATATTTATGTTTGACAAATTTACTAATCGGTCTTAGATCATGGCGATCGAACAACGACAATCGTTTAAAGCAAACATATTAAAATTTTATTATTATTATTTTTATTAAAGAAGAGGTATTAATTAACATGTATGTAGCAATGTATTAATATAAATAAATAATAGCATAAGTATTAACATAAATAAGCTATTTTACTAATTCGTTTTTGATATTTATGTTTGACAAATTTACTAATCGGTCTTAGATCATGGCGGATCTAGCCAAATTTGAAATCAACGCATCACCGAAAAACTTCTTTTATATGGATAAATGTTTGTATCAAGATTCTCTCCACATATTGAATTTGATTGGCTTATTGCAATGTTTTGAACACATATTTAGCGCAATAGTTTCCGCTGTCAGCTATTCCTTGAGTCAATAATTACCAAATTTAATTTGTGTACCAGACAGTGAATAAAAATGGCTTGTGTTTTTCTTTCATTTTCATCATAGATTATTGGAATATATTCGATCTTATTTTTTCTCAAATATTCAAAATAATTTATGTAAATAATCTGCATCTCTACTTATAGAACAATCTACGAAACCTAATAATCGTTCTTCTACTTATTGAAAATAATACCACATTCCATGAGAAAAATCCGCACGATTTATAAATTATGACTTTGATTAAAACAGAAATTTGTCTTTTTCATCTATCAAATCATACTCTCTGGGACCAAAATTGCGACATAAGAAACAAAACGTTTTTTTCTGTATGTAAGCATATTCTGATGAAAAAAGATTTTTTTCAATTACTTAACGCTTCCTACGCCTATGATGACAACTGACAATAAACCTAATATTGAGTGCACATTTTTGAGGATTGCTGCCTGTTAATTTTTTGATTATTATTGCAGTATTATACTATATTAGTAGTGTTCTATTAATATTATATTAAAGAAGCAACGCAATTTATTAAAACATATATAGTTATGGTGCGCAAAAAAATCGCAATTTTCCTAATAGGATTCCGCACTTCTATGAAAAGTCGACAGCATCTTATCTGCCAGTAATACTATGAAATGCACTCCGTGGTGGAGGGAACTTAACGCCTTCTTGTTTGTTTTATTTAGTGTTGCACAGTGCAGCTATGATACAAAATCATCTTACAGTTCCCCCGGAAAGACATATATGTATAAATAGTAATACAGTGCGAGCTTGACAATCGCAACCTCCCATTATCGCAACTGCTCGTTGTTTGCAACCAACTAACTATTTGTGTTGGGGTCTTTATAAGCGTAACTTATGGTCTCGATTATCGCAACTTCTATACAAAAGTTGTAATTTTCGTTTTATATTTTCTGGATAGATGAAGATACTTTGAATTTAACCAAGGACGAAGCTAAATTAGAAGGACCGCGCATTAGTAAGAGCCCATATAATATAGAATTTATACCATCAAAATGAATATCAATTCAATTGAACTCATCGAGATATTGAATTTGAAATCATGTATTTTTAGTACAGATTAGTGCAGGGTATAAAATTCGACCAAATGTAGTCAATCTTTACAGTTGTTTGCTTAGTTTATTTCCTGCTTCATTATTGTAGATTGTTTTGTGTTGAGTATACTACACTAACTTTGATGTCGGATATCCTTTAAATAATTTATTTGTAAAATTGTGGTCAGATGGAAATTTTCGTTACAGTATCCTTCGATAATCAAAGTTTCGGTGAAATCAAAATTACAAAAGGTGAAGTCTCCGGCCTTTTCGATAGCTTATACTTTCGAGAGTTGATATCAATGCCGGAAACTATAACGCATTTATAGTTGTCAGGTATAACATATTTCAAAATCCATCACCTCTATTTCACGAAATATCGAAACAAAAGTTTTGAAAAATATATATTTAGAGCTGAGAGCTCATTCGAACACAATTATCCAGAAACTATTCGCCGATTCCCAAATCTTTCATACCTATGCAATATGGTGTTAATAAATCAGAAAAAACAAAACGAAAAGCTGTAAACAGTTCAATAAATCTATTGCCTGCAACAATTATTCAAAGGTCAATTTGGGGTTTGGTTATCGCAACTATTCGGTTATTGCAACAGGCATGGGCAGTAATTAGTTGCGATCATCGAGCTCGAACTGTACATGTCGAACTAGAGTTTTTCTTCGGGATTTCCCATCCGGGGAATTCAGCCAATTTATCAATCCGGGAATCCCAGGAAATTGGAGCTGGAATTCCCGAGAAAATTTAATAGAAATACTATGAAAGTTCGCACTTCAAATCAGATATCTGTAACTTTTCATACAAATCACCGAGAAGAAGTTCGCTTACCCGAAACTTGAAATGACAGTTTAGTGAGCAATATATCATTAGTGATCATAGGAGAGTAAGAAGACAACATTTATAGGTTGGTGGTCAGTTTTACGGACATTCCAATTTCACACATATCCCCATGTCATCCTAAGTTTTCTTCGGGATATGTAAAGTTTTCTTTGTGGGTCTTCGGTCAATATTTCAAAGTGCTCCTAGTTGTAATTACATGAGGGAAATAAATAAAGTTCATATTTTATTGTTGGAATAGCGCATTACTGTAGATTTCGGTGAATGAGCCAAAACTTCTGCGGACGACATGAATTTGTGGTGTGGCGATGTTCATTTAAGTAAGAAATTAATAACAATAATTGTCAGTGACTATGTGGTCTCTAGCCAAAAGCTAGATAACGACAGAGAGACTGGGAGCATCCACATTGCATTGGCCGTTGGAATTCCTCCAACTGTGACTACTGTATACTTATGGACAAAATTGTTTTCAAATCAATCCGATAATCGCAACATTATAAAACTTCCTCTAAGAAAATGTCACTATTGTGCCCAAACAAAATATGAAATGGGTTGTTGCCCTTTGGAATGTGCGGAAAATGCAAACAAAGACCTTTATGGTCTTCTTACTTTTGTTGTTGTTAGTGATTTTCTTAGAATATTTTACTTTTCGCCGTCATCCTGTCCTCGGCAGGAAGAAGGAAAACAAACAAACATAAAAATAAATATCACAACAATTTAATGAAGCATTTAATGGCGCTTTTTGCGCAATGACGACAACATCAAGGCACACTGAGCACCGAACATTGCATCACATGAGACCACGAAGACAAGCAGACAGACAGCCAGTCAGTCATGCCGGCCATGGGAGAGGGGTTGGCAAGGAGTTGGTTAAACATTGTCATCATTAATCACTAACAATAATGAACTTCCGCTTTTACAGCTCCGATTACTTTGAATCAAGATATAACCATAAACTATTCCCTACCATTTTATTCCTCGAGCATTTCAGTTCGCTATCTTCCCATCGTCGAGTGTAAACGCGTTTGTCAAGTTTTGTATTTTTCGGTCTTTTTTCGGTTTACAATTTGTTGATGCTGTGCAGCACAACACCGCGAGGAGCACGGAACGGAGCAAAGCACACAGCCAAAAGAAGAAGGCGAAAAAACGATACAAAATTTATCGAAACATTTTGCCAGACACATAAAGTTAGTTGGAGTCATTAGTCGGTGACTTTACTATAAATTCTGCTGGGTTTTAGTCAATTTTATGGCGGAAACAACCCCAAAGCAGACCAAAGCAAGCCAAGCCGAACAAGAAAGGATCGTAAAGTTTTTATAGTTCGTTTGATACTAAAATTCATATTGAGGGAGTAGATGTAATTGTCCGTGGAAATGCAAATATGAGCGTGGAAGCATTCCAACAGAAGGCATCTTTAGGTGTACCTGTATACAAAGTTTGTTTTGGTTTCAATACTAATGGCTACGGAAATAAACACATAATATGTGATACTTATTTGTAACATTCATAGTTAGTTTTAAAATTTTTGAAGATGTTAAAAACGTGCTGGACAGGGGAGGACAGCTAACCATATGAAGTCTGATACGGGTAGCTTCAGTAGAGTTAATCATGAGTTATAGATTGAAAAGTCCACACAAACTGGCCAACTTTAGGTTAGTCGGGCTAAATGAAATGCCTGAAAACGAAACATCTTGGCTGCTCTAAGAAAACGCCTGACCCTGTGCCCGACTCCATCTTGAAACCGTCTATGAAGATTGAGATTTCGTCCTCTGTGACCACGTATGACTTATGACCCATTTATACCTACTTCGTTTAGGATATAGCTGTGTCCAAGCATGTTGCTCTTTAGTACATGCCCCGTATGTTAGTATCGGGCATTGGTGTTTTATTTTTCTCAAAAAAATCAAAATAATTAACGTAAATAATCGACATCTCCGCTTACAGAACAATCTACGAATCGTTAATCTAGAATTGATTGAAAAACTTGGAATAATAAGCCATTGATCATGTTTAAGGCATCTGGCCTCGCCCACCTTCCTATCTACTGAAAGAATTTCATAATATTTATTAAGCGATTTCATAAAAGGTTTTTCATGAAAAAAAAATATGTCATAACCAATAAAAAAATTGTTTTTTGAAGTGTCTTCATAAATATAATGAAGGTTTTCTTAGTTTTTATGAAATGTTTCATAACTTACTTAATGTACATTTTTTAACTCTGACATAAGTTTGGCCAAAGACATATTTATTGCAAATAAATTGTTTATATTGGAAACTGCAGTATAAACATTGATATTTAACATTAAATCTAAAATAGAAAAATGTTTATAGGCACATGTAGGAGTAACATAACACAAAAGATTTTCAACAATTTTGCCAAATGTTATAAATGAATTTATAGTATAGTGTATAATATCGAGCCCTAAAAAATTAAAAAATTTAAAATTATACAGGAGAAGGTTGTTACTATTTATCTTTGGTTTAAGCATTATTGTTTCCAAGATAAGTGATGTAAGTAGTTTCTTTTATGTATATAAAAGATACGGAGATTTTTTGTCGCTTACATCTTTTCGCTATCACACTATCAAACTATTTGCAGACGTTGTGACGGTTATGTCAAAAAATCGTTTTAAAAATCAATGTTTTTGCGTAATTGGGAAACATTGTTTTTTACAATCCTTGAAATCATAACGACTCAATTCAACGCGTTTATAAAATACTGGATTAGTTCTCGCGTTTGAGATAATATTATACCATTCACTTGCGACCCGTGTAGTTCTATCGCGATAAATGGGTTGATAATAAATGAGTTTATAAGTTTGACAAACGAACTTCATACACTCTGGCAAATCATCATGAATAGATTAACGCTATCAAATTATCAAAATATACTTTCGTAATTTTTATGGCGGTATGGTTCATAATACTTAAACGTTATGTCATTAATATAATTTTAATTTTAAAGAATAATAAAGAATTTGATCAGAATAGGGTTACAGAAAAGACAGACTGAAGTGTGAGTTTTCATTCATTTTCCGATTTCATCATTCCAAGAAAAGCTATAGCCATCATACACACTTCCATTGTGACATGAATTCTTTGGTGAATAAAATAATGTTACGTTTTTCACATGGATCGTATATAAAACGTTTTGAAGATAAAATTAGAACATTGACGAATTTGTCCTTGTTGTCCAAAAATATCGGGTGATTCATTGTGAGGTTTTTTGACAGATCAGGCATGTCTCATATCAAACTGATTTGTTATTTTCTTCTTTCGAAGTGCAGTAATATCACAGGAAAATATAAATTTTTTTTAATGTAGCCAAACCAAAACAAATACTAATATTGAAAACATAATATTATAAATTAATATAAAACGTTTATACTATATATACCGAAAAATTACTTTAAGTCAAAAACTAAATATTCTTATCTTTATATTTTTAAAAAAATATAAATGCCATATATATTGGTAGACTAGCAAATACCCGCTACTTCGTACGCGGAAAAATGGTATGGTAAGACAGTAGTTTGTATCAGTATTCAAACTGTTTTTAATGATATCACTTTCAGCGTTTATACGTAGTCAATAGTTTAATTTATAGGCACAAAATGGAAACAATTTTTCTACAAAAAATCATATAAAGTAGAAAATTATTTGCACATTTCTTTCTTAAGCTGTGAAAATATCATTAGGGATAGAATAAAAGTGTATCGCATTGAAGGAGAGAGTTAAAACCATAAGTATGTCCCAAGTCCCTTTCACGTCCGTCTGGCTCGCTTGTATACACGATGACTCTGGAAGGGACTTAAAGAATTTATTCAAACTCAGCACATAGTACTATTTTCCCAAACTTAGTTTAATTTCGAAAATGGGGGAAATTGATATACATCTTATGGTACACACATACGTATAGTCCATATTCCAAAACAAACGACCCGTACGTAAAATTAAACCTAATATAACTTCTATACTTTACACGCAAATTGACATAAGCTTTGGTCAAAATAAAAAAAGATAATGTTCACACATAACTCTTTCTGTGCCGTTTGTGTCCTTAAACATACAAATTTCGAAACATTAATTTATGTACTCGGAGAAATGTACACACCGAATTTCTTTTCATATTCTAGCTGAAAACTTTGGTTGGTACTATCTTTATCCCAAATCCCCAATTTTGGTTGATATCATTTGCACCACTTTAATCCCTTAAAAGTACAAATATCGGAAAATTCCTTGTTATTAATCATTTACACTGTAAGACGAATATGCGTACCGAATTTAATTATTGTAGCGTCATCCATGTTCTTGGCACCTTTTTTATCCGCTTTTCTCGTTTACCCTTTAAAAGTACGAATTTCGAAAAATTTCTTCAATTTGCGGTTGTAGGCATTTTCAGGATGTATGATTGGTACCATTTTGTATCCCTTTCTACCCAATTTCACTCACAAAAAGTACGAATTTTAATGTCCGTTCCGAATTTCATGATTCTAGGCCCAGTTGTTTGGTCTGGGCTGAGGTAAAATTTTTATCCCATTTAATCCCTTAAAATTACAAATTTCGAAAAATGTCTTCTTATCAGTGATTTGGGCTGTACAACGAATACACATATCGAATTTCATTATTGTAGCGTCATCCGTGTTGTTTGTACCTTTTTTATCCCCTTTTCCCCGTTTACCTACTAAAAGTACGAATTCAAAAAGATTCGGTCATTTTGCGTTTCTAAGGGTTTTGAGGTATGTACACACCGAATTTTATTATTCCAGCTCCATCCGTTTGATTGGTACCATTTTTATCCCTTTTTACCCGATATCACCCACAAAAAGTACTAATTTAAAAATATTTTCTTGGGCGCGTTGAATCTATAAGAGCAATTTTTGTACCAAGTTTCAAGATTCTAGTCCCAGCTGTTTGGTCATTGCGGTGACACAATTTTTATCCTTCTTTAACCCATTTTACCCCTTAAAAGTACGTATTACGAAAAACTCCCTTCAAATCTGATCTCTTCGCTGTAAGAGAAATGTACATACCAAATTTCATGGTTCTAGCTTCAGCCATGTTGTTGGTACAATTTTTGTCCCATTTGGCCCCCAAAGGTACGAATTTCCAAATGAAATCTTTTGGTATGTCTTCATGCTATAAGAGGAATGTCCATACCAAATTTCAAGATTCTAGTCCCAGCCGTTTGGCCATTGCGGTGGTACAATTTTTATCCCTCTTTACCCATTTTACCCCTTAAAAGTACGAATTACGAAAAACTCCCTTCAAATCTGATTTGTTCACTGTAAGGGAAATGTACATACCAAATTTCATGATTCTAGCTTCAACCATGTTATAGGTACCATTTTTGTCCCTTTTTGTACCATTTAACCCCCAAAAGTACGAATTTTTAAAATGTCACTTTTTGGATTGTCTTTATGCCGCGAGAGGAACATCCATACCAAATTTCAAGATTCTAGTCCCAGCCGTTTGGCCATTGCGGTGGTACAATTTTTATCCCTCTTTACCTCATTTTACCCCTTAAAAGTACGAATTACAAAAAACTCCCTTCAAATCTGATTTGTTCACTGTAAGGGAAATGTACATACCAAATTTCATGATTCTAGCTTCAACCATGTTATAGGTACCATTTTTTCCCTTTTTGTACCATTTAACACCCCAAAAGGACGAATTTTTAAAATGTCACTTTTTGGGTTGTCTTCATGCCGCAAGAGGAATATCCATACCAAATTTCAAGATTCTAGTCCCAGCCGTCTGGCCATTGCGGTGGTACAATTGTTATCCCTCTTTACCCCATTTTACCCCTTAAAAGTACGAATTACAAAAAACTCCCTTCAAATCTGATTTGTTCACTGTATGGGAAATGTACATACTAAATTTCATGATTCTAGCTTCAACCATGTTATAGGTACCATTTTTGTCCCTTTTTGTACCATTTAACCCCCCAAAAGTACGAATTTTTAAAATGTCACTTTTAGGTTGTCTTCATGCCGCAAGAGGAATATCCATACCAAATTTCAAGATTCTAGGCCCAGCCGTTTGGTCATTGCGGTGGTACAATTTTTATCCCTCTTTACCCCATTTTACCCCTTAAAAGTACGAATTACAAAAAACTCCCTTCAAATCTGATTTGTTCACTGTATGGGAAATGTACATACTAAATTTCATGATTCTAGCTTCAACCATGTTATAGGTACCATTTTTGTCCCTTTTTGTACAATTTAACCCCCCAAAAGTACGAATTTTTAAAATGTCACTTTTAGGTTGTCTTCATGCCGCAAGAGGAATATTCATACCAAATTTCAAGATTCTAGGCCCAGCCGTTTGGTCATTGCGGTGGTACAATTTTTATCCCTCTTTACCCCATTTTATCCCTTAAAAGTACGAATTACAAAAAACTCCCTTCAAATCTGATTTGTTCACTGTATGGGAAATGTACATACTAAATTTCATGATTCTAGCTTCAACCATGTTATAGGTACCATTTTTGTCCCTTTTTGTACCATTTAACCCCCCAAAAGTACGAATTTTTAAAATGTCACTTTTTAGGTTGTCTTCATGCCGCAAGAGGAATATCCATACCAAATTTCAAGATTCTAGGCCCAGCCGTTTGGTCATTGCGGTGGTACCATTTTTATCCCTTTTTACCCCATTTTACCCCTTAAAAGTACGAATTTCGAAAAATCCCGTCTTATCACACCTCTACACTGTAAGAGAAATGTACACACCAAATTTCATGATTCTAGCTCTAGCCGTTTGGTCTGGGGAGTGATCAGTCAGTCAGTCAGTCAGTCACTCAATCACGCAACTCTTTTATATATATAGATAGTGGCTGCAACATTTAGTTGTATTTCCATTATATTAAAAGTCCAAAAGTACAAATTTTGAAAATCCATTTTGTCACGTACATAGTGCAAGATAACGAATTACGAATTTGGAAAAATTCGTAAATAAATTTGCTTGTCTATGCAGTCTGAGGAATGTATACACCGAATTCCACGATTCTAGCTGCGGTCATTTGTTGGGTACTATTTTATACCCTTTTTCCATTTCTGGGCTGGACACAAATTTTGCACATTTGATAAAAGTTGTTATTTTCTGTTTCTTTTTGCATTTAAATTAAATAATTGATATGTTTCGGTAATTTTTACTCAAATGGAAGTTATTATTTAACAAAATTTATAATTAGGCATGACAAAAGGAAAATTGTACATTGAGGCGCGGCGTCAGGTTATTATGCAATTGAACTATAGTGCAAACATTCTAAATTGATCCAGACAGATTGTATGCAATATTCTAAGGCATATTGACACTTATGGGAGCTTCAAAAATGTCGCACAATGTCCTACGCCGGGAAAAACAACCCATGAATCGAATTTTTTAATTTATAGAACCTGCGTAGCAGATCCATTTAAAAGCTCAACTGCGTTACAGAGAGACCTTTCGGCAAAATTTGACATTAGCATTTCCTCAAGAACCATAAGAAGAAGAACCAATGAAAAAAAAAATAATTCGGATACATTGCTGAACATAAGCCACACGTATCAAAAAATGACTTACATTTGCTCAGGAGCATTTAGAAAAATCCAAGATTTTTGGGAAAATATCGCCTGAATTGGCGAATCGAACACATGTCGGTTCGGATCTAATACAATACGAATTATGCCCTCCAAACATGCAGCACAACCCAAAGTACAAATATGAGACGGTAAACCTTGATGGCGAAAATCTGATGGTATATACTGCGTTTTCTGGACACGGTGTTGGTCCCATACACAAAATCGATACACTAATGGATCAGTATATTTTTCAAAAATCTACTTGTTAATACTATGATAACATATTCATATAAAACCAGTAAGGAAAGGCTAAAGTCGGGCGCGGCCGACTCTATGATACACTCTACTTTCAATCCGAATACAATTCAATTCGGTGAAAAAGTGAAAACGGGAAGGTTTTTTGTATCCTGTAAATGTATGTGTTTGACAAAAAATTTTATATCGGAAAGGACATTTGTATAAGGATATATTGAAACCTGGAAGGAAATAGGTGAAATATAAAATGTATAGTTTGGCCAAAATCGGTTAAACTTATGGGAGCAACATTTGAATTTGGGCTATATTTAAATCTGAACCGATCTTACCCACTTTCACCATAGTTTTGTTTAGTTAGATTATAAGAAGTTGTGCGAAATTTAAAGAAAATCGAGTACAATATGTGGCTTTTAAAGCGGCAAAAGTCAAATCGGGAGCGACATTTGTATGGGGGCTATATCTAAATCTGAACCGATCTGTCCGATATTCACCATGGGAGTTTCTAGTCGGAATATAAGATGTTTTACCAAATCTGAAGACACTCTGATACATTATGTGGTTTCTAGAGCGGAAAAAGTCAAATCGGGAGCGAAATTTGTATGGGAGCTATATATAAATCTGAACCGATCTGACCGATATTCACCATGGGTGTTTCTAGTGGAAATATAAGATGTTTTACCAAATCTGAAGACAATATGATACATTATGTGGTCTCTAGAGCGGAAAAAGTCAAATCGGGAGAGAAATTTGTATGGGAGCTATATATAAATCTGAACCGATCTAACACATTTTTACCACAGGTGTTTCTAGTTACAATATAAGATGTTTTGCCAATTTTAAAGAAAATCTGTTGTAATATGTGGTGGTCTAGAGTGAAAAGAGTCAAATCGGGAGTGAAATTCGTATGGGGGCTATATCTAAATCTGATCCGATTTTCTTCAAATTAAATAGCGTTCGTCCTTATCCCGAGAAACATCGTTGTGCAAAGTTTCATTTGGTTCTGTCTACAATTGCGACCTGTATCGTGATTACAAGAATAGATGGACGGACGGACGGACGGACGGACAGACGGACATTGCTAAATCGACTCAGAAAGTGATTCTAAGACGATCGGTATACTTAACAATGGGTCTATCTCGTATCCTTTTGGGTGTTACAAACAAATGCACAAAGCCATAATACTCTCGTGGAGTGTATAAACATGCCACTTAAGTGGGGTTTTATGCACGACAACCAACCAAAACACACTTAACGCCAGTGAAGAGCTGAACTGAATAGATTTTTAAAAATGGTCCAGCACAGTCACCGGATCTCAATCCTATCGAGAATCTATGGAATGGACTTTAAATACATATTATAGCAATAAAACCCAAAATTTTTTCCCGATTTCTTGAATGAAACTCAAAATACCTGATATGCTATTCCAATGGAGCGTTTTATGTCTCTAGTGGAGAGTATGTCCAGAAGATGTGCAGCTATTACTCAAAAGAGTGGATAACCACCAAATATTAAGTTTATAATAAAATGTATTTTTTTCCGGTTTGATTAAAGTTATATATATCATCATTCTAGCTGTATTCGTTTAGTTGGTACAATTTGTATCCCCTGTTCCCAATATATCCCTTGAAAGTATGAATTTGGAAAAAAAAATTTCGTATACTCCGAATTTCATGACTCTAGCTGCGGTCATTTGGTTGGTCATTTTCATCTTCTCCGATTTTGATGAAATTTGGTGCATGCATTTTACTAGTGATTGCGGGTATTATACCGCTTACCGTAGCTCAAAGTACTGCGTGGGTTAAGTTTTACAGTGGTCCAAATTTGGTTATCTCGGGGGTTTTTGGACGAGACGGCTTCCTTATCGATATCATAACTTTGGATCGTGTCATCAGATTTTAACGATATTGATGAAAAGATGAATGTCCTTGTGATTCAAGGACTCCAAAAATAATTTTAATCCTTGAATATCCTGATAAACATATCTTTAATTTTCTTCATTTTGTTTTGTATTTTAGCTTATTTTATTCTCTACTAAATATCAAAAATTCAGAGTGGGGTGGCCATAGGTTATGAAATTACGGCTGTTTTCCAAAGTATTGCGTTATTTGAACATGTGTTTATAATCACTTTAAACGTAAAAAATATTTAAATATTTAGCCACGCTCTTTGGAGTACCTCACACTCAATTGTCCCCATTCTAGGTAAAATTAAATCCTTTATGACTTCTGTACTTCTGTAATCCACTGTGTCTAGATATTTGATGTTTTTTTTAATTGTTTTGTAAATGTTGAAGTTCGACGAACCTTCTATTACATTCCACACAAACCATTCGACCAGGTACAATTTTAGTATTTATAACTACCATACATATGTTCTCTGAGAGTCGGTTTAGCCGACTGAAGTTTTCTTATTTTCTTTCATTTTAGATGACGATATCAATTCGGCTGAACACTAGTATCACAGTTTTCACATCTGGAAGACAAGTAACAATTTTGTTGTTCCTTTTACTCACGAATGTTTCTTCTTCAATTTATGTTATTGATTCTGCAGATAAATCTTATTATAAAGATGCAGAAGAAATACGTTTTTGCGAATTAACACTTTCTCTGTAGTGTAATTTTCATTGAAAACTGAATATATATATATTTTTTGTGGCATCTAATTTGAAATATGAATAAATACAAATGAACACTCTTACTTCTGATTTCACAACGTCATTATTCACAATCTTTATCGATGATTCAGAATACATTGTATTTTTCACTTATTTTGGTTAATTTATTTAAGACAGAATTTTGACGTAAACGCCGCCACTTCGCAAACACGAAAAACATAAGCAAATAACAATTTCTACTTACGTCAAAATTGTTTTTGCTATAAATCGGCAGTTTTCAGAGATTATGTAAAGTCTAAAGTCGGCATGCATATACCTCGATTTGATTACTAAACCCGGTGGTTCACGGGTGCAATTTTATGTAGTTCATATAAATTATACAGTAATATAAATTCATATATAATCATACTAGCAAATACCCGCTACTTCGTATGCGGTGTAAACGCTCAAAACTTAAAAAAAAAATACTTTATTTTTTATCGATTCCAGATCCCACATTGCCGATGGAATTTATACACCGAATTAATTTTAGTCCCCTTTGTACAAATCATCATTATCAATTTATACGTAGTCAATAGTTTAATTTAAGTAGGCACGAACATTGAAACAATTTTCTTACAAAAAATCATATAAAGCAGAAAAATATTTGTCCTTCTCAACAAAGTAGTAACGTATATGGCAGTTGGGATAGAACAAAGTGTAACGCATTAAAGGAGTGACTTATGTCAAAAATCCCTTTCTCGTCCGTCTGTCTATCTGGCGGGCTGGTGTACAGGAATTTATTCAAACTCTGAGCATAGTATTACTATTGCCAGACTTAGTTTAAAATTGGATATGGTTGAAGTACAATCGTTATCCATTTTAAGCCCTTAAAAAGAGAAATTTCGAAAATCATTTTGCGTTTGTAAGCATTTTGAGGTACATATATACACGCTGAATTTTACGATTCCAGCTCCGTCTGTTTTATTGGTTCCATTTTTATCCTTTTTTGCCCATTTTCGTCCTCAAAAAGTACGAATTTTGCAAAAATATTTTCTTGGTCGCAGTCATGCTATCGTTTGACGTGGGCTGTGGTACAATTTTCATGTTTTTTTTTATCCCTTTCAACTCCATTTTACCCTTTAAAAGTACGAATTACGAAAAAATCTCTTCAAATCTGATATCTACGCTGTAAGAGAAATCTACACACCAAATTTCATGATTCTAGCTTCAGCCGTGTTGTTTGTATCATTTTTGTCCCTTTTTGCCCCATTTAACCCCCCAAACGTACGAATTTTTCAAAATCCACTTTTTGGGTTACCTTCATGCCGCAAGAGGAATACCCATTCCAAATTTCAAGATTCTAGGTCCAGCCGTTTGGTCATTTCGGTGGTACCATTTGTATCCCTTTTTCCCCATTTCACCCCTTAAGAGTACGAATTTCGAAAAATCCCACCTCTACACTGTAAGAGAAATGTACACGCCAAATTTCATGATTCTAGCTTTAGCCGTTTGGTCTGGGGAGTGATCAGTCAGTCACTCAATCATGCAACTGTTTTATATACATATATAGATTTTGCAAATATGGTATATAATATGGTAATTGATCCAATTTTCCTGCAGATATTCCGAATAAAGTAAATATAACATGATATGGAAAAATTGATCAAGATCCAATGACAAATACAGATTATACTTACTTATATAATAGAATGAATCAGGCGGATATGAAGGGGCCTGAAACAACGCGTGTACCAAAACATGGGACTATATAGTTCTCATAATCTGCCCAATTTGATCAAGATCCGATGTAGGTTCTAGAGCTGTAATAGAGTAGAATCGGGGCCCCATTTGGGTTATAGCAAAGTATGGACACATATATTTGACTTTCATAGAATGTATTCTTAGTTGAAATATAATATAATCTCCAAAATTTGAAACCAATAAATAAATCTTATACTAGCAAATACCCGCTACTTCGCACGCAGAAAAATGGTATGGTAAGACAGTAGTTTATATCAGTATTCAACTTGTTTTTAAGGATATCACTTTCAGCGTTTATACGTAGTAAATAGTTTAATTTATAGGCACAAAATGGAAACAATTTTTCTACAAAAAATCATATAAAGTAGAAAATTATTTGCACGTTTCTTTCTTAGGCTGTGAAAATATCATTAGGGATAGAAAAAAAGTGTAACGCATTAAAATCATAAGTATGTTCCAAGTCCCTTTCACGTCCGTCTAGCTCGCTGGTATACAAGATGACTCTGGAAGGGACTTAAAGAATTTATTCAAACTCTGCACATAGTACTATTTAAACTTAGTTTAAATTCGAAAATGGGGGAAATTGATATACATCTTATGGTACATACACACGTATAGTCCATATTCCAAAACAAACGATCCGGACTTAAAATTAAACCTAATATAACTTCTATACTTTCCACGCAAATTGACATAAGCTTTGGTCAAAATAAAAAAAAAGATAATGACTATAATGTTCACACATAACTCTTTCTGTGCCGTTTGTGCCTTAAACATACAAATTTCGAAACATTAATTTATGTACTCGGAGAAATGTGCACACCGAATTTCTTTTCATATTCTAGCTGAAAACTTTAGTTGGTACTATCTTTATCCCATATCCCCAATTTTGGTTGGTATCATTTGCACCACTTTTGATCCGCTTCCCCATTTAAAGTACATATACAAAAGTATAAATATTGAAAATCAGTTAATGTTTCGCGTCTACACTGTCAGAGGAATATACACACCGAATTTCACGATTCTAGTTTCAGCCGTGTTGTTGGTACCATAAAAAGGTACGAATTTCGAAAAATATATTAATTTTGTGTTTCTATGCATGTACAAACCAAATTTCATGATTAGTACCGCTGTTATCTGTTTTTACCCAATTTCACACCTAAAAGTTAAAATCAATGAAGAATATTTTCGTGGTCGTATTCGCGTTATAAGAGTAACATGCGTTCCAAATTTCAAGATTCTAGGCACAGTATTTTGATACAATTTTTAACCCTTAAAATGTTAATCCCATTTAAATTAAAAAGTACAAATATCGGAAAATTCCTTGTTATTACTTATCTACACTGTAAGACGAATATGCGTACCGAATTTAATTATTGTAGCGTCATCCATGTTCTTGGCACCTTTTTTATCCCGATTTTCTCGTTTACCCTTTAAAAGTACGAATTTGTTCAATTTTCGTTTGTAAGCATTTTCAGGGAAGTACACGCCGAATTTCATGATTCCAGCTCCATCTGTTTGATTGGTACCATTTTGTATCCCTTTCTACCCAATTTCACTCACAAAAAGTACGAATTTTGAAAAATATTTTCTTAGTCGCATTCGTTCTGTAAAAGTAATGCCCGTTCCGAATTTCATGATTCTAGGCCCAGTTGTTTGGTCTTGGCTGTGGTAACATTTTTATCCCATTTAATCTCTTAAAATTACAAATTTCGAAAAATGTCTTCTTATCAGTGATTTGGGCTGTAAAACGAATATACATATCGAATTTCATTATTGTAGCGTCATCCGTGTTGTTGGTACCTTTTTTATCCCCTTTTCCCCGTTTACCTACTAAAAGTACGAATTTAAAAAGATTGGTCATTTTGTGTTTCTAAGGGTTTTGAGGTATGTACACAACGAATTTTATTATTCCAGCGCCATCCGTTTGATTGGTACCATTTTTATCCCTTTTTACCCGATATCACTCACAAAAAGTACGAATTTAAAAATATTTTCTTGGTCGCATTCGTGCTATAAAAGTAATGCCCATTCCAAATTTCAAGATTCTAGGCCCTGCCGTTTGGTCAGGATGGTGGTACAATTTTTACCCTATTCTATCCCTTAAAAGTACAAATTTCGAAAAATGCTTTCACTAATAAAGTGATCTGCGCTGTAAAACGAATATACGCACCGAATTTCATTATTGTAGCGTCATCCGTGTTGTTAGTACCTTTTTTATCCCCTTTTCCCTTTAAAAGTACAAATTTCGAAAAATTCCTTCATTTTGCGATTCTAAACATTTTGTTTCAGCTCCATCCATTTTAATGGCACTATTTTTATCCCTTTTTTCCCGCTTTCACCCCCAAAAAGTACGAATAAGAGAAATTTTTGTACCAAATTTCAAGATTCTAGTCCCAGCCGTTTGGTCATTGCGGTGGTACAATTTTTATCCCTCTTAACCCCATTTTACGAATTACGAAAAATTCCCTTCAAATCTGATCCCTTTTGTACCATTTAACCCCCCAAAAGTACGAATTTTTAAAATGTCACTTTTTGGGTTGTCTTCATGCCGCAAGAGGAATATCCATACCAAATTTCAAGTTTCTAGGCCCAGCTATTTGGTCATTGCGGTACTACCATTTTTATCCCTTTTTACCCCGTTTTACTTCTTAAAAGTACGAATTTTGAAAAATCCCGTCTTATTACACCTCTACACGCGAGAGAAATGTACGCACCAAATTTCATGATTCTAGCTCTAGCCGTTTGGTCTGGGGAGTGATCAGTCAGTCACTCAATCACGCAACTCTTTTATATATATAGATTATTATATCAAATTAGCGAATTGTAGCCAGAACTAAACGAAACTTTGCACAACGAAGTTTTTCGGGATACGGACGAACGCTATTTAATTTGAAGAAAATAGGTTCAGATTTACATATAGCTCCCATACGAATTTAACTCCCAATTTGACATATTTTAACAGATTTTCTTTGCAAAACATCTTATATTTCCACTAGAAACACTCATGGTGAAAATTGGTCAGATCGGTTCAGATTTATATATAGCTCCCATACAAATTTCGCTACCAATTTGACTTTTTCCACTCTAGAGACTACGTACATTCAGAGAATTTCTTCAAATTGGGCATACTTGAATTGGAATAACATATTGTGTAAGTAGGTCACATCATTCCATGTTTGGATATAGCCCCGATACAAATATTCTTCTCGATTTGACAAATTGGGTCAGGTCATAGTAGCCTATGATTAGGAAACTTACAAAAATCGTTCCCGTTTTCGATGTTTTACCAAATTAAATAAAGTAGTTCATAAACACAAGGTATAAAAACAATGAAAAATCCAAGAAAATGCGTTAATGAAAAATATATATTTTTTAATTTTTTTTTGATGGTGCAACCTCACACTACAAAAAAATAAATAAATTTTTCCATAACCTACCTCTTTGGATTTTTCATTGTTTCTATACCTTGTGTTTATGTACTAGTGAAAAAAATTATAATTTTGATGATTTTTCACTGTAATTCTGGTTGATTTTGTAAAAAAAATTGAAAACAAATTCTAAAAAATAGAAGCCATCATTTCACCAATTTCAAATTCCCACAGTGGCTTAAAAATAGACCTAAGCACACTACTTTAAAATGTCAACTAAATGGATTGGTGTAATCATTACGAAAATCAAAATAGAAGAATTGAAATTGCAAAGAATTCAAAAAAAATCTAACCCTACTATTACACTCCATATAAAAAGTTAAAAAGTAATTAAAATTATCTTCAAAACAAGAAATAACACATTAAAATCTGTTAAGTATTTCAGGAGTTACAAGCGATTGAATGAACACACCTTTTCGAAAAAGTAGTATTTATTAGAGTGGCTTCTTTTGTGAGGAAGGAAAAAATGTTTTTGATGTTCCCGAATATAATGAAATATTGGTTTGTTTCGTGTGTTCTCCCAAAATATTTCGCGTTTATCATTGTCCGTTCGTGAGCTGGACGCGTTCAACCTGTATCAATCAGGGTTTTCTTGGATAAAATTCACGGTGAGAATGGTATTTGAAAAAAACCTGCTAGAAATTAAAATCTGACCCGAGCCTTATCAAACCATATTAAAAACTTGTAATATGACCCAGTATAAAGGGCAGATTTATACTATTTAGTGCAATTTTTAATGAATTTTTTATTAAAACCGCTATAACTTTCATATTTTTAGTTCGATTTATGTTTTATGGACTCGTTGGAGAGGTATTCATAACCAATTGCTATTTTTAGAAATTCCTAACCCATTAAGGGCCGACAATTTTTTTCTTACTGTTGGTTCTCAGTGGGTTAAATGTAATCGTAAACACATTCTAGTCTTAAAAAAACCTAATTTTTGAAAAAACATCTGAAATTTTGGTCTTTCAATGGATAACTTGGGAGAAAAACTTCACTTAAGATGTTACAATGAAACTGTGCGACATGATTTCCCTCCCAAGAACGAGATTATATAGAAGTAAAACTTTAGGTCACTAATAGGAAAACTCGTACTCAGTTTTTTTATTTCGTGGCAATTTATCGAACTAAAAATGTGGAAGTTATTGCGGTTTTTATAAAAAATGCATCAAAAATTGCACTAAAATAGTATAAATCTGCACTTTATACTGGGTCATATTGCAAGTTTTTAATAAGGTTTGATAAGGTTCGCGTCGGATTTTAATTTGTAGCAAGTGTTTTCCAAATACCATTCTCACCGCGAATTGTATCCAAGAAAAACCTGATTTATAGAGGTTATTTTGAACGCGTCCAGCTCACAAACGGACAATGATAAAAGCGAACTATTTTGGGAGAACACATAAAACAAACCAATCTTTCATTTTAGGTGGGAACATCCACAACTTTTATTTTGAAGCCACTCTAGTATTAGTATTAGAATAACTTTTTGAATCGATTTAGCCATGTCCGTCTGTCCGTCCATCTATTCTTGTAATCAAAGTACTGGTGGCAATTATTACCGATCCTAACAAAAACTAGCACATGGGAGTTTTGTGGCCCAAGGACGAACCCTATTTAATTTGAAGCAAATCGGTTCAGATTTTGATATAGATTCCGCTCTAGAAACCGCATATTTTACTCGATTTGCTTAAAATTTAACACAGTACCTTATAATTCAACTAGAAAGATATATGATGAAATACGGCCAGATTGGTTCAGATTTAGATATAGCTCCCATACAAATTTCGCTCTCCATTTAACTTTTTCTGCCCTAAAAACCACATATTTTTCCGATTTTCTTCAAATAACAACTTATATTTCAGTTGGAAACAGTATAATGAAAGTGGGACAGATCGGAACATATTTAGATATATAATGTTACTCCCCATTTTACTTTTTCCGCTTCAGAAATCCCATATTTTAACCGATATTCTTCAAATTTGACAAAACACATTATATTTCAACTAGAAAATCCTATAGTGAAGGTGGGTCACATCTTGTCAGGTTTGAAAACAACCCTCATTCAATTGTCCTCTCAATGTATTACAGACTTTGATCTAATTTAGCAGAACACGTTATACGTCTTCTGGAAACATACATTGTGAAAGTAGGCCACATCGGTTCATCAATGGTTATTGTTTCCTGTGTGATAAAAATCGTGGCCGAGGATGGGACTTTACTTTATATGATTTTACAAGGAGGAAAATAAGCTTAATAATCTTCGTGTAATATGGGTTTATAAGTTAATTTCACGCCAAATGTTTGTAACACCAAAAAATAATCGAGCTAGACCCAACATGAAGTTTACCGATCGATTTAACGATGTCTGTCAGTCTGTGCGTCTGTTGTCCATCTATATCTTGTTCGCAAATACAGATCGCGATTGTTGTCCGATTGCTATTAAATTTTTTGGGCCAAGTACGGTCGCTATTGAATTTTGAGGAAACCGGTTCTGATTTAGACATAGCCTTCCCTACCCTATAACTGCTATACAAAACATATTTTACATTGGATCTTGATAAAATTTTTAGGATCGTGTTATATTTCAACTATAAATACACAGAAAAACAAATTGGATTTAATTAAAAAATTCAAAGTGAAATATTATTATTCCAAAAAGATGTGATAAAGAAATGCAAAGAATCAATAAAGAAATTTGTAAGCCGTTTATGGAAAATATGCTTACCATTTCACTACGCTCGGTATACGGAGAATTAAGATATAGTTAAAAATAAGTCGATTACGCGCATGTCGTTGCGATTTTGTCAATTGTTAATATTACGCTTTAGAATACACATTTTACATCAGAAGTTGATCAAATTATATTTCAACTAAGAATATCAACTATGAAAGTAAAATATATGGGTACATATTTTGGTATAACCCCAATACAAATGCAACATTATAAACTATTTCTGCTCTAGAATCTAAAGGGTGATTTTTTAAGAGCTTGATAACTTAAAAAAAAAAAACGCATAAAATTTGCAAAATCTCATCGGTTCTTTATTTGAAACGTTAGATTGGTCCATGACATTTACTTTTTGAAGATAATTTCATTTAAATGTTGACCGCGGCTGCGTCTTAGGTGGTCCATCCGCTTAGTCCAATTTTGGCATTTCCACGTTTTTGAGTAACAGAGACCCAATTGGTGCGAACGGCGACGAATCGAAAATTGGTGGTCATCATTAACACTGGCCGATACAGCTGCGATATTTTCTTCAGTTCGCACTCTACGTAAGCGTGTTGGTGGTTTAATGACCAACAATGTAAATTTGGTGCGAAATTTAGTCATAATAGCCCGAATAGCCGCTTCAGTGGGTCGATTAAACTGACCATAAAATGGAAGCGCACAATGAACTTTCTTAACAGAGCACGCATTTTGATAATAAAATTCAATAATTTGCAAGCGTTGTTCGTTTGTAAGACGATTCATGATGAAATGTCAAAGCATACTAAGCATCTTTCTCTTTGACACCATGTCTGAAATCCCACGTGATCTGTCAAATACTAATGCATGAAAATCCTAACCTCAAAAAAATCGCTCTTTATATCTAACATCGGATCTTGATCAAATCTTGCAGATCATGATATATTCCATATAGGAGTACCTAAAGGAAAATATATGGGCCCATGGTATAACCCCCAAGTGTTGTTATAGGTCACCTGCAAATCTCCGTCCGATTTATATTATTACCGTTTTAAAATCTGCATTTGTCATCGGATCTTCATGTCATCCGATGTGGCCTGTATGGACTTTCATTACCGCTGTAAACACTCATATTACATCGGATCTTGATCATATTTGTTAATATGTTAAAGTGGACATATGGGTCCTTGTTTTCATATTGCCCCCACAAATATTGGTCGTTGTTCCCACATCTCGATATATTTCAGTTAGGAACACTTACAGCAAAAGCATTTCGCAAATATATAGCCCTTGCTCATATGTTCCGTCCGATTTGTTTGCATAGCACTCAAGGTTCAAGTTATTACAACAAATCATAGTTGAAATGGTATTTTATTTGTTCACAAACTAGACAATTAATATAATTTCCATTTTTTACACTTAAGTCGGCTTTTGACGAATGAATATTACCTTTTTAACCTTTCTTTACTATTGTGCTAAAAAAGAAAACGTGTATTTTTACAAAATTCTAATAAAAAATTCACCATCTTTCAAATCCCGCCCATTTGTTATTTTGTGTATTACTATTGTGTATTATTTGGATGTTATATTTGTATTAACTCACACAACAATATAGGAATCTCGGCGACGAATATACTCTAAAACAGTTTTTAATTTCGAATGGGAAGGGTCACGGCCACTTTCCGTCCATCTTTGCACAACTATTTACACTGGATCTACTAACACAAATTATCAGCACTCTAGGTGTTATAGAACTGGCAATATTCGATAATAGGTTTTAACTTCGTATGTGAGTTAGCACGTCCATTTATCCGCCCATTTTTGGCACAACTACGCACGTTTATGCTAGATGCACTCACACAAAATTTCAGTATTGTATCTGTCATAGAACTGAATATATTCGAAAATAGGTTATAACTTCGTATGGGAGGTGCCACGCCCATTTTCCCAATAGCGGGCATTTTTGGTACAATTACGCACATTGATGCTAGATGCACCTACACAAAATTTCAGCACTCTAGGTGTCCTAGAACTGACAATATTCAAAATTGGGTTTTAACATCGTATGGGAGGTGCCACGCCCAGCTTTCCAATACCGCCCATTTTTGGCACAACTACCCACATTGACGCTAGGTGCACTTACGCAAAATTGTAGCACTCTATGTGTCCTAGAACTGGCAATATTCAAAATTGGGTTTTAACTTCGTATGGGAGGTGCCACGCCCACTTTTCCAATACCGCCCATTTTTGGCACAACTGTGCAGACTAACAATTAGTGAACTTTCACAAAAATGCAAGGCTCTAGCTGCAACAGTACCCCAAATATACTAATTTATAAAAAACGAATAAAACCCCAATTTGTGTGGGAGGTACCACGCCCACTGAAAATATCAAAAAATTATATAGCCTTTTTCACCACAGGTTCAGCATGAACATACTGTGAAAATTTCAAGAAGATCGGTCCAGTAGTTTAGGCTATAAAGAACAAACAAACAAACACATATTAATTTTTATATATATAAAGGGTCCGCCAAATAACTTTTTTTTTGAAAATGCTATAAAAAAACTAATTTCATTCAAATGGCTGCCTCGGGCACCCCACAAATAATAGTCCAACGGTTGAATAGTTGAAAAAAAAACGTTAGAAGGCGGACCCTTTAGATAATTTACATGCACTACGTTAAACAGCCTCCCACAAAACAAGTGGGTTTTGTACTCGCAATGAGGTATATATGCAGCGAGTGGTCTAGGGTATAATAAATTAAAAAACAGTCGAGTTTAAATTCGCTGGGTTGCCAACTTCAGCGTACTTTCATCGTCACCCAAATACTGTCGGATTAAAATAGTTTAGCTGCTTTAGCTTTTTGTAGTCGTCGGTGTGCTCTCAAGTCCCATAATTGTGTTTCTGTGTTTTTTAAGTTTTAAAGTTTATTGACCCTACAGTTTTGCGAATGAGGAAATGTTTTGATACAATAACAACAAAACAGCTTCAAATAGCAGTTTTACAACTATTTTACGTATTTACGCAATTAGAGGGATGTACATTCCAAATGGCATGTTCCTAACTGTTGTCGTATCATTGGTACTATTTTTATCCCTTTTTCTCCATTTCGTCCGCTAAAACTGTTTTCAACTTTTTGGTGTTTTTACGATACAAGAGGAACGTAGGCAACAAATTTCTATTGCATATAAAGCAGACATTAAAAAATGCTTAAATAGTCTTCTTGTTAGGAGGTATTTTCAGTCCTTGCTAGGGAAAAAATTTTCATCCTGGACCGATTTTCAATAACAACCGATCTGCAACCATAAAACACATTTGTAGAAAACTTTAACCTCCTAGCTCATTTCATTTGGCGGCTTTCAACAGACAGACAAACAGACGGGCATGATTTTGAATTTTACCACGACCCAGAATATATGGAGTCCCCGATGAATATCTCAAGGTGTTACAAACGGAATTACAAAGTGGATATGGGGTATATTCATCCTTAGGTGAAGGGTATAATAATAGTTGAACAATTCGTTGAATGGCGTCCAACACTTTCTGGCATTTCTTTACTTGGAGATGGTGTTTGACCCCTTAGCACACAACGCAGTTTGGGAGGCATCAGTATGTAAAGGTGTTCCCGAAAAAAAGTTAACCATACGCATTAACCCCCCAAGACCAAAACAATCCGGATAAACACAGACAAAACACAAACATTTTTGATGACAGAACTCCGCTGAGATCTCCACTGGAACGAAAATCCGAATTTACACTGTCAAATCCATACAAATTGGGGAACGTCGCTCACAAGGTTGTCAGTAGTATTCAAGCATTTGTCTACGCAGAATAATACAAATATATATGGACTGCTACCAATCAGGTACCTATCAATTTAGAAATCAGGCATACCCATGCACACTGGTCCCAAATCCATTGTTTATGGCATAAAGTCGAAAAATAAACATACAATCTTGTAATTTTGCACATTTGCCAGACATATCATACGCAAAAAATAAAAATAAAATTGGGCCGATCGGACCACGCCCACTACCACCTCCCATATAAACTCAATATATAACCAACAAAATTTAATGAAAGCTTAAATGAATGAAAATTCAGTCATATATTTAAATTGATAAAATTCATTAAAGAACACAATTAGCTTCATCTGTAACAGATTCCAAATATTGCATATAGTCTTTTATATATTGGTTCACAATTTGCACATATTTGCAAATTTGCATGGATAACTACGCAGGGAATAAAATGTATACAAGTGGACAGATTGTTTGGACGGCACACAGTGGTTCCAAATCCATTTTTTAATTAATTGTGTAACGGAAAACAGATCTTGACCTACATAGATCTGAAGTGTTTTCCAGATGATTTGCCAAACTTTGTATCCATAGTGCATATGGGGGCTACTGGGTGACCAAGTTAAATTTTGTAATGATTGTCAAAAGTGTATTTATTTACCGAATTCAAAGATATTTTGCACAGTGCTCGCGAATACCTACAAAAATGCACTTATATGTGTGTAGCTCAATTAGTTTAAGAGATATTTGTATATCTTATTATTATCCCGATTTCCAAACTATTTACATTGTTAGATTGGAAAGGGGAGAACACAAGTTTTAATAATATTTAACAGGCAATTAATAACGAATCACTTTTTGAGCGTCAATAGACGTGAAATTAAAAACAACAAAAAGATAATTTTTCTGTAATCGGTACATAATTTTCGTTTCAAAATTTAACTTGGCCGAGTTAACCAACCTTACAAGAAAAGTGGAGTGTTACCAAAGACTTTCTATATTCAAGACAAGAAATCTCGCTCTTTGCTGTTATTACCGACGCAACGTTGAGAGATGACAGCGAATGAAAATTTTGTTAAATCAAAATATGAAAATGAGGAAAAGATTGAGTACATTTAAGAATATACACGAAAACGAAATGAATATATCTTTTATTGTTAGATGTTGTAGAATATTTTGTTTTCTTAGCAACAGTAAAATAACAACAAACAAATGTGCTTTGCAGAAGCAAATGTTACTCTCGCATTTCTGGAAGTTAACATACAAATAGCGATAGTTCTCCTCCAGTAGTTTTACGATCTTTGTGTGTTACCATTCTACTCTTTGTATTAAGAGATTTACATGATTTAATTCCGGCGATCTATAAAGCTAAGAATATATACAACCGTAATTAATAAATAATATGCATAGTATGTAAAAATCTTTTAAAAAGTTTTACATACGTAGAATATAATTTCTGAATTGATAACTTCTGAATTTCAAATGAAAAGTTCTGAATTTCTGATTTTCAATTGATGAATTCTGATTTTCAAATGAAATTTCTGAATATCAAGTGACCAGTTCTGAATTTCAAATGGAATTTCTGAATATCAATTGACGAGTTCTGAATTTCAAATGGAATTTCTGAATATCAATTGATGAGTTCTGAATTTCAAATGGAATTTCTGAATATCAAATGACGACTTCAGAATTTCAAATGGAATTTCTGAATATCAACAGATGTGTTCTGAATTTCAAATGGAAATTCTGAATTACAATTGATCTTTTCTGAATTACACTTGGAAATGGTGTAGAACCCTCAAGGTCAGAGACGTATTGGCAGACCTGTGACTACATGGAGGATGCAGCTTGATAAATAAATTGGACCAACCGAACGAAGATGGGTTAAAATAAAGGGAATTGCTTGTAATAGAATTGAAAATTGAAGTACTTTTAACAAATATTCTTCTCTTTCATTTCATTTATCCTTAATAATTACGAAAATAAAATAATTAAAACATCAGTATACTTTGTAAATTAAACGAAAATATCACCAAATGGAAAACTGAGTACACAGTGCTCCTGTATACGACGTCTAGTTTCACGTGTATAAGTCCGCTTCAAAAAGTACTGTCGCACAGTGTAGTAGTTATGATCTAAAAAATGAGCATGTCAAACATGTTGGCTCATACCTACATATTTCCCAGCTGCCATTAGTGAAACATGTACACATGTGGTCCAAATCACATGAAGAAACTCAAACCGCGCGGATCTTTTAAAAATATTTCATATTATGATTACATGCTCGTAGATTACATGCAAAATTTCAGCACGCTACCATCATGGACAGGCGATTTTGTTTAGGATTAATACCCTACCCTATGACTGTATATTTCCGTAGCCTACCTGAAGTCTATTAACGATATATAATATTTTTTAGGTTAATATATAATCGGCAACAATGCTTTTCAACTTCATGTTAACTTGCATTTATATTAATGCAAAATCAGTAATATTTTTAAAAGATTTGTGTATTTGGGACCACCTAGTATACATACATACGTATTAACAAAATTTGCATATTGATTACCGATTTTTTAATAAAATCACGTACAACACACAAATAAAAATTGCACGCTCCTAATTAAATAATGTATATAGATATTTGGTGAATTGGCAAACTGCAAATTTATTAAACACACCTACAGAAATGTCAGTGGCCTCATAGAAAGGACTGACATTTCAACGGTAGTGATGCTGGAGTAATATACAGATGTGAATCCACCCTCCACCATAGGGTGGAATCACATCTACGAAGGTATGTTTTAACTGATGTAAGCAACTGTGTATATTGTCCACTTTCCGGGTGGCATCATAACTCTAAGTGATATCAAACATAAGCTATCTGCAAATCTGGACCAGGATGATATATATACCCTTCACTAGTATTATGTCTTTCTGTATTTGTTTGTAAGACCCAAAAAACACTTAGAGATGTTTTAGTTTTTACTTCAAATTTAACCTTTACAAAACAAAACAAGTAAGGAAAGGCTAAAGTCGGGCGGGACTCACTATATAATACCCTATACCACTCCATCGTATATACCTCGCTTTAAGTACTAAACCCAGGTGTTTCATGGGATCAATTTTATGTAGTTCATATAAATTATACAGTATAAATTTAAATTTAACGAGTATGGTAACTAATCCAATTTTCCCGCAGATATAGTAAAGTAAACATAACATGACCTGGAAAAATTGATCAAGATCCAATGACAAATATAGATCATACAACGGTAATAGGATGAATCTGACGGACATTAGAAGGGGGCCTATAACAACACTTGGGGCCTCTTCCAAAACATGGGCCTATATAGTTCTCCTTCACGGTAGGTACTCCTATTTGAAATATATTGTGATCTGCTAAATTTGATCAAGATCCGATGTAAGATGTAGTTTCTAGAGCTGTAATAGAGTAGAATGGAGCCCAATTGGGATATACCAAAGTATGGAAGGTACCTATAACAACACTTGGGTCCTGTGTCGAAATATTGGCCTATATAGTTGTCCATCACGATATCATGATCTGCAAAATTTGATCAATATCCGATGTAAGATGTAGTTTCTAGAGCTGTAATAGATTAGAATGGGGCCCCACTTGGGTTGTACCAAAGTATGGACACATATATTTGACTTTCGTAGTATATATTCTCAGATGAAGTATAATAAAATCTACAAAATTTGAATAACTTCCGATGTAAAATGTGGGTCCTTTTTATTATTAGATAATAAAAAAGTAGGTATTCTTAGTTGAAATATAACATGATCTGCAAAATTGTATCGAGATCCAATGTAGGATGTGGGTTCTAGAGCTATAATATAATATAAATTGGGGCCCAACTTGTATGGGGGTTATACCAGAATATGGACCCATATATTTCACTTTCATAATGTGGGTCCTAGAGGGGTAAAAGTAAAAATGAGAGCGCCACATTAAATAGTGGGTCTTATAGATCACTCTCAAAGTAGGTATTCTTTATTGAAATATAACATGATCTCCAATATAAGGTATGGGTTCTAGAGCGATAACAGTGTAAAATGGGGGCCCATTTGTATGGGGGCTATACCAAAACAGTGACCCATATAGCTGGCTTTCAAAACAGGTGTTTCTAGTCTAAATGTAACATTGTGTGGGAAATTTGGTCAATATCCGATGTAAAATGTGTATGCAGTAATAATGTAAATCGGAGGTACATTTGTATGGGGGGATATATATCAAAACATGGACCCATGTGGTCCACTTTCCCGCTAGCTATTTATAGTTCAAAATGAACACGATCCTGAAAATGTTGTCATGATCCCATGTAAAATGTGAATTCTAGAGCAGTAATAGTGTAAATTATAGGGATATTTTATGGAGACTATATCTAAATCTTAACCGATTTGCTCCAAAATCAATACCGACTGTCCTTGGCTAAATAAAATAACTTCTGCCAAATTTTATGATAATCGGACAAAAAGTGCGAACAAGCTTAGATGGACATCAGACGGACGGAAATACAGACATCGTTAAATCGATTCAGCTGGTGATTCTAAGCCGATCCGTGTACTTAGGTCTAGCTCGTTATTATTTCTTGGTGTAATACCCTATTCCACGAAGTGCTGTAGGATATAAATATTGAGGACCGCAGTCGGTTAAGAAATTCCAAAAATCGTACAAAATGGCAGAGGATTTTTTGAACTTACTTCTAGAGCAGTAATAGTGTAAATTGGAGGTACATTTGTATGGGGCTACATCAAAACATTGACCATGTGGTCCACTTTCATGATCCTTTTTATAAAGATCCAATGTTAAATCTGTATTCTAGAGCAGTAAAAATGTGTAAATTGGATGGATATTTGTATAGAGGATATTTGCAAATCTGAACCGATTTTCTCAAAATTCAATAGCGACCGTCCATGGCTCAAAATTGTGCCGAATTTCAAGGAAATCGGGCTACGATTGCGAATTTTAATGGCGAAAAAGCTTTAAATGGGCAGCAGACTGAAATTATTAAATCGACTCGGGAGCTGATTCTATGCAGATACGCATAATTAATGGTTGGTCTACCTCGATTATTCCTGGCTTTACCTATCCCACGGAGTGTTGTAAGGTATAAAATGAGTTCATTGATTCCAGGTGAAACCGCTTGGTTGCTACCATGTTTATTCCTTTTTCCATATTGACTCTAAAAGAATTTTGTTTGCGCGTCTACGCAGTCAGCGGAACGTATACACATTAGAGGGGCCTCCATTGGTATTCCCGATTAAATTAAACGGTGTTCCCGATTAAAATGAAAGATTGGTTTGTTTTATGTCCTTCACGAACGGACCTCTATTATTCAGATTTTCTTTGAAAAGAATTCACGGTGATAATGGTATTGAGAAAAAAACCGCTACAAATTAAAATCTGGCCCGAATCTTATCAAACCATATATATCAGTCTAATAGTTTAGGATTAACAATCATTTAAATTTTTCCCATTAAAAAGTTTATTTCATGTTTTAATTTTTAAGGGTATTTTTTTATATTTTTTTTAAACAATGACAATGTTTACTTAAATCTAAATCTACGACTAGTCCCATATAGTGACTAACTAGTAGCTTATTTATGTTACACTAGCAGTACCCGCTGCTTCGCACGCGAAAAAGCTTGTTATTTGTTATTAGATTTATCCGTCTCTGTTTTTGGATAGTGTTTATTTGATTTTCTTTTGGTGGATATAGATAAATCTAAAATAGTAATTTCGAACCCTCCTATTAGAAAGCACTCATATACAGTCAAAGGAATGTGCTATTTTAGCTGAACTCCCTTCGTATATATAATTTTTGTCATTTTCTACCCAGTTTTGAACAAAAAATTACAACCGCAATCCTCTATATCACTATAGGTAACATGTGTTTTTGCTTCCCCTAAAAACATGTACTTTATTTGGTACCACGTCGCCCTGCATCCTCTTTATAAGTTCAAATTTTGTAATATCCACTTATTTTCCGCGTTTACGTAATTAAATTGTACACCATTTTTATGCCTTTATGTCCCGCGCGTGGCTTAAAACTACAAATTTCGAAAAATCCATTTTGATTGCGATTCTACATTGTCAGAGGAATTTACATACCGAATTCTAGCTATAATACTTAAGTTGGTACCATTTTTATCCATTTTTGTCACGCTCACCCCTTAAAAGTACAAATTTCGAAAAATCCATATTTGTTGTCACAGGAATTTACACACCAAATTTCCCGACTATAGCTGCAATACTCAAATTAGTACCATTTTTATCCCTTTTTGCCTCTTTCCTTCCTTAAAAGTACAAATTTTGAGAAATCCCTATTTATAGCTCGTCTGCATGGCTATTGCAAGGAACACCCCGAATTTCATGTTTCTAGCTGCTGCCATTTAGTCAGGACGAAGGTATGATGTTTATCCCTTTTTGTCCCATTTTACCCCCTAAAAGTACGAATTTCGTAAATCCCTTTCTTAGTCGACGTCTACTTCATATTTGGGAACTACCCTGAAAATTTCATGACCCTGCTTCAGCCGTTTGGTCTAGGTTCTGGTCAATGATAAGTAGTCAGTAACGCAACTCTTTTATTTATATAGATTAAACAATTTTTAGGTTTATTCGACCTTTTTTTAAATATATGTCTAATTGAAGCGATTCAGCAGATCATGCGGTTTGAAACGTTTTAGTCTTCTGGTTAGCAGTGAGTTATTTAGTAAAGCTGGAATTTCGCTATTGGAATGCTGTCGTAGTTTAATTTCATGTTTTTTGGCGTATTTTACGATTTCCTTCTTGACAGTGCCCATCTTGAGGTCTCTATGTAGATCGTCGTTTCCAATATACCACAATATGTATATGGACAATATTACGTAGTACTTTGTTTTGGAAGATCTGTATCTGCCATCCAGAATCCCATATAGCCAGATTGGTTTGAGAAATTGTTTATAAATAAGTAGCTTATTGTCAATATTTAATTTTGAGTTTCTGCTGAGTAGCCATTTTAGATTTCTGTTTACATTTAATATATTTATACCCTCCACCTCCAGGATGGGGGTATACTAACTTTGTCATTCCGTTTGTAACACCTTGAAATATCAACCTGAGACTCTATAAAGTATATATATTATTGATCGTCATAAAATTTTAAGACAGTCTAGACATGTCCGTCCGTCTGACGCTAGCATCTAAACGAAAGGAGACGTCCAAATTTTCCATAAATGCGTCTTATAGTCGTAGATCGGTTGGAATTGAAACTGGGCGAAATCGGCCCTAAGGTAAAAAATTTTTCCTCACAAGGACTAAAAATACCCATAATAACCTCTAATATTTTAGATATTTAAGCATATTTTTTCAATATATCTGCTTGTACTTACTTGATATTATGTATGCGCATTCCCCCTATAACAAAAACGTGCACCATAAAGTGATTTTTATTCGTAGGGTATGAAATAGGGCAAAAAGGGATAAAAATGGTACATATCAAACAGCAGCTAGAAACACGAAATTCGGTGTGCACCTTCCTCTAATTGAATAGATACGTAATATAAAAGTTGTTTTCCAAATACGTACTTTGAAGGGGTAAAATGGGAATACAGGAACAAAAATGGTACCAACCAAACGGCTGCACCTAAAATAATGAAATTCGGTGTATACATTCCTCTGATTGCGTAGACACGTAAAATAAACGGATTTTTCGAAATTCGTATTTTTTGGGGTTAAAATGGAAAAAGGGGATTATAATATGAAATTCGGATTATACATTCCCCTCACTGTGTAAACACGAAAAGTTTCGGTGTGCACATCCCTCTAATTACGTAGACACGTAATATAAAGAGATTTTAGAAAGTCGTACTCTTAAGGGGGTAAAATAGGAAAAAAAGGGATAAAAATGGTACCAACCAAATGGCCGCAGCTAGAATCATGGAATTCAGTGTATACAAAAGAAAAAGATTTTTCCAATTTCGTACTTTTTACTTTTACGGCAAAAATTGGTTGAATGAATGAAGTTAGGTTATTTTGCACTATGTACGTGAGATAATGGATTTTCAAAATTTTTACTTTTGGAATTAAAATGTAATCGAAATCCAACCAACTGTAGCACCCACTATCTACCAATATTTATGGTGCTTACGCTTTTTTGAAAATATAAGAATATTGTTTTGAATTGATTGAAGTATTATATCGATATATAGTGTAAACGTATTGGTAGCATTGCCTTATAAGCGTGGTTTGTAATAATAAAAATATTATATTTATTTTTAATTTTTTTGTTTCAATTTTCTTTTAGTTTTGTTCGGCTGTAGGCTTTATTTGAAAAACAGGTGTTGTTGTTTTTGATAATTTATTTATTTAATCCCATTATTTCGATTGAAATCTTCAATCATCTTCACAAAAAAAAAGAATTACACATTTACATTAAAAATTTTTTCAAAAAGTTAAACAAATTTATGGATAATTACATTTTTATATATATAATATTATCTGCAGTCCGAGCGGTTTTGCGTGCTTTCGTCTACTGATGACAGTTTTGATCGTCTGTATTTGTCTACTGTGTAACGATAGATTTTGGCGCATTTATCTGTGTCAGTTTTGTAGTTAAGTCTTTTGTTGGTAGGAACGTCAATAATATGTAACATCTCAAGAGTGTATCTTCTATTATAATTTCTCTCCTCTGTCAGTATCTCTACATTGTCAAAATTTGGTGTATGGCCTGTGATGGTACAGTGCGCTGCAAGAGCTGTCTTCGGCTCTAATGGTCTGTTAATAGCTTTATGGTCATATAGTCTTTAATTTTGTCTTAGTAGTACCAACATATACCTTCTGGCATACGTTGGTTTTGTCCCCATTACATTTGATTTTGTAGACCACATTAGATTTTTCCTCATTTTCTAATTTTGTCTTCGTCCTACTAAATAAGTGGTTGACAGTATTGTCAGTCTTAAATGCTAAGTTATATTTATCTTTGTCATACAAATTTGATTGTTTAAGTCTTTCTGAGAAACCAGGAGTGTATGTCATAGATTTGTATATTTTCTGTGTCCTGTCAATCGCGCCTATTGTTATCTTTTTATTCCTACGTCTTATTAAGTCCTCTATAGTTTTTCTTGGAAAGTCATTTTTCTTTAAAATTTTTCTGATTTTACTTAAATTAGCATTATGGAATTCTTCATCGCTTATATCTAAGACCCTGTTTATAAAATTGGTCGCGGTGTTGATAATAATTCGTCTGGTGTGCTTAGATGTGAAATTGATTAATCGTCCTGATGATGTTGGTTTTTGGTACCAATCTAATTTTAGCCGATTTCCTTGTCTTATTACTACCGCGTCCAAATATGGTAGTTTTTCGTCCTGTTCTTTCTCCATGGTGAATTGAATTTGTCTATTGAATGAATTTAATATTTGAATGTTTCTTCCACTTTATTTTTCTTTAAGATTGCAAATATGTCGTCTACGTATTTCGTCAAGATTCGGGGTTTTGTAGTCATCTTCTCTATTGAATGGTAAAGTAATACTTCCAACACAACGTCTGCAATTATTGGCGATGCTGGTGACCCCATCGGCATTCCTCTACGTTTCTCGTAAATTTTGTCCTCATATTTAAAATAACGCGTGTCCTTTATACAAAAAGTCAATAGTTCTATGAAAAGGTCTTTGGGTATTTTAGTATATTCCTTAATGACGTCCCACTTATTTTCTATTGTTGCTATTGCAAAATTTACTGGTATACTTGGAAATAATGAAACCACGTCAAATGAGATTAATATTTCGTCGTCGTCAATATGTGTATTCGTAATTCTCGATTTAAAATCCTTTGCGTCCTTTACATTGTATCCAGAATCCTTCGTTAAGTTTTTGAGTATCTCCACCAGGTACCTGCATAATTCATTTGCTGGGGCGTTAATCGATGAGCATATCGGTCGAAGCGGTGTCCTTGTGTATTTTTGGTAGTCCGCAAATCCTTGGTATTTGTTTTGGTTTGGCTATACTAAAATATTTATATTTTCCTGTAATATTAATACACTTCTACGAAAATCGACAGCCTCTGTGGAATGCAATCCATGGTGGAGGGTGTATAAAGTTCGGCCCGGCCGAACTTAACGCCCTTTTTGTTGTAAATATGTTGATTCCAGTTGAGCTTGTTATCCAAATACATACCAAAATATTTAGCGTGATTTGCATATGGTACTTGTTGTTGATTTATGAATAATGGCTCGTAATTAATATCTTTCAGATGAAAGTCGACATGAACAGATTTGCTGCTATTTAATTGCAGTCGCCATTTTTGTGTCAACAGATGGAAGTCGTTCATAGCGCTTTATAAAAGTTCTACAGATACAGCGGTTTTTCCTCTTGCTAATACTACGGTGTCATCAGCGAAAGTAGCGGTAACGACATTTTCATTTTTCGGCACGTCTGACGTATATAATATAATTTTATTTAGGCCAGAGAATTGGTTGTCATATCTAAATATCTATCAGATAGATATGAGTTTAAGAATTGTCGTGGTAGTAAATTTTGTAGCTTTTTCAATTGTCCCTCATGACAAACTACATCAAAAGAAAATGGCAGATCATACTTCTTTATATTCGAGTGCAATTTCAATGTGATGTGCAACTCTGAGAATTTGCTCCATGGTAGAATGTTTTCACGAAATCCGAATTAATGATTGGGTATTAGATGGTTGGCTTGTATTACTGTATCAAGTCTAGTTCTTATAATTTTTTTAAATAATTTTTCGATAACGGGGAGTAACGAAATTGGTCTATAGGATTTTACATCTTGGCCACCCTTTCCAGGTTTAGGTATTATTATCACCTCAGCCACTTTCCAATAACTGGGGACATATTTCAGCTTCAAAGCTGCGTTGAAAAACGATATAAGCTTTGCTACACCACTCATTCAGTGGCAAGTTTTTTACTAGAGGAGCGCTAATTTTATCAAATACACGAGATTTATTCTATGTCATACCCCTTATTTCATTAATGTTTTCTTTAAGACTTACTATTCTTAACTCGGTGAAATACCGTTCATTATTATTCGTATTACTTTGATTTGTCATAAGGTGGGGTGTTCTGAAATTTGTCGATTTCGTAGACCTGATATTATATGTATCATTTACTTCATTATTATTTTGAGGTGGAGTTGAGGTTTGTTTGTCATTTACGATGTTTTCACCAAAGGCAGTGTTTAAGTGATCTGCAAATAGATTAGCCTTTTCCTCGTTACTTCTAGCCCAGGTGTTGTCATCACGCTTGGGAGAATTTTTCTGATTTTTTGGTCTGTTCTCACCCTTATTCACTGTCATATGTTAGCAACGAAGTGTAATTTTGAATGAGTCTTCATTGAATTGCCATTTTTGAGCTTGCCATTTTTTCCGCAACTTTCTCTTAAGTTTAACTATTTTTTGATTCTAAGAATTTACCGTAAAAAATATGGGCTTCACGGTAGTACTTTGGTCAGTAGCGGGATGAATGGCGTTGCTAAGATTAAGAGCTTCACTTTCTATATCTTCAACTGATTTAGTTTAGCTTTTGTTGGATTTCTATAGTCGTTAATTTCGAATGTACTAACCTTATGCCTTTTTCCGTATTTTGTTTGATCAAATTATGAAGTTTGTTGAAGTCGTTAAAATTGATGACTATAATGGGAGGAGGGCGTTCAGGACGTTAAGGCGGATTTCAATTGTTTAGGTGATGTATGAGAATCGTTCTTCGGTTGTTTATTTATTAATTTAGGATTATTGTTAGTTTTCTTCTTTTTTGATGCTCTGCTTCTTTTAAATATCCATTCCGTTTCTTTGCATAATTCTTCTTCATCTGTCTCGTGCGTTGCTCTATTTCTGATTTAGGTTGATCAGAATTAGCAGGACAACTTTTTTGCACACCTCAAATATTTGTTCTCTTCTTGGAATGAAACACAAATTCTATCTAAAGAATGGTTCTTAATGCTAAATTAATAAAGATAGAAGCATGAAATTAGAAGTATTTTCAACAGATATTCTTCTCTTTCATTTGATACTAGGGTTTGGGGTTTCCCGGACTTTTTTTATTTCCCGGGAAAACGGGAATGAAAAGTTTCATTCCCGGGAATTCCCGGGAAAAAATAATTTATTGTAGGTATGTCCAATATGGTTTAAAATATCAACATTTAGTAACTGGTGTGCTGTTTTAAACTCATTAACGCCCGCTGAACACGTCCGTGTACACTATTTCAAAGCTTTCTCCCTTTCCAATATGAATGCAATTCCTGATTTTTAAACTATATGACACAAGTGATAGAGAAGAACTATACAAATTAATAATAATATAAAAATAAATATTTTTTATTGTTGTAGTAGTAGATATTACGAAAATACTTGAAAATAAATTTTATAAATGAAATTAACATTGTGCGTTAATGGGTTAAAATACCGACATATTACAAATTAAAAACGAAAGCTTTTGTTAAAATATTTTAGAAATTATTTTTCAATTTTCAAATATTTTACTGTGGACAAATCGTCAGAATTGAAAGAGTCTAATATTGGGCATTTAAATCACAAACACATGTGACTGACACCTACACCTACACTAGAATGTTTTTAATTTATAAGATTCATTCGTCTAGAGAAGGAAATGTTTCACAGAAACACACAGAAAACAATAGAAACATTAAAAAATGTTGATACTAATTAAATAAATTCATAAAAAATAAAAACATTGAAATATTAGTTCTTACAAAGAACTAATATTTATAATAATATACCCTACTAAGGTAGGGTATATTTCTATTCATATTAAATTTCTCTTGAAAGTTTCCAGGTGTACAATTTTAATTTTATCCCTATTTGTATACAATTCTTACTGGTTTCATATGTAAAGTAAATTCTTCTTTGGGAAGATTTTCACCTTTTATTTCGTCGATTTGTCTATGAAAACAATAAATTTAAAGTTAAACCAGATAGCACGAGGGGTTAAGTATTGAAATATGCAATTGTGAGTATGGTATTTTTGTTTCACAATAACGATTCGCAAATATCTTCACAAAAAGTGTGTATTCCCATATCTAGTTTTCGCAAAAATGGCGACTTATCGAATTTAAAAAGTATTGTTTGTAGTAATATAATATAAACAAATGGTCATTATTATTGTCAGTAATGTAAATAAATGATTTTAAAATATATCCACAATTTCCCATTTATATAGAAAAACTAAATTAATAATCAAAATAATCAATAAAATATTTTTAATATTTCCCGTATTCCCGAGAAAATTTGGACGGGAATTCCCGGGAAAAACGATTCGGGAATTCCCGGACCCCAAACCCTATTTGATACCCATATCACCATTGTATAGCACGCATAAATAAAATAATAATAAAAAACAGTGGCCTAAAGTTTCAGTCTCAGGAGGGAAATCGTGTCACACATTGTTGTTGTAGCATCTTATGTGCAGCTTTCCCTCCCAATTTATCAATTGAAAGACCAAAATGTCAGATTTGTATCCCAAAAATTAGCTTATCATAAGACTAGACTCTAATACACAGATCATTGATCAAAGTGGGCTAATTCTGTTAAAGTTTGTGACTTGAAATCGGAAGGGACATCAAATCAAATTGGGTTACACAAAGTCATCTGGAATGACATTTGTGTATAAGCTATATCGTTAGCTGCTAAAATTTACAGTGCCAAGTTTTAGGGAGATCAGACAACCTTTCCGACATCAACTTTGTTACAATATTAAATGAATAGATAGCTATTGTATAGTGGATAGACTGCACCCCGAAATAAATATACAAAATTATCACAACTATACTGAATAATGCAACCTTGACATTTTTATTTCACAAATTTCCCAATACCCGATAAGCCAAAGGAAGCCTTATGTTTACGATGGTCCGATGACCACTTACAAACCGATTAAATCTCACAAAAGAGGGTGGACACCGCTAAAAAGTGATGGACAAGAAACGTAATCTTTTTATGGCGATCGAATTTCTAATCGCCAGACAATTTCATAGAAAGGTATCCCCCTGACCAATAATACAATCAAGTGCTTAGGTCATTCCGAAGGCAGAGTTTTATTCATAACTAGAAACGTGACTGGAAATAGGCATTGGGGGAATAATAATAAAAAAAGAAAATATTACGTTCTGTTCGCTTTTAATTTTTGGCTGCACACACTCAACACCTCCCCCGGAAACAAAGTACGAAAATCATAACGAGATTAACAGGCCGAGGCTTTATTGGGACAGGAACAGGAACCAGGACAGGAAAAGTGTGAACAACGTTGCATGTCGCTCGTACGCAGGGCGATGCCAACATAAAACATAAAAACAGGACAGAATATAGAGCAGGGGGTAGTTTTTTATTGTTGTTGCTCTTCTTAAGCCGCCCTTAAGGAGTTTTCCTTTCGGTTTCCCTCTTCCCCTGCTCGCTATTACTCGGTCGGTAAAAAACATTTTGTTAAATTGCGTGACAAGAAGTTATTTATGATTACAACTTAATAATACCAGGAGTAGATGCTCGTAGAGAGGGCACACATCGCCAGGCTCTGCCCGGCCCAAACAAACCTGACGACTTGGTTGTTGGCTGTGGCGAATGGCTGCAGTCTTTTGTCTGCGGACAATCCCCAAATGAATTGAACGAAAAGACATTCGAAGTTTAACTTTTGCATCTGTTTTAAAAGAAAGCAAGAAACAAACGCCAGAGACACAATAAGAACAACAATAATAATAGTGAAAGTGAAATAAAACAATAAAATAATTTTCGAAATCTCTCAAGATTTAATTCGATTAACAACAAAGCGAACGCATTTAAATTTTAAATTTCTCTCACTGCCACAAAAAAGCAAATGTCGAAATTAAATAAATGCACAGTATACGACCAACATATTAGAATCAGTTGGTCGTTGTCATGCATGACAACTGTTGCGAACTGTGATGGCAGTCTGAATCACACGAATGAGTGGTGTGGGTGGTAACCAGGGCTGTGGAGTCATAGTCGGAGCAATTTTCTGGAGTCGAAAGTCAAACTCTGACGTCATACGAAATATATTTAAATATATTTCCTCACAGCAAAAATAGTTTGATACAAGAAAGTTTTTAAAAAGTTTAAAATTCACGGTTGTGACCTGTTATGGATACAATTATAGGAATATAGTTCTAATTTGTCAAATTTATTTTATAATAGAGAGATTAACTCCCGCCCGCTTCGCCAGGCATATTGATTTTTCTCGTGATCAGTAATATGTGTACCAATTATAATCAAGGTCCTGAGATACTAAAGAAATGGAGATTTTCCATGAAGAAAATTGAAGCATAGCACGTTAGGGGAAGAAATTTCAAAAATCAAATGAAATATAATCACCGTTTTCTTGACGTAAATCGGCTTTTGACGAATGGATATTTCTTTCTTTAGCCTTTCTTTACTATTGTGTTAAGAAATTCCAAATAAAACGTGTAATTTTACAAAATTCAAATCAAAATTTCCCCATATTTCAGATCCCGCTGATTTGTATATAGTCCAAGCAGGTTACAACTAAATTAACTCACATAACAATTAAGGAGTCTTGGTGTCATGTAAACGAATATACCAAGGCGTATTTATACAGGTGATAGCACTAGAACAACAACAAATTCGGCAACAACAAAATACAAGTAATTTTTTGAATGGTGAGCCGTACTGTCAAATCAAAATATATGGGATTTGACAGTTTCGGTTACTTTTGAATGAAACAAATTTCAGTCAGCTGGGCTCGTGCTATCACCTGTATAAATACGCCTTGGAATATACTTTGAAACAGGTTTTAATTTCGTATGGGAGGGGTCATGGCCAATTTCCACCCATCTTTGCAATTTCAGAATTCTTGTCGTCATAGAACAGAATATACTCGATAACAGGATTTAACTTCGTATGGGATGTTTCACCTCCACTTTTCCAAAACCTTCCACGCACGTTGATGCTGGATGCACTCACACAAATTTTCAGAACTCTAGGTGTCACAGAACTGAAAATATTTCATAATAGGCTTTAACTTTGTCCATTTTTGGCACAACTCTGCAGACTAAGATTTACTAAACTTTCAAAATTCAAGGCTCTAGCTGCATCAGTATTTTTCAGTATTATTCCGAATATGCTGATTTATAAATAACGAATAAATCTCTAAAAAAATATATATCCTATTCATTATATACATGTTGTGAAAATTTCATAAAGATCGGTCCAGTGGTTTAGGCGGCTATATATAGATATAGATGGAGTGAGTACTAAATATAAAACAAATTTAATTAGACAGCTGAAAATTATCCTTTAAATTTAATAAACACCGTTCTTAGTTTCAAAGTCTCATAAAACGAAGATGCGAGACAGAGAAAATTTGTCTTCAATACGATTTAAAGTAAAAAATACATAATCTAAATTTTTAATCAAGTAAATTTGACATAATTGCTTTACAATTATTTTGCTCAAAAGTCACACAAAGAAAAATGTTCTGTTCCAATCACGGTTAATGACAAGACAAACCAAATTAATAAAATAAGACAACTTGCAGAACATTCTTGCAGAACAGCACGAAAGAGTATATACCAGAAATATTCGGAATCGGATTGCGATTTTACAAAACGTGTTTCTATAAAAATCGGGAATGATATTTGATGTTCCTGACATGTCATTTGATGCTGCACTTAGCCTTTGAGGTGTTCTTGGGTGAAAATAACGTGTTGGGCTAAATTTTGCAAAAATTGGCTAAAATATTGAAAATGAACAGATTTTCTTCCCATTCAAAAGCATTCGTCCTTTACGCCACAACTACAATGCGATCTGTACAAAAGTAGATGGATATAACTTTTAACACAGTTCATAGAGAGTACTTTGAAGTGACATTCAAATATTTACTTAATCATTTTTGAGGAAAGCGCCGTGACGGTCGTTACAAAAAACGAAAGTAGGTTCGAACCAAAACAGATATGTTTGCTTTACCAGTTTTATTAACACGTAAAAACATATATTTTTGGAAAAATAATTAAAAATACGAGGTAGGTATAAATCTAGGTTGCTATAGGCCTGCCTTTATACTTTGGAGGTAAAAATATAGGGTTTTCCAATAAGGTCTTGACAATTTTTTTTCAACAAATCGATTGTAAAGTGTGATGTGTGGCTTGTGGTACCGACCTGTTGAAACCACATGTCAACCTAGTCCATGTTTTTTAATTCTGGCCAAAAATAATCGGTAATAATGGCGCGATAACGCTCGCCATTCACAATAACGTGACGATCGTTATTGTCGACGAAAAAATATAGCTCAATGACGCCGTCGGCAGGCAAACCGCACCAAACAGTTATTTTTATACACTCCACGAGAGTATTATGTCTTTGTGCATTTGTTTGTAACACCCAAAAGGAAACGAGCTAGAACCATCGTTTATTATACAGATCGGCTTAGAATCACTTTCTGAGTCGATTTAGCAATGTCCGTCTGTCCGTCTGTCCATCTATTGTTGTAATCAAATTACAGGTCGAAATTATAGCCCTATCGTAACAAAAATTGGCACAAGTAAGTTTTGTGTATCAAGGACGAACGCTATTTAATTTGAAGCAAATCGGTTCAGATTTAGATATAGCCCCCATACAAATTTCGCTCCCGATTAGACTTTTTCAGCTCTAGAAACCACATATTTCACTCGCTGTGCTTTAAATTTGGCACAGTGCCCTATAACTGAACTGGAAACAGCTATGGAGAAAATCGGTCAGATCGGTTCAGATTTAGATATAGTCCCCATACAAATGTCGCTCCCGAGTTGACTTTTTCCGCTCTAGAAACCACATATTAAACTCCATTTGCTTCAAATTTGGCACAGTACCCTATAATTAAAGTGGAAACAGGTATGGTGAAATTCGGGCAGATCGGTTCAGATTTAGATATAGCCCCCATACTAATGTCGCTCCCTATTTGACTTTTTCCGTTCTAGAAACCACATATTAAACTCGATTTGCTTCAAATTTGGCACAGCACCCTATAATTGAACTGGAAACAGCTATGGTGAAAATCGGTCAGATCGGTTTAGATTTAGATATAGCCCCCATACTAATGTCGCTCCCGAGTTGACTTTTTCCGCTCTAGAAACCGCATATTAAACTCGGTTTGCTTCAAATTTGGCACAGTACCCTATAATTAAAGTGGAAATAGCTATGGTAAAAATTGGTCAGATCGGTTCAGATTTAGATATAGCCCCCATACAAATGTCGTTCCCGAGTTGACTTTTTCCGCTCTAGAAACCACATATTTCACTCGATTTGCTTCAAATTTGGCACAGCACCCTATAATTGAACTGGAAACATCTATGGTGAAAATCGGTCAGATCGGTTCAAATTTAGATATAGCCCCCATACTAATGTCGCTCCCGATTTGACTTTTTCCGTTCTAGAAACCACATATTAAACTCGATTTGCTTCAAATTTGGCACAGCACCCTATAATTGAACTGGAAACAGCTATGGTGAAAATCGGTCAGATCGGTTTAGATTTAGATATAGCCCCCATACTAATGTCGCTCCCGAGTTGACTTTTTCCGCTCTATTAAACTCGGTATTAAACTCGGTTTGCTTCAAATTTGGCACAGTACCCTATAATTAAAGTGGAAACATCTATGGTGAAAATCGGTCAGATCGGTTCAAATTTAGATATAGCCCCCATACTAATGTCGCTCCCGATTTGACTTTTGCGCTATAGAAACCACATATTGTACCCGATTTTCTTTAAAATTGGCACAACATCTTATCCAACTAAACAAAACTATGGTGAAAGTGGGTAAGAGCGGTTTAGATTTAAATATAGCCCAAATACAAATGTTGCTCCCAAAAGTTTAACCGATTTTGGCCATTTTATATTTCACCTATTTCGTTCCAGGTTTCAATATATCCTCATGCAGATGTCCTTTCCGATTTAAAATTTTTTGTCAAACACATACACTTATAGGATTTAAAAATCCTTCCCGATTTCACTTTTTTACAGAATTGTATTGTAATAGGATAGAAAGTGGAGTGTATCATATAGTCGGCTCCGTCCGACTTTAGACTTTCCTTACTTGTTTGTGGATGAAGTGGTGATTCATGAAGCACATGTGGATTTTCACCAAACCAATAACGCTTATTTTGCTTATTGACGAAAGAATGAGCAAAAAATGAGCTTTTGATTTTGGGATGAAATTCATCATCTTGGCGCATCTTCTACATTTTTATAATTTGCATACGTTGTTCGATCGTGTACTTTACCATGATCAAATTGTTGAGTTTACGGAAAAAAGGGAAGTAACAGTTAAATGACCAGTGAAATAGTGCGTTCACAAATTAAATTCAAAGTTCTGAAGTACTTATTAGAAAACCCTTTATATAGCCCATCATATCATTAACAAATACATGTAATTTTGACAATTCCAAAATTCTGTCATGGTATTAAGACCTCAAAAATTAAACCCTGACAATAAAAAGGTCCCGGAGCAGATGGGAACTATGACTCCATGTTTGTGATTAGTACTTACTTCAAATAACAAGTACAGATGACACATATCGAAAATACCTCTCTAGGAATGTTCCAGTAAGAGAAAATTTTAAGGATTTTTCAACGTTCAACTTCATGGGCAGGATACTGTGCCGCCACACAAGTATTCGAACATCCCCCGGAACGTCGACGTCATTATGCCTATCCATTGTGTACACCTTAAATGCTGCACAATGCACCAATACTACAAAAAATGCTCGGTGTATATGTTTGTCTGTGTGAATTGACAAATTATTAGGATTTTAAATTAAGTATGTAAATCCTTTTTTATGAATCAACTACAACTGTTCACAAAAAACAGAAGTGCGAACAAACACGCACTCATTCATGGAATCAACCAGTCACGCACTCACACCCTCTGAGGCGCGTTTTAAACTCCCCCTGGAAAAAAGGTTCAACGTTTTTTTCTTTCTTTTATTATTTCACAAATAATGAACAAAAAAGTTTCAGTTGTGTATTGTGATGAACAAGAGCCAAAAAGAACGCAGAATTTGTGAAATCAATTGAATTGCATTTTATTGTTCGCATTGATTTCAATTTTCAGCCGAACGAGGTATTATCCGTGATTTATTTCACGGCTTTCCGGCGGTTGAATTTAAAACATTTCAGCCTGATTTTTGATTGTCTGCATGTGTTCGTTTCAATGCTTATTTATATGAGTTTTGTTTTTTTTTTCGTTAGAGATGCTCGGATGTATTTAATGTCGTTGTATCCTTTAAAGTCATCAAAGTGTTTATCTCGGTTTCAGACAAATAAATATTATACCGACAATGGTTTCGAGATGAATGAGCAGTCGATTTGGAGAGTAATGGTTTGATTTTTATAAACCCTTTGCCATAAAATACATTGAAGAATGGCTAACTGTTCGTTATTTTTAAATCGTCAACCAAAAGGTGGAGTGTACACTCGTATGAAATTGAACAGTTCACCTGCAAACCTTGAACTAATCCTCGGCTGTCGTATAAAGAATATCCAATATGCCTATTGCTGGAACTATCCAAGTTTGTTCGCAAGTATTTTGTACAGACGAGATGTTTTGTGCAAACATCAAATCCAGCGAAACTAAACATAAATATCATGCCATAAGTCCAACATGATTAACGGCTAGACAGTTGCTGTAATTTCGGTTTTAAGAACCCCGAACAGTAACTTACTTACCGCTAAGGTTAGCTAACGTATGGTTATTCAAACGAATTTTTGAAACGGCTAACTAGAAGTTTATGATTATTGTGAATGATTTTTGTATGAACTTTTAAAAATATTAAAATTATTCAATGTGCGGAGTTTCTTGAGTCGATTTGAATCCGTGTCTCCAAATTTTGTTTTTCCGGCTTCAAATCTTTCTGTTGATATGAATTATGTTTTGAATATAATAATGAACATAGTTTTTGTTGAAAAAATAATTTCGAAGTAGAAACCATGAATTCGAATATATTTTGTCGGATTCTAATCGTCTCGAAACTCTGAACATAGGCGTATCACCGAACTCGCCTCTCAATAAGTCCATTGTTGCGCGTGCTGTGTGGCATGTGGCTCAGTCTTGTTGAAACCACATGTCATGCAAGTCAAGCTCTTGCATTTTGAGCAAAAAAAGTTGGATATCATCTCACGGTAGTTCTCACCATTCACAGTTACGATTCGCATCATCTTTGAAGAAGTACGGTCAAATGATGTCACCAGCCCATAAACCGCAACAAACTGTGACTTTTTCTGGATGCATTGGTAGCTCTTGCAATACTTCTGGCTGATATTCACTCCAATATCGACAATTCTGCCTATTTACGTACCCATTGTGCCAAAAATGAGTTTCGTCGCTGAACACAATTTTTCGGTTAAAAGTGGATCTTCGGCTTTCTTGAACTTTCTTAACATAGCACGCATTTTGATAATAAAATTCAATAACTTGCAAGCGTTGTTCGTTTGTAAGACGATTCATGGTTAAATTATAGACCAAACTGAAGATGTTTGACAGTGAAACAAAACACGAAACGTGCGTCAGCTGTTTAGGATTATAATAATAGGATTTTTGGGAGATTTCACCAATCAAAAAGCATTTAACCCGACAGGGATGGAAGCAACGTTTTTGATGTTTTTTTATTATTTAAAAAATGCAATGCATTTGAAAATATTTGTTTGTTTTGTTGATATAGCTCCGTTTTGATACCCTCCACCTAAGGATGGGGATATATTCATATATTCCCCGTCATTCTGTTTGTAACACCTTGAAATATTCATGGGAGACCCCATAAAGTATATGTGTTCTGAATCCTGGTAAAATTCTAAAACGTTTTAGCCATGTCCGTCTGTTGGTCTAGCTTCCTAATTTCCCCTAAATGTGTCTTATGGATGCAGATCGGTTGGGATTGAAAGTGGGCACCCTTTTTAAGTTTTTTAGGAAGCATGCCCTTAATCACGGGATTCGATATCGAGAAGTTACGATCGAAATCAATTTTTAATTTATAATTGGAAATAATTGGAAATTTCCAACAAAAACAAATAGGATGCCGGGATTAAGATTATTGGAAATAATCTCATTAGAATGTGGATAATTTTTGTCCACATTTATGCCCTTTTACAATAAATAAAAGCACTTTTCGATCGTAACATCCTTGCTTTCGAATGCCGTGATTAGGCCCCAGTTTGACTAATTTAGATGCAATCTATCAAACTATCAACTGTATATCAAACAAATTGTCAAGGTCATCCTTAAAATATATATTTCCCCTAAATTTCTGTAGTATGCATTAAAGGAGAATTAAAATTTGAAAATACCTTTTATCGATTTGTTTGTCCTAAAACCACAACAATTATTTAGATTGACCAAAGTGGTCAACTCCTTTAAAATGCGAACTTAACCGGACAATGGAGAACTAAGTACACAGTTTTGTTATGTTTCGTGTTAGCTTTCAGAATTATATGGACATTTCCGCACTTCACAATGCAGACAAAAGCGCAATAATAACGTACATTCACTCTGTTTTTTACGCACCATAAATGTTGAAAAGTTCTTGCTTACACTTGTTTCATATAGCTCCGTTAACAGTTAACTTAGTGTTTAACAGGCCATTAGCAAAAATCTTTTGTCATGAAGTTCCGTAAAAATTGAACCGACGTGAAATAATTCATTAAATTTAACTCCCAGGTAGTATAAACCCATTCCCTATACACGGACATTTTTATTCGGGATTTCTTCTCATTAGTGAGTGAATTATTAAACACTTTAAAACAGTCATTATTTTTACCGGTTCACAAAAGGAATTCCATTATTTTTGAATGATTTATACTTTCATTTACCTTTGATGTTAGACTACACACAAACTATTTCGACTATATCTTTTATCTTTGAGTAGCGTGCAGGTTCAGACGTAAATTATCCGGTTCAAGTTAGAGAATGGTACGAAGGATTGAAATTATATATTTTACAATTTTACTCCAGTTTAGTAAAAATTTCCGTAAAAGTAGGAAAATTAACTAAGTATGAGTAAAGTTTCCTCCTTCCAAAGTCATAGCAAATAGTTCATTTACTAGAAATAGGGTAGTAAATTTTCTTAAAAATATTTCATTGGATATAATAAAAAATTCTTACCATTAATTAATTCATACTTGCGAGGAAGAAAATTTCCAAGTAAAAAGGCGTTAAGTTCGGCCGGGCCGAATCTTATAAACCCTCCATCACATTCAACAGTATTATCAGCAGATTGGACGCTGTCCACATTACATAGAAGTGCAATACCATATTAGGAAAATTGTGGTGCTTCATTATATTATATATATATATATATATATATATATATATATATATATATATATATATATATATATATATATATATATATATATATATATATATATATAACTTCAAGTGTAATCAAAAAGTGAATATTAGACAGTAATCTACAAAAATATGTCTTAAATATTATTAAGTAGCAACAACTTCCCTCAAGCCCGATTTTCCCAATTTGTTGCTTTCAGCTACAGCCTAAATGTCTGTACCATTATGATAGGAAAAGTTCTACAGCCGTTTTATTGTTCCCAAATTTGATCCCATTTAGATCCCTATGATACGAATATCGAAAGATCTCTTTATTTTTCGCGTCTACGTAGTCAAAGAAGTGTACACACCGAATTTCCTTATTATAGATGCAGCCGTTGCGGTGGTACCATTATTTTCCCCTTTCGCCCCATTTTCCGTCCAAAAGTACAAATTTCGAAAAATTTCTTTTTGTTTCGCGTATTCACAGTCTGATGAATGTATACACTGAATTTCATGATTTAAACTTCAGTGGTTTGGGTGGTACCATTTTTATCCTTTTCCAATTGTATCCCTTAAATTTTGAAAAATCGCTCTACTTTTGAATCTACGCAATTAGAGGGATGTATATTCCAAATTTCATGTTTCTAGCTGTTGTCGTATCATTGGTATCATTGTTATCCCTTTTTGTCCCATTTCGCCCGCTAAAACTTTTACTTACTTTTTGGTGCTTTCACGCTACAAAAGGAATGTACGCAACAAATTTCAAGTGCATATAGCAAATCAAGAAATTAAAAAAAAAATGCTTAAATAGTCTAAATATTAGGGGTCATTTCAGTCCTTGTTAGGGAAAATTGTTTCCCTCTGGGCCGATTTCGCCCTCTTTCAATCACAGGCGACCTGCAACCATAAGTCACATTTACGGAAAATTTGAACCTACTAGCTCATTTCGTTCGGCGGCTAGCGTGTTTTCAACAGACAGATGAACAGACGGACATGGCTAGATCGTCTTAGAATTTTACAACGACCCAGAATATATATACTTTATGGAGTCTCCGATGAATATACCCCCATCCTTAGGTGGAGTGTATAAAAATATTAAGATTTTTTTGTATGGAAAAAGTTCAATTTAGGAAATTTTAACTAAAGAGTGTTCTGTTTTTAATCAAAGAAGCAATTCTCGTTCTTTTGCAGAAACTTATTTCTTAAATACTTCATGTATTATTCTAAACAACAACTAATTTTCCCCAGTTTAACTAAAAATTTACTTGTTTTTTCGGAAAAAATCAGCAAAATTGTCCTCACCTTAGAAATTTTCTTCCACTTAATGGAAAGAATTATTTATTATAAAGGGTGATTTTTTAAGAGCTTGATAACTTTTTTTTTAAAAAAAACGCATAAAATTTGCAAAATCTCATCGGTTCTTTATTTGAAACGTTAGATTGGTCCATGACATTTACTTTTTGAAGATAATTTCATTTAAATGTTGACCGCGGCTGCGTCTTAGGTGGTCCATTCGGAAAGTCCAATTTTGGGCAACTTTTTCGAGCATTTCGGCCGGAATAGCCCGAATTTCTTAGGAAATGTTGTCTTCCAAAGCTGGAATAGTTGCTGGCTTATTTCTGTAGACTTTAGACTTGACGTAGCCCCACAAAAAATAGTCTAAAGGCGTCAAATCGCATGATCTTGGTGGCCAACTTACCGGTCCATTTCTTGAGATGAATTGTTCTCCGAAGTTTTCCCTCAAAATGGCCATAGAATCGCGAGCTGTGTGGCATGTAGCGCCATCTTGTTGAAACCACATGTCAACCAAGTTCAGTTCTTCCATTTTGGGCAAAAAAAAGTTGGATATCATCTCACGGTAGCGCTCACCATTCACAGTTACGTTACGATTCGCATCATCTTTGAAGAAGTACGGTCCAATGATGCCACCAGCCCATAAACCGCACCAAACTGTGACTTTTTCTGGATGCATTGGTAGCTCTTGCAATGCTTCTGGCTGATATTCACTCCAAAATCGACAATTCTGCCTATTTACGTACCCATTGAGCCAAAAATGAGCTTCGTCGCTGAACACAATTTCTTTCTTTCTGAACTTTCTTAACAGAGCACGCATTTTGATAATAAAATTCAATGATTTGCAAGCGTTGCTCGTTAGTAAGTCTATTCATGATGAAATGTCAAAGCATACTGAGCATCTTTCTCTTTGACACCATGTCTGAAATCCCACGTGATCTGTCAAATACTAATGCATGAAAATCCTAACCTCAAAAAAATCACTCTTTATTTTATTTTATTTATTTTCATTGGAAATGCTTTAAGTAAATTTACTACCCTATTTATAGTAAATTAACTTTTGCTATGATTTTGTAATGAGGAAACTTTACTCATACTAAGACATACTAAATTTTCCTACTTTTAAGGAAATTTTTACTAAACTGGAGTAAAATTCTTGAACTAAATGCAGTTTGGATTTTACTCAAATTTAGGAATACTATTTTTCTGAGTGTATTAATTTATAATGTAAAAATACAAATAGGGAGGTCTAAAACCGCCCCTTTTCGGAAACCGGTTTTCGGTTTGTTCAAAGATTTACTTTTTTAATTTGATAAAACCGGGGTTTTTATATAAACTAAAGTGAAGAATGTTCACAAACAAGTAAACAAATATGCATTATGTTTAAATCAGCGATGCTGTCAGAATTAAATATGAAACATATGTGCTTATAAATGTCATTTGCAAAGTAAGGATACGGAGGTGTTCAATACACATTTCGTACCTTTTCTGCCTCCAATTAGCAACACAAGTCAATTACGTCGATGCTACACATCATTGGTATTGAGAGGTCTGTTCAGTTTATATTCACAGCTAGTAAACAAAACATTACTCTCACATTTTCTTGCGTATTTTTTTTTTGTATCATTTAAGTGACGTTTCGACCTTTGTGACTGTTGTAAACGTAAAAACGAGAGTGCGACACGGGGCCAGAGAAAGGAGCCACGCCACCGCCGATGACTACGTCTGAAATCGGCGCAGCAAAAACTAAAATTATAGTTTAAAGACATTTTGATATTTTTTAATCAACCATGTAGGTATCCAAAATAACTATCAAATATTACAAGCGGCTAGATTACATAGACTGCCGTGCAAAAGCTAGAGCAAAAATCTAAACAATAAAATAAATCTAACTATGACACACCAACCATCTCAGTTACTCAGTTTTTCATCAAAAATATTGAAATGGACGAAGAATTGAAAAATGTGGAATTCTAACAAAAATTATTGGCGAAGAAAAGCCTTGCAATGGATAGCGCAAAAAACGTAATATCATCCGGATGAATGTTTTAAATACTTTGGCCATTTATACATTGCCAATAAACAATTTAGGAGAAGACCAAATGAAAAAAATTTAAAATAGAACGTATGTGGCATATCACAATCATTTAAGCTCTAGAACGAATGTCTTAAACCCATATCAACACATAGACAAATCTTTCATTGTCGAAATTTAATGATAATTACAATTTTATTATAGCGCTGCACAGTGTTGACTTTGTCGAACTGTTTCTCTCTCATTTTAACAGATTTTGCACTCAATTTTTATACACTCCACGAGAGTATTATGTCTTTGTGCATTTGTTTGTAACACCCAAAAGGAAGCGAGATAGACCCATTGTTAATTATACCGATCGACTTAGAATCACTTTTTGAATCGATTTAGCAATGTTCGTCCGTCTGACTGTCTGTTTGTCTGTCCGTCCATCTATTCTTGTAATCACGCTACAGGTCGCAATTGTAGACAGAACCAAATGAAACTTTGCACAACGAAGTTTTTCGGGATAAGGCCGAAAGCTATTTAATTTGAAGAAAATCGGTTCAGATTTAGATATAGCCCCCATACGAATTTCACTCCCGATTTGACTTTTTCTGCTGTAGAAACCACATATTTTAACAGATCTTCTTCAAAATTGGCAAAACATCTTATATTTCAACTAGAAACGCCCCTAGCAAAAATAGTTCAGATCGGTTCAGATTTATATATAGCTCCCATACAAATTTCACTCTCAATTTGAGTTTTTTTCCGCTCTAGAAACCACAAATTTTATCAGATCTTCTTCAAATCTTGCAAATATCTTATATTTCAAGTTGAAACACCCATGGAGAAAATAGGTCAGATCGGTTCAGATTTATATAAAGCTCACACACAAATGTCGCTCCCGATTTGACTTTTGCCGCCCTAGAAATTACATATTGTACCCGATTTACTTTAAATTTGGCACAGCATCTTATAATCAAACTTACCTGCAGAAATTGGGTAAGATCGGTGCAGATTTAGATATAGCCCCCATACAAATATCGCTCTCGATTTGACATTTTCCGCTCAAGAAACCAAATATTGTACCCGATTTTATTAAATTTGGCACAACATCTTATAATTTAACTAGAAACACCTGTGGCGAAAGCGGACTAGATCGGTTCAGATTTAGATATAGCCCTAATACAAATGTCGCTCCCGATTTGACTTTTGCCGCTCTACACTCAGAAAAATTGCATTCTTAAATCTGAGTAAAATCCATACTCCAATTTAGTTTAACAATTTTACTCCAGATTAGGTAAAATTTCCTTACGAGAAGGAAAATTAAATAGATATGAGTACACTTTCCTTATTTCAAAGCCAGAAAAAATAGTACATATACTCAAAATAGTACAGTAAATTTACTTAAAAACATTTTTTGGATCTAGTAAAAACTTCTTACAATTAAGTATATTCATACTTGTGCGGAAGAAAATTTACTAGCGTTTAAGAAAAAAAATGCAGAATTTTTTTGTATGGAAAAATTCCATTTAGGATGTTTTTACTTAAAAATGTGTTTATTACTTCAAATAAAGTAAATAAATGTAATTAAATTTATGCCATGTTCCTCATACATTCAAGTATAAATGAACTTATAAAAAATACTTCAGAGTGTTTAGAAAAATACATGAATAGTAGTCTAAGAAGCAATTCTCGTTCCTTAGCCGAGACTTTCTTCATAAGTACTTCAAATATTACTCTAAACAATCACTGCGAACGCGCCTATCTAGCCTCAGCAGCAGTCATCATGAATTATCTCAACTCTTTATGTTATAAGTAAGATGAAACGTTTGAGAACTATACCATGTTGTCATTTTTCATACATGTGTTGCATACTCTGAAGCGAAAAAATTTATTTCAATTATCAAGTATAGTCGTAGTCAGGCTGAATACAAATTTACTTGAATTAAGGAAAAAAATTCCAAAAATGTTCCTCAGATTGAGTATAAATTTACTTGACATGACTACAAATTTACTTAGTTTGAGTAACAATTTACTTGGATTGAGGAAAAAATCGGAATATTTTCCTCAGTTTGAGTATAAATTTACTTGATTTGAGTAAAATTTTTTAAAAATTTTTCTCAGATTAAGTAAAGATTTACTTGATTGGAAGAAAAATTTTCCTCAGTTTGAGTAAATTTTACTTGCTTTGAGGAAAAGTTGAACTGGAATCAAGTTCAAATCATGTCTTATTATCAAAGAAAAGTTTGTACTTGGTGTGAGAAATTTTTGCCTTAGCGCTATACGAAGTTCAATTTTCCTCAGTTTTAGTACATATGTACTTAATCCGTGGCATACTTTTTTCTGAGTGTAGAAACCACATATTGTACCCGATTTTCTTTAAATTTGACAACACCTTAGGTGAAAGTGGGTAAGATCGTTTCAGATTTAGATATAGCTCCAATACAAACGTTGATCCCAAATGTTTAACCGATTTTGACTAAAACTATATATATTATATTTCACCTATTTCGTTCCAGGTTTCAGTATAACCCCATACAAATGTCCATTACCATTCCTTTAAAAAAAATCCTTCCCGTTTTCTTCCCGAATTTGGATAGAAAGTGGAGTGTATCATATAGTCGGCCCCGCCCGACTTTAGCCTTTCCTTACTTGTTTTTATTTGAAATTTTGGCCTCTTAGTTTTATTATGACGCCAAAACATAGTTGCATTATGAACAAATACATAAAGATATGTTAAAAAACATAAAAACAAGCAAATACAAATTTTAATTTTCTTTAAAATCGAAAAATACGAAAAGTAGACGACTTTGGACCGAATTCTAAAATATATCCGATTTCTCGATTATATATAATATAATATTATATATCTCTAAATCTTGGGTCCTTGTCCAATTTTGGTTTTTTGCAGAACTCAAAAATCGCTACTAGAACAGAAGTTTTTGAATTTTGTCCGATAGATTTTGATTCTGATCCACTGTGCGCCGACGACCTGTCAAAATTGAGTCGGCTCAGCAGTCAAGCTGCCGCCGATAACCGTTAAAATACTGCGCCGCCGCCGACGATTATAGCTCGGCTCCTTTTTTGTGCGGGGTGACTGATTTCAGGTGATTTGTGACATTCGCAGCCAAAAAGAATAGGATAAGCTGCAGATTTGTCGCAACAATCGCGTTGCTGTACGAGCGAAATTTTGTCAGCTTTCACTAATAATTACATGTGACTTAAATGGCAAGGACTATCTGAGTGGAAAAATGCGTGGTCCTTTACGAGGAAAGGGTGATCCAACATTCAAACACTGTTTATAAAGAGAGCAGATCACAACCTCCTTTCGCACGAAGTAGATAAAATAAGAAAATGTCATTAGCGTCGTTGACTCAATTGAGAAAGTGATTGGGTGTTAAACGTTCTTAAAAGATGTTTGTCTCTTCTTTTTATTTATAAGTCGGAGTCCTGGCTATAAATTCACCTAGATAATCGTATAAAGCATCTGGCGCAAGTACTCCGTGAATTACGTCTTTGGAATGTGTTGCGGAATCTGGGGGTAACCCCAAAGATTCCTAACGACTACAATAAAAACGATGTCTGGGCACAGTAAGTATTTGAATTTATTGCCTGGTATTCATATTCATTAAAGCCATCTACACAGACTTTAATGAATACAATTAGAATGACTCTGTTGGAAGGATACATTTGCCTGCTAATGTGGTGCCTTTAGCTTATTTGCTGAAGCGTGTACATGAGACCATAGGCTCGTCATTCCAGACCTATAATTAAAATGTTCCATAAGAAGGTACATACATACGTCCACACATACATGTGTAGTATGTGTACAAAGTAAGTACGTACACATATACATATGTGAGTGCATACATTTCAAGAAACCACAGACTCATTTCGAGTATTTTAATTAAAGGCTCGGGACTGTTTCGTCTTTTTGTCGAATCCTTTTTGTGTATCCTGCATTTGCAGTAAAGATACACACAATGTACCAACTCATAATCAAAAAAGAACCGACATTACTTTAGCTCATAATAATTGTTAGTACACATATATGTATGTATGTTAGAATGTTTGCACTCGCCCAATAAAATCTTGTTATATTTTCCAACAATAAATTCCTTCGAATTAAATGTCTACAGACATATGTATAGTCAAATGCCTACATATATATGTATATCCACACATGTAGCTTTAAGTGTGCAAGTGTGATGTGATTTTTGGGCCCATTATGATGGAATATCCGAAGGATGGCCTTTCATTAGATTTACGCCAAACAATTTACTGAACTTTCACGGAAACTACTTCATATATTATTAAGAGTACGTGGGTGGCGCAATGAGTTGCGAGACCATGGTACGAATGCCTGGCGGAATATCCGTAGAGTTATTCCTTTATCTCTAATATCGATCAATAGAACTTTTTAGCGACTATTCCATGAATTCATTCAAGACAATGTACAACAACGATACTATATTTGATACAATTAGCCCAAATGTGACAACCTAGAGGGAGTATTGGTAAACCTAATTCAAGTACGTTGAATACAATGTTAATAGGGATTTTTCTCATCTAGTGTTTTGAAATATTTCCATTTTAAATTTATGGATCCAAGAACTCCTGCATTCAGAAAAATAGCAAATTTAGTTCAACCATTTCACTCCAACATTTCCTTAAGATAAGGGAAGTTAAATAATACAGTTTCCTTATGGCAGTTCATACTTGTAAGGAAGAAAAATTCCTAGGTTTTGAAGAAAGAGAATAATGGAGTCTTTTATGTATGAAAAAAACAATTTAGGAAATTTTAACATTAAAATGTGCCAAGCATTAATATAAACATTACTTCAGTGTGCTTAAACAATACTGGAATAGTGGCCCTAGAGATAAATATATATAACCATATATGGTTTTCAAATTATATGGAATTAGTACAACTTCAACGATTTTTCGATCTCTATATATGTGTTGTTCGAGTTCGAGAGAATATTATTTAACTGCTAAGTTATAGGTACAACCGGGGAAAATCATTCTAAATCAAATTAATTGCCTTCGATTAGTGTCTATTTGATATGTATTTGGCAGGACATGTTTATTTGATTGAAATTAATCGCTTTCATTTCTCGAAGCTCCTGTAATTCGAACTCACAACCTTAGGAATGCAAAGCGAACGTTCTACCTACTACACCAGAGAGTCAGTATATATAATTATATATATTTTTCATAATAATTATTAATATATAATTTCTTATTAATCAAATATTTTCTTAAGTTTTCTATTAACAATTCTAACTAAAAATAGTTGGCTTTAGTTTTTCAACACTCACAACAGAGGATTGCTGAGATGGTTAGAGGCTGTAGCAGCAACCAAAAGGTCCGAATACAATTTTCACAACTTCCAAGTCACAAGATGAACACCTGTATTACTTCTTCAGATAATCTCTTTTTGCTGGGTATTATCAACATGTAATATGTCCAAAGTTCTAATATCTTCCCGTAGAAGTCAAAGCGTTTGGAGACCATTTTGAGCAAATGATCCTCTTTTGGTGCACACTCTAAACGTTTATTGGAATAGTTGCTTTTCCCTCAAACGTTGTAATTCATTGTAAATGTCGTTTTTCATTTTTTCAAAGGGAAAACTAGAAATGTTTAAGGCAAAAGTAGAGAACGTTTGAGAAGTATTTTTCGAACAATACTAAACAGTAATCCATTATTTATTATACACTCCACGAGAGTATTATGTCTTTGTGCATTTGTTTGTAACGCCCAAAAGGAAACAAGATAGACCCATTGTTAAGTATACCGATCGACTTAGAATCACTTTCTGAGTCGATTTAGCAATGTCCGTCTGTCCGTCTGTCTGTCCGTCTGTCTGTCCGTCTGTCTGTCCGTCTGTCTGTCCGTCTGTCCGTCTGTCCATCTATTGTTGTAATCAAATTACAGGTCGCAATTTTAGTCCGATCTTAACAAAAATTGGCACAAATGAGTTTTGTGGATCAAGGACGAACGCTATTTAATTTGAGGCAGATCGGTTCAGATTTAGATATAGCCCCCATACAAATGTCGCTCCCGATTAGACATTTTCCGCTCTAGAAACCACATATTGTACCCGATTTTCTTTAAATTTGGCACAACATCTTATAATCAAACTAGAAACACCTATGCAAAAATTGGGTAAGATCGGTTCAGATTTAGATATAGCCCCCATACAAATGTCGCTCCCGATTTGACATTTTCTACTCTAGAAACGACATATTGTACTCGATTTTATTTAAATTTGGCACAACATCTTATAATCAAACTAGAAACACCTATGCAAAAATTGGGTAAGATCGGTTCAGATTTAGATATAGCCCCCATACAAATGTCGCTCCCGATTAGACATTTTCCGCTCTAGAAACCACATATTGTACCCGATTTTCTTTAAATTTGGCACAACATCTTATAATCAAACTAGAAACACCTATGCAAAAATTGGGTAAGATCGGTTCAGATTTAGATATAGCCCCATACAAATGTCGCTCCCGATTTGACATTTTCTACTCTAGAAACGACATATTGTACCCGATTTACTTTAAATTTGGCACAACATCTTATAATCAAACTAGAAACACCTATGCAAAAATTGGGTAAGATCGGTTCAGATTTAGATATAGCCCCCATACAAATGTCGCTCCCGATTTGACATTTTCCGCTCTAGAAACCACATATTGTACCCGATTTTCTTTAAATTTGACACAACATCTTATAATCAAACTAGAAACACTTGTGCAAAAATTGGGTAAGATCGGTTCAGATTTAGATATAGCCCCCATACAAATGTCGCTCCCGATTTGACATTTTCTACTCTAGAAACGACATATTGTACCCGATTTTCTTTAAATTTGGCACAACATCTTATAATCAAACTAGAAACACCTATGCAAAAATGGGGTAAGATCGGTTCAGATTTAGATATAGCCCCCATACAAATGTCGCTCCCGATTTGACATTTTCCGCTCTAGAAACCACATATTGTACCCGATTTTCATTAAATTTGGCTCAACATCTTATAATCAAACTAGAAACACCTATGCAAAAATTAGGTAAGATCGGTTCAGATTTAGATATATCCCCATACAAATGTCGCTCCCGATTTGACATTTCCCACTCTAGAAACCACATATTGTACCCGATTTTCTTTAAATTTGGCACAACATCTTATAATCAAACTAGAAACACCTATGCAAAAATTGGGTAAGATCGGTTCAGATTTAGATATAGCCCCATACAAATGTCGCTCCCGATTTGACATTTTCTACTCTAGAAACGACATATTGTACCCGATTTTCTTTAAATTTGGCACAACATCTTATAATCAAACTAGAAACACCTATGCAAAAATTGGGTAAGATCGGTTCAGATTTAGATATAGCCCCCATACAAATGTCGCTCCCGATTTGACATTTTCCGCTCTAGAAACCACATATTGTACCCGATTTTCTTTAAATTTGACACAACATCTTATAACCAAACTAGAAACACTTGTGCAAAAATTGGGTAAGATCGGTTCAGATTTAGATATAACCCCCATACAAATGTCGCTCCCGATTTGACATTTTCTACTCTAGAAACGACATATTGTACCCGATTTTCTTTAAATTTGGCACAACATCTTATAATCAAACTAGAAACACCTATGCAAAAATGGGGTAAGATCGGTTCAGATTTAGATATAGCCCCCATACAAATGTCGCTCCCGATTTGACATTTTCCGCTCTAGAAACCACATATTGTACCCGATTTTCATTAAATTTGGCTCAACATCTTATAATCAAACTAGAAACACCTATGCAAAAATTAGGTAAGATCGGTTCAGATTTAGATATATCCCCATACAAATGTCGCTCCCGATTTGACATTTCCCACTCTAGAAACGACATATTGTACTCGATTTTCTTTAAATTTGGCACAACATCTTATAATCAGACTAGAAACACAATTTACAAAATCTTACCCAATTTACAAAAATTGGGTAAGATCGGTTCAGATTTAGATATAGCCAAATACAAATGTTGCTCCCAAATGTTTAACCGATTTTGTCCAAACTATACATATTATACATATTTCCGATTTAACATTTTTTGTCAAACACACACATTTAGATGATACAAAAATCATTCCCGTTTTCGCTTTTTCACCGAATTAATTTGTATAAGGATAGAAAGTGGAGTGTATCATAGAGTCGGCCCCGCCCGACTTTAGCCTTTCCTTACTTGTTTTCATGTTGCTTGAGATCCTGACACTGAAATAAAGTATAATAAAGTAGTGGACTTTAAAAAAAGTTAGAGCTAACCAGCAGTTATTACTTCGACCAAAAAATGAAAACTTTGATCCACTGTAAAAAGAAACTCGGACCAGCTGGACTCTACGTTTATTCTGCAAAATTAGACTACTCGACGTGCCCAGAATTATAGTGTCGCTACTCTGTTCCAAAAATGCTGTTGGACAGTGTTATTTAACAATTTCTTGTATTATTAAATTATGTTGCATCTAAATTAGTTTACATCTCAATAGTGCTTTCACATAATTGTCACAATAACTCTACACAATTTTTTCGGAGGACTTGCATCTTTAAAAAATGTGAACCAGGCAAGAAAAATCTGAGTACACAGTATTGTTATGTTTGATCTATGTTTCCACCGTACGCCTTGAAGAATAAAGGCTTAAAATTTGCAAACAGATTTCACGATTTTTTTATCCCACTTCTTAGAACAACAAAAGATCTTGTTCGTTTCTAGAACTAGAAGAAATATTACAATAAATTATTGAATAATTATATCCTTCACTAATGTGATGTCCATTTAAACGCAAAGCCGACCAGACAATGAAAAATATGTATCCATTTTTTATGTCTCGTGTCAACTTTCTAAATTGTATACATTTCCATAAACCATACAATTTTTGTCATTTTGTCGCACGGTGAAACAATACATGTGACATGTCTGGTGCAACGAAAATAAAGAAACTCACAGACGCATTTAATTCTACGAATAATAAAACATCATTCATAAATGTGAAATGTTTTTTATGATTAAACGAAATACTATAATAGAATGATAAATTCTTTGCAACGTCTTTCGCAAAAGTCGATGATGTCAGATACTAAAAATATATTCATCGAATTTAAAGACTCGACTGTATGAGTAGTCGGTGGCCATAATACAACAACAATATATACACCTTGAACAATAATTGCTGGAAACACATACTATACTTCCGTGAAAATATATTCAAGCAACAAGTAAGGATTTTTATATTTGAGTACAATTATTTTTATATAAAATGTTCTTTTCAAATATACAAGTTTTGCATACAAACAACACTTGCAACATTGTTTCCTCCATGTAGAGAGGTATTTATATTTTCCAAAAACTTCCTAAGCTTTGGAGAATTTGACACTTTTATTAATGGGTTGGCCACACCCCATACATGAAAACAATTGTAACTGATAACAAATGGTTCACATTCGGATCATATTTAAAGCAAAAAATCATGTTGCAAACCTCTGAAAGAAAATTGGCATATTTACAACTAATAACGAAATTCGCTTTATCAGTCCAGAGATGACTTCCACGGTGTTTTTCGTGGATTCACTTTTAAAACCTCCACTAGGGTACTATGTCTTTGTGCATTTGTTTGTAACACCCAACCGGGAAGCGGGGTGGACCCATTGTTAAGTATACCGATCAACTTAAAATCACTTTCTGAGTCTGAGATAGACCCATTGTATGCCGACCGACTTAAAATTAATTTTTGAATCGATTTAGCCACGTCCGTCCATCTATTCATGTAATCAAAGTACAGATTGCATTTATAGTCCGATCCTAACAAAAATTGGCACAATTAAGGTTTACAAAATTTTCCCAAATTTGGCACAACACCTTCCGTTTCTAGATATAACCACCATACAAATTTCGCTCCCGATGTGACTTTTCCACTCTAGAAACCATATATATTAACAGAATTTCTTCAAATTTGACATACCACTTTATATTTTAACTGGAAGCATCTATAGTGAAAATGAGTCAAAATCAAACTGATTTTTATCAGAACTGATGCCAAAACACAAATTAAAAACACGAAACAATAAGAAAAGGCTGCGGAAAATCACCGTGGTCGTACATCTTCAAAATTTCCGCAACCACCGACGGGCATAGCCGTACATTACACACAACTCCAACCAAATGATGAAATAGAATTTATGCTACAACAATTTACTCTTGCGAAATTTAATTTTAACTTTGGCCCAAATGAAAATGAAAACACTTTTTAGGGTGATTTCAGTATATGAATAAATTATCACTCACTCACATCCCCCGTGTTCCAGGACTAAACCCATTGAGTGCACACACGCATACACATTGTCAGTCAGGCAGTTACAACCTTTTTATGGGCCATATGGATGGAAATCTAGGACCGTAAACACTTCTTCTATCCAAGTACTCGAATGTACTTAAGACGGGCATACATTTTACCCAAGACCGAACAACTCGATGAAGTCATATACAACAGTAAAGGATCAACAGCGACGTATAGGGCAAGGTTAAAAATTATCCGTCGTCATACTCACACACTTACATACCTCCAACGATTGGCACAGGGGTAGGGGTGAGACGAAAAGGAAGTGCTTTGGGGGTGAGATGATATGTGGTACTGGCTGTCGGAATGCCATTCGCGGGATAAAGCGGTTTCATGCTTATCAAAACGTTTTCTTTCCCTGCCCTTATAAACCGAAGGTGTACAGTGGTACATTTCGTTTAATTATCCAAATGGAGAAATAAATTCGTATTTTAGTATAAATCTTTAGAAAAAAAAACTAACTAAAGTTTTGATTTTTTCGCGGCAATTGATGTTTACCATTTATTAAACCTCCACCTCCAGGATGGGGGTATACTAAGTTTGTCATTCCGTTTGTAACACCTTAAAATATCGACCAAGAATATATATACTTTATAGGGTCTCACCCTATAAAGTATATATATTCTTGATAAAATTCTAAGACGATCTAGCCATTTCCGTCCTTCCGTCTGTTGAAAACACCCTAACTTTCCGTCCGTCCGTCTGTTGAAAGCACCCTAGCATCTGAACGAAAGAAGCCAGGACGTCCAAATTTTCCCAGAATACGTCCAATAGTTGTAGATCGGTTGTGATTGAAAATCGGCGAAATCGGCCCAGAGAGAAATGCTCACAAATACTGAAAATACCCCTCATATTTCGAGTATTTAAGCATGATTTTTGAATGTTTGTTTGGTATTTGGTATGCGAATTCCGCTTATATTTATTATGAATTACAATACAAAGTAAATTTATATTCTAATTTTGGGTCCAGGGATTGAGCTGGGGTGACTAAGACCATTGTAGCTAGTTATTGCAGCGACAGACCAGAGCCTCTGATGGGAATCGAACCCACGACCCCCACGCTGATAGCCGAGCACGCTACCAACTCGACTACCGGTGAGCTCTTCCCTTTATAGTACAAATGTGCACAATTAAATGATTCTTATTTGTATGGGGTGAAATGGAGAAAACGGGATAAAAATGGTACCTATCAAACGACAGCAGCTAGAAACACGAAAATCTGTGAGTACTTTCCTCAAATTGAGTGGATACATGATAAAAAATTATGTTTTCCAAATTCGTACTTTTAAGGGGTAAGATGGGAATATAGCGATAAAAATTGAAACAACCAAACGGCTGCACCTAGAATAATGAAATTCGGTATATAAATAAAGAGTGATTTTTTTGAGGTTAGGATTTTCATGCATTAGTATTTGACAGATCGCGTGGGATTTCAGACATGGTGTCAAAGAGAAAGATGCTCAGTATGCTTTGACATTTCATCATGAATAGACTTACTAACGAGCAACGCTTGCAAATCATTGAATTTTATTACCAAAATCAGTGTTCGGTTCGAAATTTTACGCAAAGATCTTGGTGTAAAACCGTATAAAATACAGCTCGTGCAAGAACTGAAGCCAAACGATCTGCCACAACGTCGAATTTTCAGTGAATGGGCGCCTTTAGACTATTTTTTGTGGGGCTACGTCAAGTCTAAAGTCTACAGAAATAAGCCAGCAACTATTCCAGCTTTGGAAGACAACATTTCCGAAGAAATTCGGGCTATTCCGGCCGAAATGCTCGAATAAGTTGCCCAAAATTGGACTTTCCGAATGGACCACCTAAGACGCAGCCGCGGTCAACATTTAAATGAAATTATCTTCAAAAAGTAAATGTCATGGACCAATCTAACGTTTCAAATAAAGAACCGATGAGATTTTGCAAATTTTATGCGTTTTTTTTAAAAAAAAAGTTATCAAGCTCTTAAAAAATCACCCTTTATATATATATATTTCTCTGATTGCGTAGATACGTTAAATAAAAGGATTTTTCGAAATTCGTACTTTTAGGGGGTAAAAGGGATAAAAATGGAATATAAGGGACGATTGCTGTCTTATAAAGGGTGATTTTTTAGCTACTATCTTTTTGGCAACACTGGCTTAAACAGCTGACGTACGTTTCGTGTTTTGTTTCACTGTCAAACGTCTTCAGTTTGGTCGTCGCCATGAATCGTCTTACGAACGAACAACGCTTGCAAATTATTGAATTTTATTAACAAAATGCGTTCTCTGTTAAGAAAGTTCATCGCGCGCTTCCATTTTATGGTCAGTTTAATCGACCCACTGAAGCGGCTATTCGGGCTATTGTGACTAAATTTCGCACCAAATTTACATTGTTGGACATTAAACCAAAACTAAAACGTGGAAATGCCAAAATTGGACTAAGCGGATGGACCATTTGAGGCGCAGTCAAGGTCAACATTTGCATGAAATAATCTTCAAACATTAAATTATATGGACCGTACTATAGATTCAAATAAAGGTTTCATGCATTTTTCTGAATTTTATGTGTTTCTTTTTTTGAAAAACTTTCCTATAACTTTTAAAAAAACCCTTTATTTACTTTTTGAATTGACTTGCTGTATAATTTCAATATATGTAGTAAAAACATGTTGGTAGCATTGTCTAATAAACGAGGTTTAAAATAATTAAAATTTTATATTTATTTATAAAATTATTCTTTCGATATTATTTATTTTTGCTATATTAAAAAAAAATTACATTTTCCTGTAATGTTCCTGCACTACGAAAATCGACAGCCTCTGTGGAATTCAAACCATGGCGGAGGGTAACAAAGTTTGGTTCGGCCGAACTTAACGCCGTTTTTTTTTTTTTTTTTTTGACTTTGATGTACGGAAATTGAACTCATACATAGTTAATTTTGCTTCTTAGAAGGAAATTCTAACTAAATTGGAGTATGGCATTTACTCAAACACTCTCTACGTTTATACACCCTTTATGTACCCCACATAAAAACTCTGATCTCTATTGTGCACCCAAGTAATAAATGTTACTGTTATATGAATACTCTTAATGTATTCATAAATATGGCAACTCATATGTCATAGAAGTAGGTGGCAACTTGCAACAAGTTGTAAGCAAATACTTCTATGTATGTATGTATGTATGTGTGTGATAAGCAACCAACTTCACCATTATCTTCAACATTCTGTAAATGACTCAGCATAATAAAGTTTATGATTGAATACACAACATGGTGTCAGATGTGGGGTTAAAACAAAAAAAAAATAAAATAAAATAATAAAATAAAGAAATACAATGGCAGAAACAAAAGAGGTGCTTTCATTGGCAACATCAGTGCCGTATTTCAATACGAAAGCCGCTAATGTAGCAAATGAATGGAAGAATTGGTGCAAACAATTCAAAATTTTTCTGGTGGCTTCGAACTTGGATGGACAAACAGACAAACGCAAAGTGGCTCTACTGTTGCATCATATGGGGCCGACAGCTTTGCAAATTTTTAACTCTTTCAATGTTGACATCGATAAGGTTAAATATGATGTTTTGTTGGAGTTGTTTGAAGCGCACTTCGTTCCAAAGATCAACATGGCAATGGAAAGGCATGCATTTTTTACACGTCATCAAGGGAATGAAGAATCGATTGTCCAGTATTCGACTGTCCTGGAAAATCTCAGCATCTCCTGTGAATTTGGGGACCTACGCGAGAGTCTTGTTAGAGACATTTTTACATGTGGCTTGTCTGAGAAATACAGACATATAAAAGAGCGCTTATTAAGCGAAGGCAACATTAAATGGATAAAGGCATTGGAGATAGCTAAGAGCATCGAAATGGCAAGAGAAAGTGTGGACTCCATTCAGAATTTAAAATCAGAGCCAATGGTAGCGGCAATTCAGCGTATGAACAACAGCAGGGTCACTACACAACAACAACAATGGCAGCAAATTTCGACATCCGAATGCAGGAAATGTGGTAGAAGGCATAAGTACAAGTGCCCAGCAGACGGAGCTACTTGCAATGCTTGTGGAAAGTTGAACCATTTTGAAAAAATGTGTTTTTCAAAAAATCGCCAACAACAAGTTACAAAGCCTAGACAACAAAATGGCGAAAGGCAAAGGAATTATAAATATGTAAAAAATGTTTGCGAAGACAACTCGGAAGAAGAAGAAGAAGAAGATTTGTTTGTGGGTGCGGTAACCAAGAGAAGCTGCAAATGGAACGTGTGGAATATTGATGGTGAAGTTAATGGGAAGAAAATCGTCTGTCAGGTGGATACGGGGGCACAAACCAACTTAATGTCGATAAGTACTTTCAAGCATTTGAATATTAATAAGGTAGATAAGAATGTCTCAAATAATATTGTAACGTTTAGTGGAGAAAAATTGCCCGTATTTGGCAGAATCTTTGTTGAATTCTTTTTTAAGGGTACAATATACCCTACTTTTTTTTATATTCTTAATATGAATTGTAGTAATGTTATAGGCCTGGAAATGGCTTCGAATATGAATTTGATTAAAAAGGTTAGCACAATCAGTTGTGATACCATTTTTGAAAAGTATTCCAGTTTGTTTCATGGTTTGGGGCAACTCAAGGGTGAGTGTCATTTACAAATTGAGGAAAATAGTCAACCGGTGATAGATCCCCCGCGGCGTGTACCCTTTAGTCTCTATGAACCTCTTAAGGCAGAAATCAAGAGAATGGTCGATTTGAATGTTATAACGGAAGTGAAAGAGCCGACGAAATGGGTTAGTTCTATTGTGTTGGTAACAAAGCCAAATGGCAGTTTGAGACTTTGTTTGGATCCTCGTAATTTAAATAAGGTTATTGTGAGACCTAGATTTGAGTTTCCAACAATAGACGAATGTAAGTCTCGGATGAGAGGTTCAAAAGTTTTTTCAGTGTTGGATGCTAATTCTGGTTTCTGGATGATTCGTCTTGATGAAGAGTCGTCTAGGTTATGCACTTTTAACACACCTTTTGGAAGGTATAGATTTTTGCGTTTGCCATTCGGCATAAGTGCTTCCCCTGAAATTTTCCATGCTGAGATGGTACGACTTTTCGGTGACATTTCGGGATTAGTAATTTACATGGACGATTTCTTGATTCATGCATCAACTGTGGAGATCCATAATGAAATTTTAGCTAGGGTTCTAGAAAGGGCAAAGAGTGTAGGATTGAAGTTCAATCGGGCAAAGTCTAAGTTATTGAAGACTGAGATAAAGTTTATTGGCCATATGTTTAGCAAGGATGGCGTGAGACCGGAGGATGAAAGAATCCGATCAATAAAAGCTATGCCAGTTCCGTCGAACAAACAGGAACTTCAGCGGTTTTTGGGCATGGTCAATTACCTTAGTTCATTTATTGATAATTTATCATTAAAAAATAAGCACCTGAGAGATTTGCTTAAGGAGGACACGGCGTGGAGTTGGAATAATGAGCAGCAGGTTGAGTTTGATAATTTGAAGAAAGAAATTACTGTGGCACCAGTGTTAGCGTACTATGATACACACAAACCGTTAACGCTATCGGTAGACGCATCGAAGTTTGCAGTCGGGGCCGTGATTATGCATGAAAAGAATCCAATAGCATATGCATCCGCGTCTCTGACTGACAGTCAGATAAACTATGCGCAGATAGAAAAGGAATTATTCGCCATTCTTTATGGATGCACTCGTTTTCACCAGTATATTTACGGTCGGGAAGTAACTGTGGAAACGGATCACAAACCTCTAGTTCCACTGTTTAATAAACCATTGTATAATATACCAACGCGCCTCCAAAGGTTTATGTTGAGATTGCTGTCCTATAATTTAAAAGTAGTGTATAAGCCAGGGAAGGATTTGTTTATTGCTGATACACTATCTAGAGCTCCTCTTTGTGACAAAGTTTTAACTGATTTGGATAAAGATATTGATTTGCAATGTAATGCACTAGTGTGCCAGAACGCCTTACCAGCTGATGATGTGGATATGATCAAAGATGCTACACGGCAGGATATAATTTTTCAGAAACTAACAAGATACGTCAAGGAGGGTTGGCCAATTGATAGGAAAATTTTGGATCCAGATTTACAATGTTTTTATTCCATAAAGGATGAGATAAGTGAGGTAAACGGACTTCTTTTTAAAAATAAGAGGATTTTAGTGCCGAAGTCTTTGCGGCAGAAAATGTTACAGAACTTGCATGAAGGACATATGGGAATACAGGGATGTCAGAGTTTGGCGAGGGGTTCGGTCTATTGGCCTAATATAAATAATGATATTTATAATATTGTTTCGAATTGTGAATATTGTATAAAGTATCGTAATGCAAATCCTAAGGAAGAACTGAAGAGTCATGAGGTTATTAATATTCCGTGGTACAAATGTGGATGTGACTTGTTTGAGTTTGATAAGAAAATGTACTTACTGGTAGTAGATTATTATTCAAAATATTTTGAGGTTGAATATTTAAATTCAGGGTATTCTAGTGGTCAGGTTGTCACGAAATTTAAATCAATTTTTGCAAGGCATGGAATTCCAAAGATTTTAATTTCTGATAATGGACCTCCTTTCAGTTCTAGGGAGTTTAAACAGTTTTGTAGTGATTGGTGCATTGAGAATGTGACATCGAGTCCTTATTTGGCTAGATCGAATGGCCTAGCAGAGAGGAATGTTCAGACAGTGAAGAATTTATTGATCAAGTGTAAGGAGTCTGGTACGGATCCATACATATCGCTCTTACAACACCGCACAACATCTAGGAACAATTTCCCAAGCCCATCGGAATTACTTATGAGCAGGAAATTAAGGACAAAGTTACCTTGTTTGGCGGATGAATTAGTGCCGAAGTTAATAGATATAGGTCGGATGGAAAAGACTTTTGATCTGAGGCGGACAAAATCGACTCAGTATTACAACAGAAATACAAGAAATCTGAAACCGGTGAAAGTTGGTGAAAAGATATACTTTAAAAAAACACCGACATCGGTTTGGTTTGCAGGTACCATATCTAGTGAGTGTAGGGAGCCAGGATCTTTTATAATCGAAGATGAGAATGGGGTATTGTACAGAAGAAATAGGCAACACATCATGAAAACAACTGGAAGGAAAACAACTGATTTTGGGACTGAAACTAATCAACATTTGGATATGAATTTCAATGATTCTAATGTAAGCGTGGAAGATCTCGATGGAGAAACCCAAAGTTTAAATAATGATAAAAATACAGTTCATCAGAATATAAATAATGATACAAATCTAACTCAACAAAATGTATATAATGAACTAGCGATAAGAAATGATTGTAACGTAGCGAATCAGGATAATGATAATAGTACTAACGTTGAAGATGAAACGTATGTATCGAAGTATGGTAGAAGAGTTGTGCCACCTGAGAGACTCAACTTGTAATTATTTTTAAAGAATCTACATTTAGATAATATTTAGATAATATTGTGTTGAAAATATATATATATTTATTATGATCTTTAAAATAAGGAGGATGTTATATGAATACTCTTAATGTATTCATAAATATGGCAACTCATATGTCATAGAAGTAGGTGGCAACTTGCAACAAGTTGTAAGCAAATACTTCTATGTATGTATGTATGTATGTGTGTGATAAGCAACCAACTTCACCATTATCTTCAACATTCTGTAAATGACTCAGCATAATAAAGTTTATGATTGAATACACAACAGTTACCATGTCATTTGTAAATAAATTTGCATTCTATTAAATATAGATGCCAAATGGTCTTGAACCAGGACAATATCCCAGTTCAAATCAAATATTGATTACAGACCAAAAAAAGAAATACAAACGAAAAAACTAAAAAAAATGAACTTTGGCACGGCACAAGCATTGCTGGGTAACTATACCTGCATATACACATACTTACATATGCAACTCAGTGAGATGCTTGTAAGTTGGCGTGTGTGTTTTATTATTTGGAGCTATCTTTTAAAAATGGATATTCGGCAAGTGAGCTTAGAGAGGCCGGGTATGTTGTAGAAAAGTCGCTGCGAAGCCACCTGACGAAGACTTTCGCAGGTCGGAAATCAGAACAGTGGTAGTGTGCAGCCAAGTAATAAATGTCACATGCCATTTGTAAATAAATTTGCATTCTATTAAATATAGATGGAAAATGGTCTTGAGCCAGGACAATATCCCAGTTCAATCAAATATATGTAAGACCAAAAAAATACAAACGAAAAAAAAACTAAAATAAATATAAATTTTTTTTATTTTAAACCACGTTTACAAGGCAAGGATACCAATACGTTTATATTAAAGGGTGATTTTTTAAAAGCTATAGGAAATTTTTTTCAAAAAAAAAAAAACACATAAAATTCAGAAAATAAAATCTTTATTTGAATCGATAGTACGGTCAATATAATTTAATGTTTGATTATTTCATGCAAATGTTGACCTTGACTGCGCCTCAAATGGTCCATCCGCTCAGTCCAATTTTGGCATTTCCACGTTTTTGAGTAACAGAGGCCCAATTGCTGCGAACGGCGACGAATCGATAATTGATGGTCATCATTAACACTGGCCGATACAGCTGCGATATTTTCTTCAGTTCGCACTCTACGTAAGCGTGTTGGTGGTTTAATGTCCAACAATGTAAATTTGGTGCGAAATTTAGTCACAATAGCCCGAATAGCTGCTTCAGTGGGTCGATTAAACTGACCATAAAATGGAAGCGCGCGATGAACTTTCTTAACAGAGCACGCATTTTGATAATAAAATTCAATTAATTTGCAAGCGTTGTTCGTTTGTAAGACGATTCATGGTTAAATTATATACCAAACTGAAGATGTTTGACAGTGAAACAAAACACGAAACGTGCGTCAGCTGTTTAAACCAGTGTTGCCAAAAAGATAATAGCTAAAAAATCACATTTTATATATCGAAAAGTTAATACAAGAAAGAAATCTTCAAGAGAGCTTAAATACCATAAATATTGGTGGGTGCTACAGTTGGTTGTATTTCCATTCTATTTTAATTCCAAAAGTACAAATTTTGAAAATCCATTATCTCACGTACATAGTGCAAGATAACCTAACTTAATGGTTCAACCAATTTTTGCCGTAAAAGTAAAAAGTGCGAATTTGGAAAAATATTTTTATTTTTATTAGAGGAATGTATACTTCGAGTTTCATGACTTTAGCTGCGGTCATTTGGTTGGTAAAATTTGTTTGTGCTTCTAGCTGTTTTCGTTTGATAGGTACCATTTTATCCCCACCTCACCCCCTACGAATAAGAATCACTTAATGGTGTACGTTTTGGTTATACGGGGAATGCGCATACCCAAAAATGCTTAAATACTCTAAAATATTAGGTGTTAGTAAAGGTACTTTCAGTCCTTGTGACGGAAAATATTTCCCTTTGGACCAATATCGGCCAGTTGCAATCCCAACCTATGTACGTAGTAGTGGAAATTTTGGACGTCCTAGCTCCTTTCGTTTAGATGCTAGCGTGCTTTTAACAGACCGACATGGCCATATCGTCTTAGAATTTTATGACGATCAATAATATATATACTTTATAGGGTCTCAGGTCGATATCTCAAGGTGTTACAAACGGAATGACAAAGTTGTGGTTCGGTGGAAAAATATCTTTAAATTGACTGAAACATAAACTATTTCATCTCTCAGAACGGACAACGTGTGACTTAGAACACTATCATTCTAACTGGCAAATATGGTCCCAACTATTTCAAAAGCACAAAATTTAAATCACAAGTATACAACATACTTTGGTTAAAAAGAAAGCACTCGCGTCAAGTCAGAAAGTCCTCGAACCAAGTTGAAATCTGGGGGAATCACAGGTTGATACTTGTTAATCGAACTGCCTGGTATGCTCCACACCGAAATAGAACAAAATTTAATGTATTGTAAGGAACTCGTCTCGTGTCAGGTTATGTGTTTTTTTTGCTCTAACTTCTATATAAATGTACCACAGTGCAACGTGCGCGTACGGGTAGTAAATACGGCAAACACCAAAAAAGCGGAAGGCGTAAAAAGTTGTTTTTTGATTTATCACGGGTTTAAAACAATCACAAAAGTTGGCGGCAGTCACAGCAACAACTTTGCCACTTCCACGTGGAAGGGTGCAACTTAATTAAACATTTGTTATGTTTGTTTTCGTACGAATACAACAACCTAATATTGAGGGTTTTCTCTGTACGTTCCGCAACTCAAACACCAGCAATAGCGGCAGCAGAAACAGGAGCAGCGTCAAAGACGCCAACACGCCAACACCAAAAACAATGACGACAACCGGAGCCAAAGCCGGAGCTTGGGATGGAGCCGTAGCCGTAGCAATGACAGCAGCACAAAAATTAAAAGGACACCAACAATGTGTTAATTTAATTATGAGTTTATTTAATGTAATTAGGTACCTTAAGATATTATAACAATAAACACAAAAGTCAAACAATCCAAAGTGGTAGCTTCATTGTTTTCCCCACTTCAGTCAGTGTTCATCGTCGTCGTCGACTCGGCACGGCGCGGCAGCTCTGTGCTGGGTGATAGGAGGCCTACATAAAATTGCAATCCTTTGTCGCCGAAGTGCTTTTGTGTATTTGTTTAGCAGACAAAGTTTCCGTCGAAAAAGGGACATTTTGCTCGTCATATAATTCTATTATAGAAAGGTCTAATTGCTTTAGGGATCATTGCTTTGGACAAATTAAAATAAGATGATTTAGGCGCTGACTGTCACTTTTTCGTTTAGGTAGGGTCAACGAATCTTTTCGGTGGAAATAACAGCCTCAATGTGTATGCGCGTCCTCCGAAGCCTGGAAGGAACTGTATTGTCCTTTGAGATCAGTTTAGATATTTCAAAGCATGAGTTATGGAACTCTGCACTATAGGTGCGTTCACATAATTGCAACTGTTACATTCTTTAAAAACTTTATTCCCGGGGGTGGCAAATTGTTTCTATGCCAGGTACATAAAATGAGGAAATGCGTTATAGAGATTGGAGATTTTTCAAAATACATTCTATGAGTTTCTTTCGGGCTTATTTTTATTGCTTTCCAATTTCGCTTTATTTCCGGTCGGATCCGGGTTTTCTGGGATTTCGCGGAAACTGTAAGAAATGGAAGAACATTTTTATTTTATTATACACTCCACGAGAGTATTATGTCTTTGTGCATTTGTTTGTAACTTAAATATAAGGTGTTGTGCAAAATTTGATCTAAATCGCTTAAATTATGTGGCTTCTAGAGCAGGAAAAGTCAAATCGTGAACAACATTTGTATGGGGGCTATATCTAAATCCGATATATCTAAAACGACGTGCAAAAATCGTTGGTGAAAAGTTTCGTCAGAATCGGACAATAATTGGGACCTGTATCGTGATTACAAGAATAGATGGACGGACGGACAGACAGACGGACATGGCTAAATCGATTCAAAAAGTGATTCTATGACGATCGGTATAATAAACGATGTGTCTATCTCATTTCCTTTTGGATGTTACAAACAAATGCACAAAGACATTATACCCTGTGGCGTAGGGTATAATGATCTTATATGTTACAGTGCATTATATGAATAATAGTGCAGGATCAAAACATTTGCAGACAACTTTCCTAATACAAATATGAAAACCTAAAAAGTATACGAAATAGCTTAAATTAATCAAACATTTAAACAGCTTCTTTCTCGAATTTATGCCATTAAAATGTATTTGGGACCAGTGTGCATGGGTGGATAAGTTTCATTCCTGTTTTAGAACGTGTGAATTTCAGACGTTTAAACAAGCATTCAAGCAGGTGATCTTATGTAATTGAAGTAAACATATGACTTTTAGTAAGTACTCGAAGGGTATTTCAAATATTTCATAAGTAAACTGTGATATTCGATCATGTCGCTTTTAATTAAAGAGTTTTGCGATATCATTGTACGCCACTTGTAGCTTTATAGTATCCCACGTCACGTTCCGTATGGAACAGTTGGAATGTGATACGAGTTATCTAATATCATTCGAATGTTTCTCAGCATTCCATGAACCTTTCTAACGATGTATTTATGTGGTTTGTCCCAGTGTATGAAAACACTTAATAAATATGTTTCCAATTTATAAACAATGGTTTCCCATACCAGTGACAGTTCTTTTAAATATTGTAATAAATTCAGTTATGGGCGGATTTAGGCATATACTCTTATTTATAAATTAGATCTAAATCATTATTAATGATTAATATACACGATTGAAGGTCATTCAGTTTAGCAGAAGTGAAAAGTTTTACATCATCTGCGTACATGTAAACAGGGAGGTCATTAATATATATAGAAAACAGTAGAGTGCTGATAATGGAACCTTGTTTGCCATGTACCACAGTTTAGGATCTATTCAACAAATAGGATAAAATACAGGGTTTTCCAACATGCGGTGTTATTTTGAATCACCCGGTATTTCGGTAGCTGTCACTTTTGAAGCTTTGACATTTGACAAGTAGAAACTGCGCCATTACTAAAAATGGAACGATACACGCTTCAATATCGCATTGAAATTATTAAAATTCATGAATGAAAATGATCCGGAATTCCATCGACAAATCATCTTGACTGATGAGGCCCATTTCCACCTCGGTGGCTACGTCAACAAGCAAAATTCTCCATCTGGGGCTCGAAAAACCCAAGAGTTATTGTTGAGAAGCCTCTCCATCCTCATAGTGACTGTTTGGTGCGGTTTATGGTCCGGCGGGGTCATTGGACCTTACTTTTTCGAAAATGACGTTGGATCAACAGTTACGGTGAATGAATTGCGCTATCGGGAGATGATTAATGATTTTTTATGGTCGGAGTTGGATGGTATCGATCTGGACAACGTTTACTTTCAACAAGACGGCGCTTAGTGTCACACAAGCAACGAAACCATTGCTCTTTTACGGGAAAAGTTTCCGGACCGTGATCTTGTGATTTAACACCTTGCGACTTCTTCCTTTGGAGCCACGTGAAAGATAAGGTCTACGCCAACAGCCCAGCGTCGATTCAAGACCTCAAAGATAGAATTCGTGAGGCTATCGAGGACATAGGGCAGCCACTTTGCGATTTGGTTATGGAAAATTTAATGAAAAGGATATGGGCCTGTAAGCGTGGTCGTGGTGGCCATTTGGCTGATGTTGTTTTTCATTATTAACGGCAAACCTTCCTCTTTATTATGAAATAAACATCCGATCATTTATCTTAAAAAATTGCATTTTTCTTTGAATGCCAAAATAACACCTCTTGTTAGAAAACCCTGTAGTATCCTGAGTTTTAGAATTTTGTGAATTACTGCATCATAAGCCTTACTGTGGTCTAACAAAAGGAAAAATAAGTTAATCTTATCAACGATTTTCTGTCGGAGAGCAGCTTATTATTGTCGAAGAAGATACCAATCTGATTTGCCATAATATTCTCCAAAGCTTTAGACAAGTAGTACAATATAACAATTGGACGATATTCATTGTTAAATATTGAGACTCAAGGCTTCCCTAAAACTAGCTCTCAGTAAAGCCTTGTCCATTCGATTTTTTTAATTTTAGTTCTTGGCCATTGTTAATTATTCCGGTCTACTTAGAATCGATTTAGCAATGTCCGTATTTCTGTCTGTCCGTCCGTCTATCCATATATTCTTGTAATCAAAGTACAGGTCGCAATTGTAGCCAGAACCAAATGAAACTTTACACAATGAATTTTTTCGGTATAAGGACGAATGCTATTTAATTTGAAGAAACTCGGTTCAGATTTAGATATAGCCCCCATATAAAAGTCGCTCCCGATTTGACATTTTCCGCTCTAGAAACCACATACCCGATTTTCTTTAAATTTGGCACAGTAACTTATAATCCGACTAGAAACAATTGTGCAGAAAGTGGGTAAGATCGATTCAGATTTAGATATAGCCCCCCATACAAAGTTCGCTCCCGATTTGACTTTTGCCACTCTAGAAACCACATATTGTACCCGATTTTCTTTAAAATTGGCACAACATCTTATAATCCAACTAAAAGCACCTATAGTGAAAGTGGGTAAGATCGGTTCAGATTTAGATATAGCCCAAATACGAATGTTGCTACCAAATGTTTAACCGTTTTTAATATTTATATATTTCACCTATTTCGTTCCAGGTGTGAATATACTCCCATTCAAATTTCCTTTCCGATTTAACATTTTTTGTTAAACAGTTTTCACTCTTTTACCGAATTGAATTGTATTCGGGTAGAAAGTGGAGTGTATCATATAGTCGGCCCGCCCGACTTAAGCCTTTCCTTGTGTCTTGTCTGTTCTAGAAACCCTATATTTTAAGAGATTTCCTTCAAATCTTTCAAAATATATTCACCCGTAGAGAAAATAGGTCAGATCGGTTCAGATTTATATATAACTCCCATACAAATTTCATTCCTTATTTGTCTTTTTCCGCCACAGAAACCACGTATTTTCACCGAATTTCTTTAAATTGAGAGTAACACGTTATGCTTGAACTGGAAGAACCTACTGTGAAAGTGGGTCACTTCTTTCCGTTTTTGGACATAGCCGCGATACAAATATTCTTCTTGATCTGACAAATTGGGTCAGCTTATGATTAGGAAACTTACAAAAATCCTTCCCGTTTTCACTTTTTACCGAATTAATTGTATTTGAGTTGAAAGTGGTGGGTAGCATATAGTGGGCCCCGCTCGACTTAAGCCTTTCATTACTTGTTTTGTATTATGAAAGAGAGCAAGAAAATAAATCTAATTCAATTATTAACTCAAAACAGAAAAATATTGTCATTGGGCGTTTTAGCACCAAAGTACAGTTACACTTCGACGCTTCCAACAATAGTATGCTAAATCGTCGTAGGGTCTTTGCGTTTTATAGATTCTACGGTTTTAATTTAAATTCTCTCAAATGTTGGTATTGATCGGCCAATCCAATTAAAAGTTATTAGCAAAAGTGTTCCAACTTTTATAAATAACTTAGTTATATAAAAAACTTTGAACACCTCTCACATTTCTGACTATTGTTCGGAGGTGTCGAAAAAATATTTAATAAAATGCATACATAGAATTTTAATGGAATGTTTACATTTCTTTAAACTCCAAATTTTACCTTTACCCTTTAGTCTCTTACTGTATGTGGCCAGAGAAATGTCCCTTATGTAGTGTAACTTGTCTCGACATTAGTTTCTCGTATTGCGGCAATAATAAAAGTCGCTGCACAGTTTTACTACCCTTAACCGGATGTCTTTGTTTCAACGTTCAATAATAATATCTCTTGAAGTTTTCTCCACACACACACACCAGAGATTTATCTCTTGAGGATATACCCATTTCATTTTGACTATTCCACTTCGACATTGTCGTCAATTTCACGCTCATTGGCTTCTGTTGACAGAGCAAATATTATATGGTTTACTAATCCAGGACATTTTGTCCCAAAATTACCATCAAAGCACACGAACATGTATGTGGTTGCGTGCGTATTTACTTTTTGCGCTCGAACTATTTAAATTGCATTCATCATCTGCAAATACAAATAGAAACAGTTCCACATGACCAATAACTTATTGACCAACCGTGGTCGCAGGCAGGAGATAATATAAAGGCCTGTTGGCAAATGATTCCATTTAAGATTTTCAATCTTGTCTGGTGAGATTACTGTAACCGCCGGCTACGATTTATTTTGTTTACTCTTAAAGTACGATTTTCTGAGCGTGTAAAGATTTTTTATTTGCAGCTTATCCGCTCGGAAGTGCGAGCGTGTGTGTGTGATGATGTCCTTTTTTGCTGTTGACATTTGTTGAACTTTTGAAGGATTTGATATGAAATTGATTGCCTAGGGCAATTTGATTTCGGTTTCTTTATTGTTACTGTTCAAATAAATGTACTGTAAATATATCGTACATAGATATGTATGGACGTTTATTTGTTTGTGCAAATATAAAAATATATCCCTCTATATATACATATATGTACATACGGCACACAGCCGACAATATAGCACGTGATTAAATACAGCCGCACTCACAAATACAAACAAGAAAGCTAAAATTATTAGCAAATCAATGGAACAAGAAAATTGTGAACTGAAAGCGATGCGAAGTCAGAGCCGCATTATGGGTATTACTGGCACGATTGTGGTTAAAAAATTAACATCCTCCTCAGGCAAAACATTATGAAATATTCTCCACATATTTTTTAGAATATATCTAGGAAATTTGAGGAACGTCTGTTAAAATATATGGTTTATAGAGCGAAAAAAGTCAGTGAAATTTGTGTAGGAGCTGTATATAAATCTGAACCGATCTGACCTATTCTCAACAAAGATGTTTCTAGTTGAAATTTGAAGGAAAACGGGTTAAATGTGTTCCCTAGGGCTGAAAAAGGGAATCGAGAGTGAAAATGGTATGGGAGCTATATATAAATCTGAACCGATCTGACCCACAAATTTAAAACAAATCTATTGAATATGTGAGTTCTTGAGCGGAAGTAGACAAGTTGGGAGGGACATTTGTATTGGGGCTATATCTAAATCTGACATTGACTCAGATAGTGATTCTAAGCCGATCTGTATAATAAACGATGGGACTATCTCGTTCCCTTTTGAGTGTTACAAAAAAATGCACAAAGTTATAATACCCAAGTGGAGGGTATAAAAATGAGGTCCACCTTAGTCCACATGTTGTGATTTAACCGGCCCAGTTGGCCGACATGAAATAGATTGAACGAGTAAGAAAAGGCTTAAGTCTGGCTGGGCCGACTATACGATACCCTCCACGTTCTACTCCACTACAATTCAATTCGGTGAAAATCGTGAACGAAATTTGTACGGGAGCTATATATAACTCTGAACCAGGGTTGTCAGATTATTTTGTACCTCTATCGCCAAATCAATTGTCAGAAATCGCCAAAAACCGCCAAATTTAAACAACCTCAGTTTTTGTTAAAAAACAACAATGGAATTTGTGGAAAATGGAAGTCCTTGGTCCTTGTAAAAAATTATGGAATTCATATATTATATTTGAATTGAAAATTATCAACATTTCAGACATTTAAAACATATTTTTTGGTATTTATTATTCTTAGTAAAAGTTAAACATTTTCACTCAATACCATTTTATCCTGATTTTACTAATTCTCAATTGGTTATATCTTAAAAAAATCTTTTTTTGTCCTCTGTAAATCTAAAATTTTGTAGAGTGCAGTTATCCTACTAAGTTGCAAAGAAATCGGAAATGGTTTTTTTAAAAGCGTTCGGATTGACATATATCTATGATTTGCATACAAATTGTAATATATTTCACTACAAAGTAACGTCCATATAATAAAATCGGAGGACAGATTTAAAATTTTCTAAAATTAGCCAAGAAAATCGCCATGTCGAAAATTGGAAAATAAAGTCGCCAAACGTATTTAAAATTCGCCTCGATTGGCGAGAAATCGCCATATCTGACAACCCTGCTCTGAACCGATCTCACCCACTTTTACCATAATCTTTCTAGCGTACATATAATATGTCCTGTCGAATATGAAGAAAATCGGTTAAGGTATGTGGTTTCTACAGCGGTTAACCTCAAATCGGGAGGAAATATGTATGAAATCTGAGCCGATTTGACACATTTTTACCACTGATGTTTCTAGTTGAAATATCAGGTGTTGTGCCAAAACAGTTAAATTGTGCCGTTTTTAGAGCAAAAAAGTCAAATCGGGGGCGACATTTGTATGGGAGCTATATATAAATCTGAGCCGATTTGCATTGCAGCAGAAGTGTTTCTAGTTGAAATATATGGTGTTACGCCAAATTTGAAGAAAATCTGATAAAATTTAAGGTTTCTACACCGGAAAATGTCAAATAAAGAAATTTGTATGGTGAGTATATCTACATCTGAACCGATTGGACCCATTTTCACCGCAGATGTTTCTAACTTAGATATAAGGTGTTGTTGCTTCTAGTGCAGAAAATGTCAAATCGGGAGTGACATTTGTATGGGAGCTATATATAAATCTGAACCGATTTGCTTCAAATTAAATAGCAGTTAACCCCAAACCGCAGATGTTTCTAACTTAGATAAAAGGTGTTGTGGCTTCTAGTGGAGAAAATGTCAAATCGGGAGCGACATTTGTATGGGATATCTGAACCGATTTGCTTCAAATTAAATAGCGTCCGTCCTCGACGTACAAAAATCAATTGTGTCAAGTTTCGTTAGAATCGAACAATAATTGCGACCTGTATCGTGATTATAATAATAGATGGACAGACAGACGGACGGACGGACGGACGGATCAAATCAATTCAAAAGGTGATTGATTCTATGTCGATCGGTATAATAACGATGGGTCTATTTTGTTTTCTTTTGTAGGTTACAAACAAATGCACAAAGACAATATACCCTGTGGTGTAGGGCATAAAAACATATATTTTACCTTTACCAGTCATTTGTTCCTTTTCCAGCGGCAGTTCAATTTCAACTTTCAATATTGCTTCACTGGCCAATGTCTTCCTGTGTGTAGATCATCTACAAAAGTAGACATGCTAGCTTTTGGAAAGTGTTTGGTTCTGGACATGTTGTCAATCCGGGAATAAGTATTTGATGTAAACCACAGCCGTTGACGATTTTGTCTTAATATGTTTAGAGGAAGATTTTCTCCATCCCATATGTATTCTACCATTGTGTTCTACCTGAAATACCGAACATAAATTTGGAAACCAAATAAATGGGATTTCTGAACTTCATGATTCGGTAAAAGAGAAGAATGATCCTCATATCAACAAAATTTTTAAAAGTGCACCCCAAAAATTCCGCTGTATACGGTGTTACGTGTTCATAATACTTTAAGTTATGTACATACCTAACAATACGGTTGAAACAAATTTTTACCTATTAAGGCTACTTCTTCGTGTGCCAGAAAACACTTCCAACCCATAAATTATATAGGCATCAACAAAGATTTTGCTATGAGCATGCGTACACTAAGAGGTATTGTATACCCTTCGCAGCATAAATGTCGTTCTTGAAATTATTCTATTGATATGAGTATCAAATCGAAGGCGATCATCTACATAAAATCCTAAAATCTTTAATGAGCTTACATTCTCAATAATGGAATCATTTAGGTTGAAACTAAGAACATTGAACTGTTTGTTTCTTCAAATTCGCAATATATAAGAGGTCTCCACTTACTGGAATGTTTTTTGCGGTTTTGATGCAAAAATCAATTGCCCAGAGCTTTCTCCGCAAGCGAATATTCCAATTTTTCAAAGCTTTCCTGTTTATTGATCATACCATATGGGAAAAGTAACTGTCTCAGGACAAGTCATAGAAGTAGTCCCTGGTGGGTAACGACCGGTCCTGGGTCTAACACAAATGTATGAAGGGGACCGCAATTTTTAACGAATATGCAATATTTTCCGGAATTCGCCTCTATTATTAATATGCGACAATATATCTTATTGAATCTTTAAAAATTTACAATACTTGTATTTAAATATACACAAGAAATGAGAAGTGAATTTACAATTTTTTCACACTTTGGGACCAGTTCTGTGATATATCCATATCGTCCTATCCCAGGGTATTTTAGACATTTCCTTATAATGACGTGTGCATAAGGGTCAGGAAATGCATTTATATATTTTTATACCCTCCACCTCCAGGATGGGAGTATACTATATTTGTCATTCCGTTTGTAACAACGACGTGCACGGTAGCATCTAAACGAAAGGAGCTAGGAGACTAAAATATATTATATACGTCTTCCAAACGGCTGCACCTAGAATAATGAAATTCGGTGTATACATTCCTCTGATTACGTAGACACGTAAAATGGAAGAATTTCGAAATTCGTACTTTTTGGGTTCAAATGGAAAAAGGGGTAAAATTAGTACTAACCAAATGACCGCAGCTGGAGTTATGAAATTCGGAGTATACATTGACTGCGTAGATACGAAAAATAAATAAGTTTTTCCAAATTCGTACTTTCAAGGAATATAAGGGACGATTGCTGTCTTATATTTACTTTTTGAATTGACTTGCTATATAATTTCGATATATGTAGTATAAACATGTCTTGTCTTATAAGCGCGTTTTAAAATAATTAAAATTTTATAATTATTTATAAAATTATTCTTTCGATATTTTTATTTTGCTGTATTAAAAAATTAACATTTTCCTGTAATGTTACTGCACTACGAAAATCGACAGCCTCTGTTCAAACCATGGCGGAGGGTAACAAAGTTCGGTTCGGCCGAACATAACGCCGTTTTTACTTGATTTTTTTTTCTTTGATGTAAGGAAATAGAACACCTACTTTTTTTCGAAGGAAATTCTAAATAGTAAATTGGAGTATGGAATTTACTCAAACGCTCTCTATGTTTATACATAGTTTATGTACCCCACATAAAAACTTTGATCTCTATTGTGCAGCCAAATAGTAAATGTCACCATGTCATTTGTAAATAAATTTCCATTCTATTAAATATAAATGTCAAATGGTCTTGAGCCAGGACAATATCCCAGTTCAAATCAAACATTGATTACAGACCAAACTAGTAAATCAAAAATTTTTTTTTTTAAATCCATGCTTTATGCAAGCAGAATTCTATTGGGCCTAGAAATTCTTTTTTAGTTATCTTTTGTAGAAGGAAAAATTACTGCGTTATCAGGAGCAGAAATAATAGATTTTTAATTTGTGGTTTGTGTGGGAGGTACCACGCCCCTTTGTCCATTCCCGCTCATATTTGCAGCAGCACTTAAAAAATGCACACCAAACCGACGTACCAAATTTTGTTCAAATACCGTTATCAGGAGCAGAAATAATAGATTTTTAATTTGTGGTTTGTATGGGAGGTACCACGCCCCTTTGTACAATCCCGCCCATATTTGCAGCAGCACTTAAAAAATCCACACCAAACCGACGTACCAAATTTTGTTCAAATACCGTTATCAGGAGCAGAAATAATAGATTTTTAATTTGTGGTTTGTATGGGAGGTACCACGCCCCTTTGTACAATCCCGCCCATATTTGCAGCAGCACTTACAACATGCACACCAAACCGACGTACCAAATTTTGTTTAAATACCGTTATCAGGAGCAGAAATAATAGATTTTTAATTTGTGGTTTGTATGGGAGGTACCACGCCCCTTTGTCCAATTGGTCAAATTTTTCCATTTCCTTGTATTGTCATCGAAAATGATTAAGTGTGCAAAATTTGAGCAAAATTGGTTGAGAAAAAAGCTTTCAAAAATTGATTTCAAATTTTGTGGCACACAAACATATATAGAAAGTAACCATATAAAGGGTGATTTTTTAAGAGCTTGATAACTTTTTTTTAAAAAAAAACGCATAAAATTTGCAAAATCTCATCGGTTCTTTATTTGAAACGTTAGATTGGTCCATGACATTTACTTTTTGAAGATAATTTCATTTAAATGTTGACCGCGGCTGCGTCTTAGGTGGTCCATTCGGAAAGTCCAATTTTGGGCAACTTTTTCGAGCATTTCGGCCGGAATAGCCCGAATTTCTTCGGAAATGTTGTCTTCCAAAGCTGGAATAGTTGCTGGCTTATTTCTGTAGACTTTAGACTTGACGTAGCCCCACAAAAAATAGTCTAAAGGCGTCAAATCGCATGATCTTGGTGGCCAACTTACCGGTCCATTTCTTGAGATGAATTGTTCTCCGAAGTTTTCCCTCAAAATGGCCATAGAATCGCGAGCTGTGTGGCATGTAGCGCCATCTTGTTGAAACCACATGTCAACCAAGTTCAGTTCTTCCATTTTTGGCAACAAAAAGTTTGTTAGCATCGAACGATAGCGATCGCCATTCACCGTAACGTTGCGTCCAACAGCATCTTTGAAAAAATACGGTCCAATGATTCCACCAGCGTACAAACCACACCAAACAGTGCATTTTTCGGGATGCATGGGCAGTTCTTGAACGGCTTCTGGTTGCTCTTCACTCCAAATGCGGCAATTTTGTTTATTTACGTAGCCATTCAACCAGAAATGAGCCTCATCGCTGAACAAAATTTGTCGATAAAAAAGCGGATTTTCTGCCAACTTTTCTAGGGCCCATTCACTGAAAATTCGACGTTGTGGCAGATCGTTTGGCTTCAGTTCTTGCACGAGCTGTATTTTATACGGTTTTACACCAAGATCTTTGTGTAAAATCTTCCATGTGGTCGAATAACACAAACCCAATTGCTGCGAACGGCGACGAATCGACATTTCACGGTCTTCAGCAACACTCTCAGAAACAGACGCAATATTCTCTTCTGTACGCACTGTACGCATTCGTGTGGTTGGTTTAATGTCCAATAAAGTAAACTGAGTGCGAAACTTGGTCACAATCGCATTAATTGTTTGCTCACTTGGTCGATTATGTAGACCATAAATCGGACGTAAAGCGCGAAACACATTTCGAACCGAACACTGATTTTGGTAATAAAATTCAATGATTTGCAAGCGTTGCTCGTTAGTAAGTCTATTCATGATGAAATGTCAAAGCATACTGAGCATCTTTCTCTTTGACACCATGTCTGAAATCCCACGTGATCTGTCAAATACTAATGCATGAAAATCCTAACCTCAAAAAAATCACTCTTTATAAAGCATGGAAAAAATACAAACGAAAACAAGTAAGGAACGGCTAAAGTCGGGCGTGGCCGACTATATGATACACTCCAATAAAGTGAAAAAGGAAAGAATCTTTGTATCCTGTAAATGTGTGACTGCGTAGACACGAAAAATAAAAAGTTTTTTCCAAATTCGTACTTTCAAGGGATATAATGGGTACAGAGGGATAAAAACAGCACCAACTAACCGAATACAGCTAGAATGATGAAATTCAGTGTGTTCATCCCTCTAATAGCGTAGACACGTATAATAGAGAAATTTTAGATAGTCGTACTCTTGAGGGGGTAAAATTGGAAAAAGGGGAAAAATGGTACCAACCAAATGACCGCAGCTAGAATTGTGGAAATTCGTACTTTTACGGCAAACATTGGCTGAATCATGAGTTAAGTTATTTTGCATTATGTACGTGAGATATGGATTTTCAAAATCTGTACCTTTGGAATTAAAATAGAAACTGTAGCACTCAGTACCTAGCAATATTTATGGTATTTAAGCTTTTTTGAAAATATAAATATAAGAATATTTATTTTTTGAATTGCTTGAAGTATTGTTTCGATATATATAGTGTAAACGTATTGGTAGCCTTGTCTTATAAGCGTGGCTTGAAATAATAAAAATATTGTATTTATTTATAAAATTATTTTTTCAATATTTATATTTGTTTTGGTTTGGCTATATTAAAAAAATATATTCTCCTTTAATATTACTGCACTTTCAGGAAAATCGACAGCCTCTGTGGAATTCAATCCATGGTGGAGGGTATATAAAGTTCGGCCCGGCCGAACGTAACGCCGTTTTCACTTGTTGTTACTGCAATTTATTTCAGAAATAAATTTGAATTATAAATTCAAAAAAATAATTTGAAAAAAGTAAATAGTTTTATTTGTACTCCACTTTGAATTTGTTCGCCCACGTTGTTCTTATTTTTTCGTGCAATTTAGGGAAAAAGATAATGTAATAATAATACAGGTTCGCTTACTCATTGGAGTAACTAATACAAAAATTTAGCTGTTCATTCGAATGAGTAGTTCACACGAGTCAGTGTTCGCTATTATCCATTTATATTTTCTGAAAATTATCCAGTTTTATCATCTAATCATCTATATAAATGTTAAATAAATCGTCTATGTAGTACGATGAATGTATAAACCCAGTTTGATGAATTTGGGTGGACCTGTTTGATTTTAGACAGCTAGAAGTAGTCCAATATGTTTGCTTTCGTGGGATCTCAATCGAAAGTTATAGAAGAAACAGTAAGACTGTATTTTTCAAACAAATAAGAATCTTTCCAATTTTCTATACAATTACGTCCTAACCAATGTGATACATATTTTTATTTTGTGTATTCACTTGTATACTACATGTAATCAAAAAAATATATATCTTATTTTAAATAAAAAATATAAAAATGATTAGCTAAACAACTCAATATTTTAGCACAGCATAAGCCGTGGTACCCCTGTTCAAAAATTGAATTACTTTTCGAAAGAGTGGTCAATAGAAGAACGGAATATAATAATAAATTGTATCGAAATGGGAATATCTTACATAGAAACTGCTAATAGTATAGATAAGAGAAAATCAACAGTGAAAAAAATTAAAAATAAGCCATGACAAGGCCGTCCTTCAAAGGATAAGTAAAGGATATATGTAATAAAAACTTATAGTTCTGCTGGTCTCAGTTTCTTTTTACAGTGGGTCAACGATTTTATTTTTTTGGTCGAAGAGAGCATTATAGTAAGTGAAAAAAATTGTGTTAATGGCTGAGAGTATCTTATTGTCAGATCTATTTGTGGAATTTTATGCGGATCATTTTTGGGGAAGATCTTAACCATCTGCTCCTCTCTTTATGGATCAATTTGACCCTCTTTTCGAGAAAATCAAAACAAATTCCTTTCCAAAAGAACATTAAGTAAAAAAATTGTCGAAAATTTTCAGTGGGGGTCACCAAAGACACCAAAGTTGTAAATAAAGCTCTTCACGATTAAATAGCAAAATTACACGCCAACTTAAGGGTAAAAATTCGTCCATGTTTTAATGAGGGTATTTCGGTAGAACGCGGTAAACAAAATGCAAATTGGATATGTTTGCAAAACTTTCATTTTTGCGAGAGCAACACTGAAAGAATTTTCCTTCATAAATTGTTAAGGGTTAATTGATGTTGAATGTGAACCACACCTAAACGACAAGTTTTTTTCTGCATTTCATTTGACATTTCTCAATTTCAGACTAACTCAGTTTGAACCATGGAAAGATACACATCGAGCAACGCTTTAAAGTTATTCAGGTTTATTACGAAAATGGGCGGTCAAATCAGAATTCATATCGTGCGTTTTCGTAGAAAATCATCTTCAGTGATGAGTAGACAGCGGATTTTTATGCAAAATCATATTTCGAACGGATGGTTATAATTGAATGTCGACTTTACACATTTGATTTCATAATAAAAAATATTTAAATGATCGATATAACCAACTTTAAGTTATTATATTTTGCATGGCGATATTCATATTTTATGCAAATATGAATTAAAAATCAAATTTGCATAAAAATCCGCTGTCTAGTGATGAGACACATTTTCACCACAGTGGATTCGTCAATAAGCAGAATTGCCTCATTTGAGCGAATGATAATCCAAGAGTGATTGTCGAAAAACCAATGCACCCAAAAAGAGTGACTGTTTGGTGCGGTTTATGGGCTGGCGGCATCATCGGGCGGCATTTTTTCCAAAGACCATTCACAGGCAGTTACTGTGAATGGTCTTCGCTATCGTGTCCGAATTGGAAGTGGACGATATGTGTTATCTCACGTGGTGGCGATCTCAATTGGCCAAGATCATGTGATTTGACACCGTTGGACTTCTTTCATTGGGATTATTTTGAAAAAAAAAAAGTATACGTCGATAAGCCAGAAACAATTCAAGAGCTAAAGGATGAGATAATTCGGCACATTAATGACATAGAACCTTAATTATGCCTCAGCGTCATCGAAAATTGGGACCATCGGATGGAGGTGTGCCGCCGAGGTCGCGGCGGCCTTTTTTGACAATTTGTTCCATAAATAATTGAACCATGCCAATATTATCATAATAAAAAGAAATGACAATAATTTCCTAAATAATTTGTGTTTTATTCATAATCAACATCGGCCCTTAAAATTTAAGCACCCTTTATTCATGAGGGGATTTCATAAAAGGTTTTTCATAAATTTAGTGAATTTTTTCTTAATATGTATGAAAAATTCATAAATAAAATGAAATGTTTCATACAATTTTTTTCATAAACATTTCATATTTTATAAAACAAAATTGTTAAATTAGTGAAACTTAGTTTCATAAGATCAAAGAAAGATTTCATAGTATGAAAGAAATAATTCTTAAATATTATGAAATATGTCATAAGCAATAAAATATTTGTGTTATGAAATGTTTTCATAAATATAATGAAGGATTTCAAAGTTTTTATGAAATGTTTCATAACATACAACTTCGTTTTTAGAGTCTCTACTTTATTCGGTTGAATGCTAGCAATTTTCATTTGTCCTCTGTTTACTCTGACATAAGTATCATTGCAAAGGCTCTCGTAATGATGGTGTGTGTTGATTGGTTAGTCAACAAGTCACGATTAAATAGCAAAATTACACGCCAACTTAAGGGTAAAAATTCGTCCATGTTTTAATGAGGGTATTTCGGTAGAACGCGGTAAACAAAATGCAAATTGGATATGTTTGCAAAACTTTCATTTTTGCGAGAGCAACACTGAAAGAATTTTCCTTCATAAATTGTTAAGGGTTAATTGATGTTGAATGTGAACCACACCTAAACGACAAGTTTTTTTCTGCATTTCATTTGACATTTCTCAATTTCAGACTAACTCAGTTTGAACCATGGAAAGATACACATCGAGCAACGCTTTAAAGTTATTCAGGTTTATTACGAAAATGGGCGGTCAAATCAGAATTCATATCGTGCGTTTTCGTAGAAAATCATCTTCAGTGATGAGTAGACAGCGGATTTTTATGCAAAATCATATTTCGAACGGATGGTTATAATTGAATGTCGACTTTACACATTTGATTTCATAATAAAAAATATTTAAATGATCGATATAACCAACTTTAAGTTATTATATTTTGCATGGCGATATTCATATTTTATGCAAATATGAATTAAAAATCAAATTTGCATAAAAATCCGCTGTCTAGTGATGAGACACATTTTCACCACAGTGGATTCGTCAATAAGCAGAATTGCCTCATTTGAGCGAATGATAATCCAAGAGTGATTGTCGAAAAACCAATGCACCCAAAAAGAGTGACTGTTTGGTGCGGTTTATGGGCTGGCGGCATCATCGGGCGGCATTTTTCCCAAAGACCATTCACAGGCAGTTACTGTGAATGGTCTTCGCTATCGTGTCCGAATTGGAAGTGGACGATATGTGTTATCTCACGTGGTGGCGATCTCAATTGGCCAAGATCATGTGATTTGACACCGTTGGACTTCTTTCATTGGGATTATTTTGAAAAAAAAAAAGTATACGTCGATAAGCCAGAAACAATTCAAGAGCTAAAGGATGAGATAATTCGGCACATTAATGACATAGAACCTTAATTATGCCTCAGCGTCATCGAAAATTGGGACCATCGGATGGAGGTGTGCCGCCGAGGTCGCGGCGGCCTTTTTTGACAATTTGTTCCATAAATAATTGAACCATGCCAATATTATCATAATAAAAAGAAATGACAATAATTTCCTAAATAATTTGTGTTTTATTCATAATCAACATCGGCCCTTAAAATTTAAGCACCCTTTATTCATGAGGGGATTTCATAAAAGGTTTTTCATAAATTTAGTGAATTTTTTCTTAATATGTATGAAAAATTCATAAATAAAATGAAATGTTTCATACAATTTTTTTCATAAACATTTCATATTTTATAAAACAAAATTGTTAAATTAGTGAAACTTAGTTTCATAAGATCAAAGAAAGATTTCATAGTATGAAAGAAATAATTCTTAAATATTATGAAATATGTCATAAGCAATAAAATATTTGTGTTATGAAATGTTTTCATAAATATAATGAAGGATTTCAAAGTTTTTATGAAATGTTTCATAACATACAACTTCGTTTTTAGAGTCTCTACTTTATTCGGTTGAATGCTAGCAATTTTCATTTGTCCTCTGTTTACTCTGACATAAGTATCATTGCAAAGGCTCTCGTAATGATGGTGTGTGTTGATTGGTTAGTCAACAAGTCAGACCTTTTTTTGCCTTTTTGTTTATATTGGAAACTTCAGTATAAATTATCAAGATTTTTGAAATTTTTCATAAAATTAATGAAGTTTCTTCATAAAATCTATGAAAACTTTCATAAATCGTAGTATGGAAAAATTGAGTCTAAATGTTTGGATGGGTTTCTTTTTTAACCCTTGGATGGTCATTGTGGTCTGGCCAGACCAAATTTGAATTTGACCGAGTGTAATTTTGTGTCTAGGTAAAAAACACAAACTGGTTCCGTGAATTCTACAAATGTAGTGTTCTTAGCACAGAACTCTCTCTTAAACATACAAATTTCGAAAAATGAATTTATATACTCGGAGAAATGTTCACACCGAATTGTTTCATATTCTAGCTGAAAACTTTGGTTGGCACCATCTTTATCCCAATTCTCCCTTTAAAGTACACATTTCAGGGCCGGTCGCAAGGGCGGATTTTGGGGGTTCAACCCCCCCAGAGAGGTTTTGAACATAAACCTTCTAGACTTTCTGAAGCAATAAAATATATAATTTTTAAGTTCTTTTTAAAATAACTCGTCTGAAATGGTAATTTTGCAGTAAAAACACGAAAATTACTTAGAAAATCGTGGACACTTTCTTGAATTTCGGACAAAGGTTATGAAAAATGAAAAAGAACTAAACGAATTGTGCCAATTTCAAGATTGTGTAATGCTAATTTCGGACACCAAATTGTTCGGAAAAGTTTCATTTTAATTAACAGATACCAGTTCTTGACATTTGACCAGAGCAATATTTTATGATCTTTTAATAGTGTACTACAATAAATGTTTGGAGATTTAATAAAAATTTTTTTAGCAATTTTAAAAAAGTGTAGATAAGAATCACCATGATATCATAATGAAATCTAAAAACATTCTTAATAAAAGCAAATAATTTGCTTGATGCTAACTCGTAGCTTAACTATGAGTGCCAAACTTTGGACAAATTTGTAGTATATCTAATTGGAATAAAATCATTGAAAAACACTTTACGTCTAAATTCATAATTATGAAAAAATCTATTGGCAGGATCAAATCCTTCGTTTCTGCGAAAAAGTATTGGAGTAACCTAAGAATTTTTTATGTAGACATTTTTCACTTGTACAAAAGAAAGTACAATACTTTAATTTTTAAATAAAATACGATTCTAAATCAAACGAATGATATACCCCTCTCTGAGTATAGAAATCGATTTGGACATTTGTATAAGGGCTATATCAAAACATTGGTCCCATAACAGATGTTCACAAGCCAAATATAATATGGTGTGGCTATTTGTATATTCCGTTTGTAATGTGTGGTTTGTAACATTTGCGATGCAACATTTTTATGGAGCTGTATCTAAATCTGAACCGATGTGACCTATTTTCATCACATATGAAACAACAAAGGTTTCGGTAACTTCTAAATGTTTTGGGAGTTTGTAATGATAATACAAATCCATTTCGACAAACGAAGAAAGCTGTTTGATCTATCGAGGGCTTATATTCATAAATGGCTATGATTAAAAACACAACTTTTCAGGAGAGCGAAAAAACAGATTTCCTCTTTAATTTTAAGAATAATTATGAATCATTCTACTTCAGTTTAATCTAAAGAGGATTACTAATTGCTACGATAAAAAAGTTTTCGAAATTTTCTATTATTCGCTGTTTTATGGTTCATAGCAACTTTTGCTTGTTTAAAATTAAGCGCTATGAATGTTAAAAGAAGCGCATAGCCAATAATGCCCAAATATATATGTAAATAAGACTTATTTTAAACTCGATAATGTTTCTTTATGAAATGTTGGCAATGTTGCGTAGAAAATACATTTTCTGGAATGTACACTGCGAATTTAAAGATTCCAGCTTCATCCGTCAGATTGTTCCATTTATCCCTTTTTCCAAATTCTTTACAAAAAGTGGATATTGCGGTAGGGCGTGGTAAACAAAAAAATTCTAATTGGATATTTTTGGAAAATTTTAATTTTCGCGGCAAATATGGCTAAAATGATTTGCACACATTACATTTTTGTGTTATGATTTTCTCGCGACCTAGCCAACGGATCCGACTGAATTTTTGTTTGTGTATTAAGAATCAATAGCGCTTGAAACATATATGTAGCCAGTCACGAAAATCGCTGCAATTGTTAAAAAATACAAAATTCGCGCTTGCAGTTGCTTATAAAGGGTCCGCCATCTAACGTTTTTTTTCAACTATTCAACCGTTGGACTATTATTTGTGGGGTGCCCGAGGCAGTCATTTGAATGAAATTATTTTCCATTATTAACCGGAAGGATTGTACTTTCAAATAAAAAAAGAAATTTGAGAAAATATTCAGTAGTTTTTATAGCATTTTCAAAAAAAAAAGTTATACGGCGGACCCTTTATTTAAACTTTCTCTGTTCAGGATCCTGAAACTTTTCTGACACAAATATTCCGAATGAAGCCAGCAATTATATGCCATAAAAATATTTTGGTATTATCAATATTATAAAAAGTTACGTGGGGGTTTCTAAAGAAACTTTTCACAATTTTTGACTTTATAGCCACTATTTATCCTATATTAGCCTGATAACTTGGGAACCAAAATGCTATTAACCGCGTAATGATGGAATTTGATAATGCGATATGCCATAAATCTAGAAAAAGGCTTTAAACAAATGCGTTTTAGCGAATTACAACCTTCGGTTACATGCTGCTCCATTTTCGAACTATATTATTTATATTATTTTTATGTTCATAGCCACTTTTGCAGTCACAAATTAACGTGTGAGTAGATAGCCAAATCAGAAAAAATTGAAAAAAAGCTTTAGAACAAAATTTCTTCTCCAAATTTATATGACAGATGACATCCAAATCTGTCGTAATTATGAATATACCTAACTCGATACCTCGGTGGGTACCATTTTAATCGCTTTTTGTTCCAAGTATAAATATTGAAAATCGGTTAATGTTTCGCGTCTACAGTGTCAGAGGAATACATACACCGAATTTCAATTTCTAGCTTCAGCCGTGTTGTTGGTACCATTGGGATATAAAAAGGTACGAATTTCTAAAAATCCATTAATTTTGTGTTTCTATGTATGTAAAAACCGAATTTCATGATTGGTACCGCTGTTTTTACCCAATTTCACACCTAAAAGTTTAAATTTTGCAAAAATATTTGCTTGGTCATATTCATATAATATCCCTATTAATATTATAAAACCTTAGTGTAAGTCTGTCTGTCTATTTCTTTGTTCATCTATACTGTAAGACGAATATTCACACCGAATTTTATTATTGTATCGCCATCCATGTTGTTGGCACCTTTTTTATCCCGCTTTTCTCGTTTACCCTTTAAAAGTACGAACTTTATCCCGCTTACCCTTAAAAAGTACTAACGTCGAAAAATTCCTTAATTTTGCGTTTTTAATCATTTTCAGGGATGTACACGCCGAATTTCATGATTCCAGTCCGTCTGTTTGATTGGTACCATTTGTTTGATTGGTACCATCTGTTTGATTGGTACCATTTTTTATCCCTTTCCACCCAATTTCACCCATGCTGTAAAAGTAATGCCCGTTCCGAAGTTCATGATTCTAGGACCAGTCCTTTGGTCTGGGCTGTGGTACAATTTTTATCCCATTTAATACCTTAAGATTACAAATTTCGAAAAATGTCTTCTTCATTATCAGTGATCTGCGCTGCAAAACGAATATATACACCGAAATTCATTATTGTAGCATCATCCCTGTTGTTGGTACCTTTTTTATCCCCGTTTACCTATTAAAAGTACGAATTTAATAAAATTCGGTCATATGCGTTTCTAAGGATTTTGAGGGAATTTTATGATTCCAGCTCCATCCGTTTGATTGATAGCATTTTATCCCTTTTTATTCGATATCACCCACAAAAAGTAATTTTTTTTTTGCGTTTCTAAGCATTTTGAGGAATGTACACGCCGAATTTTATGATTTCAACTCCATCCATTATATTGGTACTAAAGGGTGATTTTTTAAGAGCTTGATAACTTTTTTTTAAAAAAAAACGCATAAAATTTGCAAAATCTCATCGGTTCTTTATTTGAAACGTTAGATTGGTCCATGACATTTACTTTTTGAAGATAATTTCATTTAAATGTTGACCGCGGCTGCGTCTTAGGTGGTCCATTCGGAAAGTCCAATTTTGGGCAACTTTTTCGAGCATTTCGGCCGGAATAGCCCGAATTTCTTCGGAAATGTTGTCTTCCAAAGCTGGAGTAGTTGCTGGCTTATTTCTGTAGACTTTAGACTTGACGTAGCCCCACAAAAAATAGTCTAAAGGCGTCAAATCGCATGAGCTTGGTGGCCAACTTACCGGTCCATTTCTTGAGATGAATTGTTCTCCGAAGTTTACCCTCAAAATGGCCATAGAATCGCGAGCTGTGTGGCATGTAGCGCCATCTTGTTGAAACCACATGTCAACCAAGTTCAGTTCTTCCATTTTGGGCAAAAAAAAGTTGGATATCATCTCACGGTAGCGCTCACCATTCACAGTTACGTTACGATTCGCATCATCTTTGAAGAAGTACGGTCCAATGATGCCACCAGCCCATAAACCGCACCAAACTGTGACTTTTTCTGGATGCATTGGTAGCTCTTGCAATGCTTCTGGCTGATATTCACTCCAAAATCGACAATTCTGCCTATTTACGTACCCATTGAGCCAAAAATGAGCTTCGTCGCTGAACACAATTTCTTTCTTTCTGAACTTTCTTAACAGAGCACGCATTTTGATAATAAAATTCAATGATTTGCAAGCGTTGCTCGTTAGTAAGTCTATTCATGATGAAATGTCAAAGCATACTGAGCATCTTTCTCTTTGACACCATGTCTGAAATCCCACGTGATCTGTCAAATACTAATACATGAAAATCCTAACCTCAAAAAAATCACTCTTTATTTGTATCCCTCTTTACCCGATTTCACCCCCAAAAAGTACGAATTTTGAAAAATATTTTCTTTGACGCGTTGAATCTATAAGAGGAATTTTTGTACCAAATTTCAAAATTCTAGACCTAACCATTTTGTCATTGCTGTGGTACCATTTTTATCCCTTTTAACCCGATTTTACCATTTAAAAGTACGAATTACGAAAAAATACATTCAAATCTGATATCTACGCAGTAAGAGAAAATTTCTTGATTCTAGCTTCAGCCGTGTTCAGCCACAAAAGTACTAACTTTTAAAATGCTACTTTTTGGGATGTCTTCATGCCGCAAGAGGAATATCCATACCAAAATTCAAGATTCTAGGCCCAGCTGTTTGGTCCTTGCGGTGGTACTATCCCTTTTTAACCCGTTTTACCCTTAAAAGTGCGAATTTCGAAAAATCCCGTCTTATCACACCTTTACACTGTAAGATAAATTTACACACCAAATTTCATGATTCTAGCCGTTTGGTGTGGGGAGAGATCAGTCAGTCACTCAATCACGCAACTCTTTTATATATTTATATATAGATAGTTTTCTTTCTTGGATTCCAAGAAGAATGTTGATCAGAAACGACAATTGTATTAACTATATTTGATACAAAAATTGTTCCTGGATATTCGGTAGATCTATCAGAATAATTCAGCTCCTTTTTTGTAATTATGTACTTATGTTTCTCTTGTGGTCTGGCTGGACCGCAATGAGCATTTAGTGGCCCAATAGTCATTGACCATCCTAGGGATAATATCCAATATTAGCTTTATAATAGAGAAAAATCCATTATAATCTGAAATCTATATTAAATAACTTTCGAACGTGGTACACAATGTTGCTTAAAATGACTCCTATTGTCCAAAAAATAAAAATTAAATAAATTAGAATATAACAATTATTGTCATCAAGATTTTGTGTAATAAGTAGAATCCAGAGCGGTGACAATATATTTTTGCATAATTGTCCACTTATATGGCCCATGGTAATATAAAGGTTTGGTAGGACATTTGTATTTGAAAACATTTACCCATATGATCCATTTTTAAGGCAGATATTCCGTGAGTTAATATAACATGATCTGGAAAAAATGATCAAGATCCAATGCTAAATACAGATTATACAGCGCTAATGGGATGAATCGGGCATGGGTCTATATAGTTCTCATTCACGGTAGGTTTTCCATGTTGAAACATATCATGATCTGCAAAATTAGATGTAGTTTCTAGAGCAGTAATAGAGTAGAACGCGGCCCATTTGGGATATACCAAAGTATTTGACTTTCGTAGTATGTATTCTTAGTTTAAATATAATATAATATGCAAAATTTGAAAAACTTCCGATGTAAAATGTGGGTCCTGTAAGGGAGCAACATTTGTATATATATAAATAAATTTATATCTAAATCTGAACCGATCTTACCCACTTTCAATATAGGTGTTTCTAGTTGGATCATAATATGTTTTGCTAAATTTAAAGAAAATCGCGTAGAACAGAAAAGGTCAAATCGGTAGCGATATTTGCATGGGGGCTATATCTGAACCGATCTTTCAGCAGAGGTGTTTTTAGTTGGATTATAAGATGTTGTGCCAAATTTAAAGAAAATCGGATACAATATGTGGTTTCTAAAGTGGACAAAGTCAAATCGGGAGCGACATTTGTATGGAGCCCGTAACTGAATCTCAACCGATCTAACCCGCTTTCGCCATAGGTGTTTCTAGTTAGATTATAATATGTTGCGCCACATTTGAAGAAAATCGGGTACTATATGTGGTTTCTAGGGCGGAAAAAAAAACTCGGGAGCGACATTTGTGTGGTGACTATATCTAAATCTGAACCGATCTAACCCGCTTTCGCCACAGGCGTTTATAGTTAGATTATAAGATGTTATGCCAAATTTAAAGAAAATGGAAGCGACAATTGTATGGGGGCTATATCTAAATCTGAACCGATTTGCCTCAAATTAAATAGTGTTCGTCCTTGATCCAAAAAAAAACTTACTTGTGCCAATGTTTTTTAAGATCGGACTATAATTCCGACCTGTAATTTGAAGAAAATCGATATATATATATATAGCTCCTATAAAAATTTCGCACCGAATTGATTATTTCCGCTCTAGAAATAGCATATTTGAATCTCTTCTAATTCGACAAAACAGTTAATATTTCAAATAGAAATATCTATGGAGAGTGGATCACATCGTTTCAGATTTATATATAGCTCCCATTCAAAGTTTGTGTTCAAGTTTTCTGATTTCTGCTTTACTATCAAATTCTTTTTAGTGTACGTCAATTACAAGTTTGTGTATCAAGATCCGATCAAATCGACCAATTCTGTGTTAAGTCATTCACTTTAACCTAATTTCACAATCTCAGAATCTCAAGGTTCTTCTTATTCTTCGCCCGGCATCTTAAACAGAATCTAGTTTCTCTTTCCGTTGCAATTCTATTCACAACAGAATTCCCGAATTTAAAATTTGTCTGCAAAACCATTCGGTTTGTGTAACAAAATCAAAATGCAGCCTCAATAAACGAAAAGCAAATCTACCGCAGCACCCCCCGCCAAAAAAGGAACTTCGAAGTGATATGAATGTACGCGCTGTGAAAGTAAAGTTGATTTCTGCTGCAAGTTGCATGTTGCACACACACACACACACAAAGAGCCTCCCAAATTGCTGTGGTAGTTGTTCGTGCGCTGCACTCAATGCTTCTTCTTAAGGACACAACTGCATATTTCACTCACTGATTTTGATCATTGTAAATTTGACGACATTTCGCTCGACAAGGAACACCTAAAAAATGTTGTGGAACCCATCGCCCAGCCCAACGCCCATCCACACGAATGTTCAGCATCAACTAAAATCAACAATTCTATACTTTTTTAACTCATCCAACCATACACTCCCCTTCGGTGCCTGCTGCTGCTCGTTTAGAGCAATTGGTTTGAATTTGTATGCAAACTACAATTTTCGATATGCTGAAAGGCAAAGCTTTACTTACTCTAAACGTAGATATGTATATTTGAACATTGTACAGTGGTCATCGCAGCTCCATGGCGAGTTTGGGTGATTGTGGACATAAGTTTCCCTTCACGCGCTTCTAATGTTAAGCAAGCCCTTTGTGAAACAAAAGAGGTCCGCCGACTCCTCAATTCATAAGTCTATAAAATGCCCTGTAAAGTCTATAAATGCCCAGTTTGACTCGAAATGACTGAAATATATGGGAACTAGTGCCACGACCAACGCCCATGTATTCATTTAAATTTTTAAGATTTCTATGGGATAAAGTCCTTTATATTTTGCACTTTTAGTATGCCAAAAGTCTAAAAACAAAAGTTTTCCGATCTTGAGAATTTTTAAGTAGTTAACAAGAGTTCATCTGTCACGAAAATGTCCTATAAAAACAAGTAAGTAAGATTCAGTCGGTTTAATCATAAATTGATTTTGAAATTTTGTCGAAAAAAGGGCCACTTTACGTGGAATCACCCATATGTAAGTGTGCATAATGCACACATGAATATTAGGCTGGGTCGTAGTCTATACAATTGGAAAAACAAGTTCCGTCACCACACGAAAATTAAGTTTGGTTTGTTTAAAGATGGTTCGCAAAATATTTCGTTCCTAGATCAAACCATCTGTGAGCTGAACGCTCCTGAAAATAACCCTAAAAATCACTTTTTTCCCGTGTATTTTTTTGTGGTTACATTTTTTCCCAAATTCTTTTCTGAAATAATATACACTTGAAAGCACTTTAAATCTAAATTTTGATTCATGTCCTAGAGTAACTTATTGGTCGAATTATTGGACGTTTATATTATTTTTTGTGGATTTTTTACCGAAAACTTTTTCGTATTTGGTTGTAGTATATTTCTTGGAAACATTTTGTAAGAGTTGTAATGAAAAACAAGTAAAAACGGCGTTAAGTTCCCGAACTTTATATACCCTCCACCATGGATTGCATTCCACAGAGGTTGTCGGTTTTCGTAGAAGTGCATTAATATTACAGGAAAATATAATTTTTTTAATATAGCCAAACCAAAACAAATACAAATATTGAAAAATTAATTTTATAAGGTAATGCTACCAATACGTCAATTCAAAAAATAAATATTCTTATATTTATATTTGCAAAAATATTTTCAAAGCAATAAATATTGGTAGATAGTGGGTGCTACAGTTGGTTGTATTTCTATTCTATATTAATTCCAAAAGTACAAATTTTGAAAATTCATTATCAGACGTACATAGTGCAAAATAACCTAACTTCATTTCAACCAATTTTTGCCGTAAAAGAAAAAGTACGAATTTGGAAAAAAACTTTTTATTTTGTGTGTCTATGAAGTCAGATGAATGTATACACAAAATTCCACGATTCCAGCTTCGCCCATTTGGTTGGTACCATTTTTACCCCCTTGACGTTTCTACGCAATTAGAATTTCATCATTCTAGCTGTAGTCGTTTAGTTGGTACTATTTTTATCCCTCTGTTCCATTGTATCCCTTGAAAGTACTAAAATTCGTCTATTTTCCGTGTCTACACACTCAGAGGAATGTATACTCCGAATTTTATGCGGTCATTTGATTGGTACTATTTTTATCCCCTTTTTTTCATTTTAACCCCAAAAAGTACGAATTTCGAAAAATCAGTTTATTTTCCGTGTCTACACACTCAGAGGAATGTATACTCCGAATTTCATGACTCTAGCAGCGGTCATTAGATTGGTACTATTTTTATCCCCTTTTTTCATTTTAACCCCAAAAAGTAAGAATTTTGAAAAATCCGTGTATTTTACTTGTCTATGCAATCAGAGGAATGTATACACCGAATTTCATTATTCTAGGTACAGCCGTTTGGTTGGTACCATTTTTATCCCTCTATTCCTATTTTACCCCTTAAAAGTACGAATTTGGAAAAAATACTTTTATATTATGTATCTACTCAATTAGAGGAATGTACATACCGAATTTTGTGTTTCTAGCTGTTGTCGTTTAATATGTACCATGTTTATCCCTTTTTTGCCCATTTTACCCCCTACAAATAAGAATTACTTTATGGGGCACGCTTAAGGGGGATGCGCATACCAAATATCAAGCAAATATAAACAGACATGTTCAAAAAACATGCTTAAATACGCTAAAATATTAGGGATTATTATGGGTATTTTTAGTCCTTGTGAGGGAAACATTTTTCCCTTTGGGCCGATTTCGCCCCATTTCAATCCCAACCGATCTACGACTATAAGACGCATTTATGGAAAATTTGAACGTTCTAGCTCCTTTCGTTTAGATGCTAGCGTGCTTTCAACAGACGGACAGACGGACATGGCTAGATCGTCTTAGAATTTTATGACGATCAAGAATATATATACTTTATAGGGTCTCAAGTCGATATTTCAAGGTGTTACAATCGGAATGACAAAGTTAGTATGCCCCCATCCTGGAGGTGGAGGGTATAATAAATTGCTGCAGTCAATACCTTTCGAATGATGCCTAAATGATGAACATCGGAAGGAAATTGACGCCGCAGCGCTCATTTTTGTAAAAAGTGTTTGAACATTTTGGCTGTGAAAACCATCGCCTGCATCATATTATTTCACAAAAATGAAGTCAGTGACGTCATTTTTTGTCCGTTATTCATCATTTAGGCATCATTCGATATTTCAAGGCGTTACAAACGGAATGACAAAGTATACCCCCATCCTGGTGATGGAGGGTATAAAAAATACACGGGAAAAACATGATTTTTTCAGGAGCGTTTAGCTCACAGATGGCTTGACCCACTGATGAAATATTTTGTAGATCATCACTAAACAATCCAATTTTCATTTCTGAGGAGTGACAGCTGCAATTTATTTTCATGACCCATCCTAATGAATATACATATATGTCAGGCATTCATTTTGCCAAGTATTTGTTATACCCTACACCACTTCGTGGTCTAGGGTATTATAAGTTAGTTTCGCGCCAAATGTTTGTAACACCAAGAAATAATAGAGCTAGACCCACCTTTAAGTATACCGATCGGCTTAGAATCACCAGCTGAGTCGATTTAACGATGTCTGTCTGTCCGTCCGTTCGTCTGCTGTCCATCTAAGCTTGTTCGCACTCTACAGGTCGCAATTGTTGTCCGATTGTCATGAAACTTGGCAGAAGTTATTTTTTCTGGCCAAGGACCATCGGTATTTGGAGGAAATCGGTTCAGATTTAGATATAGCTCCCATACAAATGTCGCTCCCGATTTGACATTTTCCGCTCTAGAAACGACATATTGTACCCGATTTTCTTTAAATTTGGCACAACGTCTTATAATCTAACTAGAAACACCTATGCTGAAAGTGGGTATGATCGGTTCAGATTTAGATATAGCCCCCATACAAATGTCGCTCCCGATTTGACATTTTCCGCTCTAGAAAAGACATATTGTACCCGATTTTCTTTAAATTTGGCACAACGTCTTATAATCTAACTAGAAACACCTATGCTGAAAGTGGGTATGATCGGTACAGATTTAGATATAGCCCACATACAAATGTCGCTCCCGATTTGACTTTTTCCGCTCTAAAATCCACATATAGTACCCGCTTTTCTTTATAATTGGCACAACATGTTATAATCCAACCTATGGTGAAAGTGGGTAAGATCGGTTCAGATTTAGATATCGCCCTCATACAAATGTTGCTCCCGAATGTTTAACCGAATTTGGCCAAACTTTACATATTATATTTCACCAATAAACATACATGGTGAAAGGGGGTCACATCATTACAGGTTTCAATATACCTCCATACAAAAGTCCTTCCCGATTTAAAATTTTTTGTCAAACACATACATTTACAGAATGCAAAAATCTTTCCCGATTTCACTTTTTTACCGAATTGAATTGTAATGAGATAGAAAGTCCATCCGTCTGTAGCATTTGCTTACTTGTTTGGGAGATGCCCATATGTCCATACTTTGATATAACCCAAATGGGGTCTCATTCTGATCTATTACAGCTCTAGAAACTACATCTTACATCAGATCTTCATCATCATTTTGCAGATCATGGTATTTTTCAACCAGGAATACCTACCGTGAATGAGAAATATATAGGCCCATGTTTTGGACCAGGCCCAAAATGTAGTATAATTGCATTTGTCTGTCGGATAATTGGATCAATTACCATATTATTAACCATATTCGTTAAATATGACTAAAGATGAATTTATAAAGAGTGATTTTTTTGAGGTTAGGATTTTCATGCATTAGTATTTGACAGATCACGTGGGATTTCAGACATGGTGTCAAAGAGAAAGATGCTCAGTATGCTTTGACATTTCATCATGAATCGTCTTACAAACGAACAACGCTTGCAAATTATTGAATTTTATTATCAAAATGCGTGCTCTGTTAAGAAAGTTCATTGCCCGCTTCCATTTTATGGTCAGTTTAATCGACCCACTGAAGCGGCTATTCGGGCTATTGTGACTAAATTTCGCACCAAATTTACATTGTTGGACATTAAACCACCAACACGCTTACGTAGAGTGCGAACTGAAGAAAATATCGCAGCTGTATCGGCCAGTGTTAATGATGACCACCAATTTTCGATTCGTCGCCGTTCGCACCAATTGGGTCTCTGTTACTCAAAAACGTGGAAATGCCAAAATTGGACTAAGCGGATGGACCACCTAAGACGCAGCCGCGGTCAACATTTAAATGAAATTATCTTCAAAAAGTAAATGTCATGGACCAATCTAACGTTTCAAATAAAGAACCGATGAGATTTTGCAAATTTTATGCGTTTTTTTTTTAAAAAAAAGTTATCAAGCTCTTAAAAAATCACCCTATAGTAACTGTATAATTTATATGAACTACATAAAATTGCTCCCATGAAATAAATGGGTTTAGTAACACAGTGCAACACGAAAAAAAATAACCATATACGGACACCGCTACATGATAAAAGACCAAAAAAAAAGACCCGTGTTTTTTTTCCCCCCAAAGTCATGCACTTTTTTTTATGGGCCCCCAGAGATTTGAGGCCTCGGTGTAATTTTTGGAAAAAAGTGATCATATTCTCAGGCTCATATCTTGCAAACCGTTCGGAATTTTGATTTACTCTCTGAGGCAAAGTTCTAGCTCTTGTCATAAAGAACAAAAATTGTGAACATATAAAATAAAAAAAACTTCATCTTCAAGGTCAAAATCGCAAATATCGTCGAAAAAATATTATAGGCTATAGTGTGTGTAGGTAGCGTATGAGTGCTGTTGATGAAGGAATATCACTCATACGCACCGTAGTCCCACTGACCATTAACAGAAACAGTCCTGCATGATATCTTTTTCCTACCTGAACGGTGTTAAGTATCATTCCTAGGAAGTTCATATGTTCTATAAAGTTGTTTACTGAAACCTTAGGTACAATTTTGTAGTTGATTGTTTCCTTGAATTTTGAACGGTTTGCCACCTATGGACCTGAACAGGGGAAAAAAGGTTAAAAAAAATCGAGTTTTTTGCGATTTTGACCTTGAAGATGAAGTTTTTTTGATTTTATATGTTCACAATTTTTGTTCTTTATGACAAGAGCTAGAACTTTGCCTCAGAGAGTAAATCAAAATTCCGAACGGTTTGCAAGATATGAGCCTGAGAATATGATCACTTTTTTCCAAAAATTACACCGAGGCCTCAAATCTCTGGGGGCCCATAAAAAAAAGTGCATGACTTTGGGGGAAAAAAAACACGGGTCTTTTTTTTTTGGTCTTTTATCATGTAGCGGTGTCCGTATATGGTTATTTTGAAATGACTTCAAAAATGTTGCACAGTGTAATCAAAGCGAGGTACATACGCAGGGAGTGGTGTAGGGTATTATATAGTCGGCCCCGCCCGACTTTAGCCTTTCCTTACTTGTTTTTATTTTATTTTTCGTTTGTTGTATTTGTAATCTGTAATCAAGTATGTAGGACAGCATCCACTTTCAAATCAATTTTATTGATTACAGATCGTAATAAATCGAAAATAAATTAGAAACAAATGTTTGCATAATTTGATCTCCTCAGCTGCTATTTCTCTCATACAGTTTGCCACACATGTTTTGATCAGAATGTTTTGGAGAACGTTTTTAACCAATTTTTTAGTTTTTGACCAATTTGCAGATAATACACATAAGAAAATTGCTATGGAAAATCGGGAAATTAAAAGTGTTGGAATCTCTAGAATTGCAAGCTCTACTTTGCGCAGATCGGGTGTGTGGGAAACCACTGTGCTCTGGTTCACATTTTTACCCAATAGTTGTGCGACTGTGTTTGCTTTACGCTTAAATCCAATACTACTTTCTGTTCTGCATATTTTATGTTCACGAATCGTGCAGCGAATATTGCCTCCTCTTCTGTTGTTGCCACTTTGGTTACTGTTACTACTGCCGCTGCCAATTCCACCACCACTGTCACGGACAGCCGCAGCTACTTTCTGATCAACTAACGAAGCTTTGTGTTTCCAAACATGCAGCTCTGCATACACCTACACACCGACCAGCTTCCCGAAAATTTGCATTCAATAAGTTTTTGTTCAAACAACACACAGAAATATCGAGAGGCAAAAGGAAAAACAACGAACGTATTTGCTCAATATACCCGAAAAACAAAAACTGCAAAGTGACAAAATGAAAATTTAAATTGAGAAGATTTCAATATTTTTGTTTAACATTTGGAATCTGCGAACAAGAGTACATTGACTAGCCAAGTGTGTTTCCGGTTTCAGTGGATTTGAAACTTAGCACATAGCAACTAGCCCATATATATTACACGGCTATATTCCTGTCGGCTACTAGGCAACGACAATGCTACCAGGAGAAGAACATTGTACTGACACGAATTTGTGATAGCACTTTAGATGTAGCTGGATCGAAAAAATGATTTTGCGGAGTTTAGGACAGAAGAGATAAACGAAATGCATTTCTTTTCGTAAAATTGGTATTTCAAATTGTTATGTTAATCACGCTTGTTAAGGCAGGATGAGATCGATAATTTTAGAAAAATCTATTTTATCTGTAAATGTAAGAAATACCAATTAAACCTTAATTGTCTCAAAACCTTGTCTGAATGATGCTCCCGCGATAGCGGCCATTTAAACCAACGTCCGGCTTACAGTTTCATAAATTCAACAACAAAATTTTTTATGAACACGCATCTTATTACAATCCCAATTTTCATCGAGTGCTCTGTGATATTTACACTCTTTATTTTTAGCAGTATTAGTTCAAGTTGGGAATAATAATCCAACCGGTTATACACACGTTAAATTAATGGTAATCATGAGACTACAATTGTTCACGTTGAAACAGTGGTTTTTAGAAGCGTCCGTTGTCCGGATATACTTCGAAACATGTTCGAATCTTGTTATTTTGAACGCAGTTTGATTTTGTTATACAGTCGAACACGGTTATAACAAACTCGAGAGGACCGGACGTTTTAGTTCGTTATATCCGCTGTTCGTTACAACACACTATGGTCTCAGTGACCACTTTTCTTGGCCACAATTAATTTTTTGTGATTCTTGCCGATTATTGTTTCGTTGTTGTAATCTAAAAGTGGGTACATTTGCGATGAGTTCTTACAAGATTTATGCGTGGCATTTTTGCTGCACTGTAATACTGCATGGTGTGCTTTAAATCAAAGCGGTATAAATAAAGTTAAATATTAACAAGTAAAAACGGCGTTAAGTTCGGCCGGGCCGAATCTTATATACCCTCATCCATGGAGTGCATTCCACAGTATTACCGGGGCTGTTGACATTACATAGAATTGCACTCGTTATGTAGAAACACTTTCCCTCAAGCAAAATTTTCCCCATTTGCGATTTCTTTATTTCAGCTACGGCGTAAATGTCTGCACCATTTTGATAGGAAACAAGTAAAAACGGAGTTAAGTTCGGCCGGGCCGAACTTTATATAATTGCATTCCACAGAGGATGTCGATTTTCATAGAATTGCAGTAAGATTACAGGAACATGTTATTTTTCTAATATAGCCAAACCAAAACAATTAAACAAGTAAAAAAGGCGTTAAGTTCGGCCGGGCCGAACTTTATATACCCTCCACCATAGATTGCATTCCACAGAGGTTATCGGTTTTCGTAGAAGTGCAGTATTATTACAGGAAAATATAAATTTTTTAATATAGCCAAACCAAAACAAATACAAATATTGAAAAAAAAAAATAATTTTATAAATAAATATAATATTTTAATTATTTCAAACCATTATTTATTTCAAATCAAAAAATAAATATTCTTATATTTATATTTTCAAAAAGCTTAAATACCATAAATATTGGTAGATAGTGGGTGCTACAGTTGGTTGTATTTCCATTCTATTTTAATTCCAATAGTACAAATTTTGAAAATCCATTATCAGTCAGTGGAATGTCTACACCGAATTCCATGATTCCAGCTACGCCCATTTGGTTGGTACCATTTTTACTCCCTCGACGTTTCTACACAATTAGAATTTCAACATTCTAGCTGTATTCGTTTAGTTGGTACTATTTTTATCCCTCTGTACCATTGTATCCCTTGAACGTACGAATTTCGAAAAAATCCGTTTATTTTCCGTGTCTACACAGTCAGAGGAAAGTATACTCCGAATTGCATGACTCTAGCTGCGGTCATTTGGTTGGTACTATTTGTATCCCCTTTTTCCATTTTAACACCAAAAAGTACGAATTTCGAAAAATCCGTGTATTTTACTTGTTTATGAAATCAGAGGAATGTATACACAGAATTTCACTATTCTAGGTACAGCCGTTTTGTTGGTACCATTTTTATCCCTCTATACTCAAAATACTTTTATATTATGTATCTACTCAATTAGAGGAATGTTCACACCGAATTTCGTGTTTCTAGCTGTTGTCGTTTAATATGTACCATTTTTATCCCTTTTTTGCCCCATTTCACACCCTACAAATAAGAATCACTTTATGGTGCACTTTGTGCTATAAGTGGAATGCGCATACCAAATATCAAGCAAATATAAACAGACATATTGAAAAAAACATGCTTAAATACGCTAAAATATTAGGGATTATTATGGGTATCTTTTTTTTTCTTGTGAGGGTAAAATTTTCCCCTTTGGGCCGATTTCGCCCCGTTTCAATCCCAACCGATCTACGACTATAAGACGCATTTACGGAAAATTTGAACGTTTTAGCTCCTTTCGTTTAGATGCTAGCGTGCTTTCAACAGACAGACGGACGGACATGGCTAGATCGTCTTAGAATTTTATGACGATCAAGAATATATATACTTTATAGGGTCTCATGGCGATATTTCAAGGTGTTACAAACGGAATGACAAAGTTAGTATACCCCCATCCTGGAGGTGGAGGGTATAAAAAATATAAATAAATATATATTTTTTTATTATTTTAAACCACGCTTATAAGCCAAGACTACCAATACGTTTATACTATATATATCGAAATAATACTTCAAGTCAATTCAAAAAGTAAATATAAGAGAGCAATCTTCCAAAAAGCTACAGTTGGTTGTTTTTCCATCCTATTTTAATTCCAGAAGTATAAATTTTGAAAATCCATTATATTTCGCGTACAGATTGCAAGACAACCTGACTTCATGATTCAACCAATTTATGCCGTAAAAGTAAAAAAGTACGAATTTGAACAAATCTGCTTACTTTGCGCGTCTATGCAGTCAGAGAAATGTATACACCGAATTCCATGATTCTAGCTACGGACATTTGGTTGGTGTCATTAGTATCCCCCTTTTCCCATTTTACCCCCTTAAAAGTACGAATCTTTATTTTGCGTATCTACGCAATTAGAGGCATTTGGTACCACTTTTATCTATCTGTGCCTATTGTATCCCTTGAAAGTACCACTATGGAAAACCCGTTTTATTTTCATTTCATTATTATAGCTAGGTACCATTTGTATCCCTCTATTCCCATTTTACCCTTAAGAGTACGAATTTAGAAAAACTACTTTTATATTATGTATCTACTCAATCAGAGGATGTCTCTACCTGTTGTCGTTTGATAGGTATCATTTAATCCCTTTTTGCCCCGAATAAGAATCACTTTATGGTGTACGTTTTCGTTATAGGGGAATGCGCATACTCAATATGAAGTAAAACAAGTAAAAACGGAGTTAAGTTCGGCCGGGCCGAACTTTATATACCCTCCACCATGGATTGCATTCCACAGAGGTTGTCGGTTTTCGTAGAAGTGCAGTAATATTACAGGAAAATATATTTTTTTAATATAGCCAAACCAAAACAAATACAAATATTGAAAAGTTAATTTTATAAAAAAAATATAATATTTTAATTATTTCAAACCACGCTTATAAGGTAATGCTACCAATACGTCAATTCAAAAAATAAATATTCTTATATTTATATTTTCAAAGCCATAAATATTGGTAGATAGTGGGTGCTACAGTTGGTTGTATTTTCATTCTATTTGAATTCCAAAAGTACAAATTTTGAAAATCCATTATCAGACGTACATAGTGCAAATTAACCTAACTTCATGATTCAACCAATTTTTGCCGTAAAAGAAAAAGTACGAATTTGGAAAAAAAAACTTTTTATTTTGCGTGTCTATGCAGTCAGAGGAATGTATACACCGAATTCCATGATTCCAGCTGCGCCCATTTGGTTGGTACCATTTTTACCCCTTTGACGTTTCTACGCAATTATAATTTTATCATTCTAGCTGTGGTCGTTTAGTTGGTACTATTTTTATCCCTCTGTACCATTGTATCCCTTGAAAGTACTAATTTCGAAAAATTCGTCTATTTTCCGTGTCTACGCAGTCAGAGGAATGTATACTCCGAATTTCATGACTCTAGCTGCGGTCATTTGATTGGTACTATTTTTATCCCCTTTTTTCATTTAAACCCCAAAAATTACGAATTTCGAAAAATCAGTTTATTTTCCGTGTCTACACACTTAGAGGAATGTATACTCCGAATTTCATGACTCTAGCTGCGGTCATTAGATTGGTACTATTTTTATCCCCTTTTTTCATTTAAACCCCAAAAAGTACTAATTTCGAAAAATTCGTCAGTTTTCCGTGTCTACGCAGTCAGAGGAATGTATGCTCCGAATTTCATGACTCTAGCTGCGGTCATTTGATTGGTACTATTTTTATCCCCTTTTTTCATTTTAACCCCAAAAAGTACGAATTTTGAAAAATCAGTTTATTTTCCGTGTCTACACACTCGGAGGAATGTATACTCCGAATTTCATGACTCTAGCTGCGGTCATTAGATTGGTACTATTTTTATCCCCTTTTTTCATTTTAACCCCAAAAAGTACGAATTTTGAAAAATCGGTGTATTTTACTTAACTATGCAATCAGAGGAATGTATATACAGAATTTCATTATTCTAGGTACAGCCGTTTGGTTGGTACCATTTTTATCCCTCTATTCCTATTTTACCCCTTAAAAGTACGAATTTAGAAAAAATACTTTTATATTATGTATCTACTCAATTAGAGGAATGTACACACCGAATTTCGTGTTTCTAGTTGTTGTCGTTTAATATGTACCATTTGTATCCCTTTTTTTGCCCCATTTCACCCCCTACTTTTTGGTGCACGTTTTTGCTATAAGGGGAATGCGCATACCAAATATCAAGCAAATATAAACAGACATATTCAAAAAACATGCTTAAATACGCTAAAATATTAGGGATTATTATGGGTATTTTTAGTCCTTGTGAGGGAAAAATTTTTCCCTTTGGGCCGATTTCGCCCCATTTCAATCCCAACCGATCTACGACTAAAGACGCATTTATGGAAAATTTGAACGTTCTAGCTTCTTTTCGTTTAGATGCTAGCGTGCTTTCAACAGACGGACAGACGGACGGACGGACATGGCTAGATCGTCTTAGAATTTTATTACGATCAAGAATATATATACTTTATAGGGTCTCAGGTCGATATTTCAAGGTGTTACAAACGGAATGACAAAGTTAGTATACCCCCATCCTGGAGGTGGAGGGTATACAAATACTAGGGGTATTTTCAGTCCTTGCGAGGGAATTTTTTTCCTTTTGACCGATTTCTTCTAGAAAATAACTTTTCTAAATAAATACTGCAATATTCGAAAGGAAATTAAATAAAGGAATGCTTTTTATATCTTTCGTTCATATATGGAATGAAGAACAATTGCATGCCCATTGATTTGCGTGATTTCTTTGAAGCTTTTGGACTTGTCAGAAAAAATTCTTTAGACTAACCAAAAGCAAGATTTTGTCGGCCTCTGAAATTTACAAAAGAAAAGAAGAATCAAATTCAAAAAGTGGAAAAACTAAGGATATTTATCGAAACAAATAAAGTTGTTGAAAAAACTTTAAGAATATTCATCCGTTTGAGGGCAATTTCATATTTTAAGTCCTTTACTTTCCTCGATTCTGTTTTTCGAATTTGTATTAGACTTTTGCTATCAATGTGTCGTTAAAAAGTGTAAATACGAAAAAATGATGACAAGAGATGCGTTTTGGACAGAACCCGGTATCTGTTTTTATCTATGAAAAATAGTATGTATTTATAATGCAGCTGTCTACAAAAAATTGGGGGTAATGGGTGAATTTTCAGCTACAACCGTTTGGTTAATTGTGTTTCCATCCTATTTTAATTCCAGAAGAATAAATTTTGAAAATCCTTTATCTCTTTAACTCACCAGTGCAAGATAACCTAACTTCACGATTCAACCAATTTTTGCCGTAAAAGTACGAATTTGGAAAAATCTTTTTATTTTGCGTGTCTCCGCAGTCAGAGGAATGTATACACCGAATTTCATGAATTAAACTTCAGCGGTTTGGTTGGTTCCATTTTTATCCCTCTTTTCCAATTGTATCTCTTAAAAGAAAGAAATTTATGGTCATCGTTTCATTGGTATTTTTATCCCTTACCGTCCCATATCGCCCGCTAAAACTTGTATTTACTTTTTGGTACTTTTACGCTTCAGAACAACAAATTTTAAGTGCAAATAAAGCAGAAATTTAAAAAAATGCTCAAATAGTCCAAATGTTAGGGGGTATTTTTAGTCCTTGTTAGGGAAAAAATTTTCCATCTTTCAACAGACAGACCAAACGCGCATAACGTGTCTTCATATGCTATAAATGTTCAGTGTTATAAATGTAAATTGTTTCAGCAGCATTTCGGGCAGTTTAGAAGACAATGTCATTAATTATTTACCACAAAATGTTCCTGTCCATATTTCAATCCCAACAGATCTGCAACCATAAGATACATTTACGGAAAATTTCAATCTTCTAGCTCATTTCGTTCGGACACTAGCGTGCTTTCAATAGACAGACAGACGGACATGGTTAAATCGTCTTAGAATTTTACCAGGATACAGAATATATACAATTTATGGGGTCTCCGATGAATATTTTAAGGTGTTACAAACGGAATGACAATGTGAATATGCATACTCACATCCTTAGGTGGAGGGTATGAAATACTCTAAATATTAGGGATATTTTCTGTCCTTGTTATGGAAAAAATTTTCTCTCTGGAACGATTTCGCCTACTTTCAATCCGAACCGATCTACAACTATTAGAGGTATTCTGTGAAAATTTGGACGTCCTGGCTCCTTTCGTTTAAATCATAGCGTGCTTTCAACAGACGGACGGACAGACGTGGCTAGATCATATTAGAATTTTATGACGACCAAGAATATATATAGTTTATATGGTCTCAGGTCGATATTTCAAGGTGTTACTAACGAAATTACAAAGTTAGTATAACCCTATTCTTTGGTGGAGGGTATAATAATATTGCATTAAAACTAGAAAGGAAACATACATATATACTAGGCTGGATCGCTGGGTCCATACAAATGGAAAAACACTTTCTCCCTCACAAAATAATCACAATTATTTAGAAAAAAGCACGGAGCACAAAAACTTTACTGCTTATTCAGACAGAGTTGCCAGGTTTTTATACCCTCCACCTCCAGGATGGGGGTAAACTAACTTTGTCATTCCGTTTGTAACACCTTGAAATATCGACCTGAGACCCTATAAAGTATATATATTCTTGATCGTCATAAAATTCTATGACGATCTAGCCATGGAGCCATGGATCTAGACGAAAGGAGCTAGGACGTCCAAATTTACCATATATGCGTCTTATAGTCGTAGATCGGTTGGGATTGAAACTGGGCGAAATCGGGCAAAAGGGAAAAAATTTTCCCTCACAAGGACTAAAAATACCCATAAAAATCCCTAATATTTTAGAGTATTTAGGCATGTTTTTTCAATATGTCTCCTTGTACTTACTTGATATTGGGTATGCACATTCCCCTTATAACAAAAACGTGCACCATAAAGTGATTTTATTCGTAGGGGGTGAAATGGGGCAAAAAAGGGATAAAAATGGTACATATTAAACGACAACATCTAGAAACACGAAATTCGGTGTGTACATTCCTCTAATAGAGTAGATACATAATATAAAAGTATTTTTTCCAAATTAGTAAGGGGTAAAATGGGAATAGATGGATAAAAATGGTACCAACCAACCCTAGAATAATAATCAAATTCGGTGTATACATTCCTCTGATTGCATAGACAAGTAAAATACACGGATTTTTCAAAATTTGTACTTTTTGGGGTTAGAATGAAAAAAGGGGATAAAAATAGTACCAATCAAATGACCGCAGCTAGAGTCATGAAATTTGGAGTATACATTCCTCTGACTGTGTAGACACGGAAAATAAACGGATTTTTCGAAATTCGTACTTTTTGGGGCCAAATGGAAAAAGGGGATACAAATAGTACCAACCAAATGACCGCAGCTAGAGTCATATAATTCGGAGTATACAATCCTTTGACTACGTAGACATGGAAAATAAAAGGTTTTTTTTTCCAAATTTGTACTTTCTAGGGATACAATGGGTACAGAGAGATAATAATGGCACCAACCAAACGGCTACACCTAGAATAATGATATTCGGTGTATACATTCCTCTGATTGCATAGACACGTAAAATAAACTGATTTTTTGATATTCGTATTTCTTGGGGTTAAAATGAAAAAGGGGGTACAAATAGTACCAACCAATTGACCGCAGCTAGATTCATGAAATTCTGAGTATACTATAAATTTATGTGTTGTGAGTGTGTGTGTTTATTTTTTTTTTGCATAAACTCGAAAATGCCCAATAAATGTTCTGTCCACATAATAAAATTTCAAATTTATTCACCTATTAATGCAAACGACTACAGCTAGAATGATGAAATTCTAATTGGGTAGAAACGTCAAATAAAGAGATTTTAGATAGTCGTACTCTTGAGGGGGTAAAAATGGTACCAAAAAAAGGAATTCGGTGTATACATTCCTCTGACTCCATAGACACGCAAAATAAAAAGTTTTTTCCAAATTCGTACTTTTTCTTTTACGGCAAAAATTGATTGAATCATGAAGTTAGGTTATTTTGTTATGTACGTCTGATAATGGATTTTCAAAATTTGTACTTTTGGAATAAAATTTAATGGAAATACAACCAACTGTAGCACCCACTATCTACCAATATTTATGGTATTTAAACTTTTTGAAAAGATAAATAGAAGAATATTTATTTGAATTGACGATTTTGTAGCCTTGTCTTATAAGCGTGGTTTGAAATAATTAAAATATTATTTTTATTTATAAAATTATTTTTTTAACATTAGTATTTGTTTTGATTTGGCTATAAAAAAATTATATTTTCCTGTAATATTTCTACACTTCTATCAAAATCGACATCCTCTGTGGAATGCAATTAATGGTGGAGGGTATATAAAGTTCGGCCCGGCCGAACTTAACGCCATTTTTACTTGTTTTCTTTGATTTTTGGCAATTCATTGGTTTTTGTGATAGCGACAAATTTTGGCTCTGAAAATCCATCTCCTGCATTTAATTATTTTACAAACATGGAGTCAGTGACGTCTTTTTGCGTCCATATTTATCATTTAGGCATCGTTCGAAAGGTATTGATTCCTTCTACTTATTATTCATAACACCTCTTACAAAATGTTTCCAAGAAATATTTGTATGGGTGCTGTATGTAAATATGAACCGATCTGACCCATTTTCACCATGGGTTTTTCTAATTGAAATATAAGATATTTTGAAAGAATTGAAGAAGATCTCTTAAAATATGTGGTTTAAAGAGTGGAAAAAGTCAAATCGGGAGTGAAATTTTGGTGGGAGCTATATATGAATATATATATAAACCGATCTGTACCATATTCACCATGGGTGTTCCTAGTTTAAATATAAGATGTTTTGCCATTTTGGAGAAAATCTGTTGAAATAAGTAATAAGAATAAATTCGTATGGGGCTTTAACTAAATCTGAACCGATTTTCTTGAAATAAAATAGTATTCATCCTTGTCCCGAAAAACTTGGTTCTGCAAAGTTTCGTTTGGCTCTGGCTACAATTACGACCTGTACTTTGATTACAAGAATAGATGGACAGACAGACGGACAGATAGGCAGACGGACATTGCTAAATCGATTCAAAAAGAGATTCTAAGTCGATCGGTATAATTATCAATGGGTCTATCTCGCTTCCTTTTGGGTGTTACAAACAAGTGTACAAAGTCATAATACTCTCGTGGAGTGTATAATTACACGAGACAAACATGATTTTTAGAGGTGTTTCCAGGAGCGTTTAGCTCACGGATGGCTTGACCCAGTGACGAAATCAATTTTCATTTTTGGGGGATGACCGCTGCAATTTATTTTTGTGACCCATCCTAATATATACGTATTAAACAATGGGCTAAGCATAATTAAGTTATTTTTATACAAAAAAATCTTAAGCAATTATAGACCTCGAATCATGAAATACTTAGCTTTTTATTTTACGAAATCGTTAGAAATAACGTACTTATAACAAGTTGCACTGGATCTTAATACATCGTTTGCTTTAATTAAGATAGTGACTCTCTCAACATGTGGATGATATCTAGCTATAGTCTTTATTATATCTTTTGCAGAAAATACGCGTGCAAAATTTTCTAACTAATATAGTAGTTATAAGTTTTTTAAAAAAATTACTCGTTCCAAAATATGCAAATATTTAAATTTTTAAATGTTTTATGCTTGTGTATCAATAAACTTTTCTAGCGATTAAATTCGGTCCCAAACAATTTCCGTAGAAGATTCTTACAATAATTGCGAAATTCGTCAACACTTTCATGGATCCCAAATGAGTAATATAAATTATTGCTGAATCTAACTATAGCATGTAAAATCCCTGGCCCGTTCACAGTAATTATGAACATCCGTGATTTTTGTCGATTTAAAGTAATTTTTTGTAACTTGTGAATGCGCTTTTAAATAAGACATCAATGTAGAATGACACACTGCTCTCACAAAAAAACAAGGTATATCTTCCATTTTTTGTGAAATATGTGTAAATGAAGATATTTAAACGTGTTTTTTGCTATTAAAATATTCTTCATTCAACGTTCGCACTTACAAATATTATTAATTATTTTTTTATTATTAATTAATTTTTTTATTTCAGTTTTTTCGTTTGTATTTTTTGGTCTGTAATCAATATTTGATTTGAACTCTGATATTGTCCTGGCTCAAGACCATTTTGCATCTATATTTAATAGAATGCAAATTTATTTACAAATGGCATAGTTACATTTATTACTTGGCTGCAGACTGCCACGATCATGATTTCGACCATGTCAAAAGTCTTTTCAAGTGGCTTCGTAGTAAAACTTAATTTTGGTAATTTTCGTAAGGATCGGACAATAAATCGAATCAGAAAGTGATTCTAAGCTGATCTGTATAATAAACGACGTGTCTATCTCGTTTACTTTTGGGTGTTACAAAAAAATGCACAAAGACATAATACCCTAATGAGGGGTATAAATATGTTTGCGTATATACCTGGTTTTGTCAAATTTCACGAATATGGTACAATTGATTTTTATACCCTCCACCTCCAGGATGGGGGTATACTAATTTTGTCATTCCGTAAAAAATGGCTACGACGATCTAGCCATGTCCAAATTTTGCATAAATAGTAGAGTATTAAAGCATATGTTTTCAATATGTCTGCTTGTACTTAATTGATGGGGCAAAAAGGGATAAAAATGATACATATCGAACGCCAACATCTAGAAATTCTAATTGAGATAATGAAATAATACAATATAATATATGAATATTACCATCAGCAACAAAACTCTTAATCAACTTGAAATGGTGGTGCCTGACATTCTTCATCGAGTTTTGCTAAGAGAACGGCAATTCAATGATGAAGACTTGCGTTTGCAACAAAAAAAACCTCTATTTATTGCAAAGCAATAAGTGGTCTTTGACAAAATTATAACTGCAGTAACAAATGACAGCGGCGGCCTTTTTTTCTCGATGCACCAGGAGGCACAGTTAAAAGCTTTCTCATCAGTTTGGTATTAGCGCACATCCATCTCAAAATGGGATAGCTTTAGCTATTGCTTCCCCCGGTATTGCTGCTACATTATTGGATGGTGGACGAACGGCACTTCAGCGTTGAAATTGCCATGGAATATGCATTTTGTCGATTCTCCAACCTGTAATATTGGCAAAAGTTCAGGCATGGCAAAAAAGCTCAAAACATGCAAGCTGATTGTGTGGGATGACTGCACCATGGCACATAAGAATTCCCTACAAGCGCTTAGTCGGACACTTCGGTGGAACTCTTATTTTACTAGCTGGAGACTTCCGACAGACACTTCCAGTAATTCCAAAATCAGCATCCGAATCTTGGCGATATATACAAAAAATTAATCTGACCACCAATATGCGTATACATCTGCATCAGAATGACGCAGCAGCTATATTTTCGAAACATCTACAGGATGTTAGTAATGGAAAAGTATCAGTTGATACAGTGAAAAGGAATATTACATTTTCCAAAAAATTCATTCATTAATCAATTCAGCAATTAATCGAGAAAGTTTTCCCACAAATTACCACAAACTATGGAAACAAAGAGTGATTTTACGTCCGTACTATATCGGCTGAAAAAAACAACGAAAAAAAATGCAATCAATAATTTAATTCTGGAACAAATTTCTAGGTGATTGCACACATTACAAATCGATAGACAGTATCATGAATGCGGATGAAGTTGTCAACTATCGAATTGAACTTCTAAATTCTTTGGACCTTCCAGGAATTCCGCCGCAAATGTTATCTCTTAAAATTGGTTCACATATAATTCTCCTAAGGAATGTTAGTCCTCCTCGATTGTGCATTTGTACCAGAATTTCTGTCAAGAGACTAATGCCCAACGTCATCGAAGTAACGATTTTAAATGGAAAATCAAAAGGAAAAGAGGTCCTTATACCACACATTCCGATGATTCTCATCGATATACCATCCGATTTCAAACGACTACAGTTTCTGATTCGCCTAGCATTTTCAATGAATGTAAATAATGCACAGGCACAATCACTTGAAGTTTGTGGATTGAATCTGGAAAATCCATGTTTTTCACATGGTCAGTTGTATGTTGCTAGCTCTCGAGCCCAAAAACTTTAATGTACTTGAACAGGGTGGAAAAATTGTAAATATCGTGTATCCCGAAGCACTCTAATGAAATACTGACTAACTTAACTAATAGACACAAAATACATTCTTAGAAATAATTACCATAATCAATTAACTCTATAATAAATGTTTCTTTTAAATGTTTCATTTTCTTTAAAGAATCACTGAAAAAATTACTTAAATTTTCATGAAGTTTTTATATTTTAAAAATGTTACTTATGAATTAAAATAAATAAGTATTAATTTAAACTAATTGACAGAAGCAAAAATATACAAAACAAAAATTGCAATTAAGGTAAATGAAAACCCGTGCAACGCCGGGTACAAAAAGATAGTATAAATATAAAACTTCAAGAGTAATCAAAAACTGAACACGAATTAGGTGCATTGTCAGTCCTTATAATGTAGAAACAATTTCCCTCAGGGCCGATTTCCCCATTTTCAATTTCTTCCAGATACAGCCCAAATGCCCGTATCATTTTTATTGGTAAATTACTAATATTTAAGATCCAAAATGTGGTTCCCAGGTTTCTAGAGCGGAAAAAGTCAAATCTGGAGCGACATTTGTATGACGGCTATATCTAAATCTGAACCGATTTGATTCAAATTAAATAGCGTTCGTCCTTGATCCACAAAACTTACTTGTGCCAATTTTTGTTAAGAACGGACTATATTGCGAACTGTAATTTGATTACAACAATAGATGGACAGACGGACATGACTAAATCGACTAAGCCGATCTGTATAATAAACGATGGGTCTAACTCGTTTCCTTTTGGGTGTTACAAACAAATGCACAAAGACATAATACCCTAGTGGAGGGTATAAAGCATCGCACAATGAATATGTCAAATTTTTTCACTAAACTTGGGCGAGAATAATGACCGAAAATTAGAGTTAACGTTCTTAAAGTTGCTGTCACCGACTCCGAATTTCGGTAGTACATTTTTATAATTTGCATACGTTGTTTGTACGTGTACTTTACCACGATGAAAATGTTGAGTTTACTGAAAAAAGGAAAGTAACAGTAAATTAAATTCAAAGTTGTCAAGTACCTATAGGAAAACCCTTTATATAGTAGTGGACTATAATTATTATAATGAAGCAATTTATTAAAAATAGTGCGCATAAGTGTGCATTATAGTTTGAAATAGTAAACAAATATCGTAATGTGCAAACAAAATATCACAATTTTCCTAATATACACTTCGATGTAAAGTCGACAGCCTCTAATATGCCGGCAATACTGTGGAATGTACTCCGTGGTGGAGGGTATATAAAATTCGAACCGGCCGTGTATATAATATAGTATATATAATTCAACTAGGGCATCCAATTGTTAGTACTTTATAAATAAAAAATTTCTAATTAACCGAATAAAGTCGACAGCTCTTATTCGAATATTCGATTAATCGAATAAAATTTTCCGTAAATTATTTAGATTTTGATAGGAATATATAACACATACTCATCGTTTTATTTGAAAAAGCTGCTGGATTAAAGGCGATTCATATTCATTTGTTTTAATAAAGTTTGATTTCGTAAAAACTCTTTCACTTAATGTTGAAGTCGGAGCAATAGAGTGAAGAGCATGCAATTAAGTTTTAAAGTTCCGTTTTCGCTTCATCTAAATATAAAAAATCCTCTTGAATGTCATTCGACAGCCTTCGCTTTTGGCTGGAATTTGTACTATTTTTATTGTTTCGTTCAGTTCGGTCAAAAGACTAATTTCAGCGACAATATTTTCTCTTTCAGTGACAGGACATTCTGAAACGTTTTCAGCTCCAAATATACTTTTGTATACTGAGCTAGCAAAGCAAGAATTTAATTTTCATTAAAAATTTAATGATGCCTTCCCAACTTTGTGCAATTATTTATACTTTCCAAAATGATATTTCTCTCCAAAAATGTTTGGTAGTATAACTTTCGAATATTCGATTATTTGGTACGGATTAATCGAATTATTCGTTATTCGAAAATCGTTCATTTCTCATTATTCGAACAAATATTTGTATCGGTTGGATACCCTAAATTCAGCTAATTCCATGTCAAATGGAACAGAATTTTTTGTGTTCTCCGATTTAAAAGAAAGTTTGAAAATGTTTATTCTTTGTAAGGTAGATTTACCGATTTTCATAATATATAAATATATTTATTGGTATATGAAATAAAACTAATTTAGCGCTAATTTATTTAGCAAAATAATCAATAAACATTTAATATTTTCTATTTTCCCTATCATTTTCTTCGGGGAGTTCCTAGAAAATTCGGCTGATTACGCAATGACAAAGTGAATATGCGCTCTATCCATTGGAGGGCACAAAAATGGGCACAATACTCGAATTTCCAAACAATAATTTCTTAAAGAAAATGAACATCTGCTCAGAAATACTACAAGCACGATATACAACCCGACATGCATACTGAGGCCATCACCTAAACATGAACATCAACTAAAAAGGGGGATTTACAAATTGTCATGAAAATTGTACGAGATTAAAAAACTAAGATAAATATTTTCACTAAAATCTGTCTGTAGCAGCCACATTCTTCCCGTGCTTGGTCTCTGTGTCTTCTTCGTTAATATTTAATGATAACCTTTAACCTTAACATCCAGCGTATTCCACATGCACACATGTCACATGAACGGAATGAAATTACTTGCGCGGCGGTATGTGCATCCACAGAAATGCGATGCATGGCTTCACATAGAAAGTAACGTGCAGCAATCGTGTGCTAATCTCCGTTCCCCTAAAAACGTCTTTGAAAGTATCCCCTCAAGTTCATGTTGGAGTCATGTTTCATCGAAAACGAAAAGAAACAAACAACATATTTGTGGTATATTCAATTGGACAGTTTCGTACGTACGTATGTAGGTGCACAGAAAGAAATTAACTCGACTCCAACGGAGGAATCCAAGTGTTATAAATTGATTTGATAATGACTGAGTTGGGACATTAATTGCATAATTTAGTATTCGATGAACAACTTGACTACAAAATTTGATTTCGAAGATTATAACATGATACTTTATGAATGATGCTTTACCGTCTCCAAAAAATATGAAATGTTTGTTTCGAGTTGTCAATTCATGACAATCGATATGTATTGTAAATATACCTAAAATATAACATTTTTAGTTAAAATTTCCAAACAAAGCTGTTGTAAATTTCAGATGTTTGACAAACTTTTTCGGTGTACGCATTGGCTAATTGTCACAGACGATCACATATAGCGGCGACACAGCTAACATTGACGTCAAATGACATCACAAAAGGTAAAGAGATAATGATATTAAATATACAAGGGACATTTTTATGGGTGTTCACGGACATTGCGTATATATACGTTTTATAAAAATACACTAAAATACCTCCAAAATAAAAAACGAATGGACACTAATAAGGACGAAATATTTTGGGACAACGCATTAAACAAACCATTTCAGTGGGGAAAATCAACAAAACTTTTTAAGCCAGCAACATTTATAATTGTTGTAGAGTGAGTACCAGGAACTTCATAAAGGCACTATTATTAATAAATTTAGTTTTATAAAAACACATTTTTGTTTATAAAAAATAAATAAGATAACATATAAAACAATATTTGTTTAGATTTGACAATTTTCTGTAAAAGTACAGTTTGCTGGAAATTAGACAAAAATATATACTTAAATCTTACTGCACAAAAATATTTTATTTTCGATTCTCCCTAGTGTCTACAATTTCAATTTATTTTTGAAAATCGGGATATTCAGTTTTACTCGTCGTATAAAAAAGTAGATACTGGCAAATCCCGGTACGAACGATAATTCGTTATATCGCGAAGTTTTTTGGTAACAAGTATTTATTGGATTCTAAACAGAACAAAACAATTAATTCATATTATTATTATTAGTATTATTATATAAACGTTCTTAGGTTTAACATAAGAGAAATATACATATATTTGTACATTTGTGCTAGATTTTATGAATTCATACTAGGCATGTAACGAATTCGCTAAAGTGGAATTTTCAAAATGAAGCGAATAGTTCGAAAAAAAAAAATAAAATTACTTGAAGAAATTTATTATATATGTCTGTTTCGGCACATTTTGGAGACTTCTTTGAACTGCTTCCTCCTGAAGTTCTCTCAATATTAATGATTTTGATAAGTTGACGTTTCCAAGCATTTGATTGCATCAGCATGTTTAATTTTAGTTGTTGTATATGAGGCCTGATCTATAATTTGTGAATTTTGTCGTCTTCTTCATTTTCATCGAAAGAATATTCCTCAACATCATTTAAATTAAAAAGATACATATGAAAAACAATACATGATGATAATACTATTTAGCTAACGCTTGGAAACACCGAACTTAGCAGTCTTACTCCCCGTTGCATAGATACAATTTCATCTTGCTGCATTTTTCGCGATAGTGGAATATCATCTTCCTCATCAAATTCCGAATAGTTGACAATTTTTGAAGGAAGGCTACTCCTGTATTGCATTTTAACTAATCGAATGGTATTTTGATCCATGGGCTGGATAAGAGGCGTGACATTTGGTGGCATATAAATTGTCCAGATTTTACCATCTTTCGTTGGTTTCATAAGCTCTTCTGCACATGGTTGTCAAGAATTAATAATGCATTCACTGACATATTGTTAGCTTCTAAACATGATTGGACTTAAGGGGAGATGTCAGCAATAAACAAAAGTCCTTTTAATCATAGGTTCACAAAATTACCTCGGTTATGAACATTTGAAAGAACCTCACTTTAAAGATTCCAGAGGTTTAATTTTCTTTGTCCCTGACGAGTTTGCGCAAAAAAAAACTGTTACCCTTTCCTTGGATAATTTTCTTCCGGGTGCAGTAGCTTCTCCAACATGAACAAATGTTTTGTCCGGAAGCATCTTCCAATAGAGAGCCGTTTCATAGGCACTAAAAATGTCGTTAATAACGCTTCGTCTACCAAATCTTCCCTTGATGACAACTTTTCACCAGATTCCTTCAGCAATCTTATGCCGTATCTTTATTGAATCTCTGCAACCAACCATCGCATTAAAACCCCCTTCATGTAGCTTCCTTTGTAATTCTATGGCTTTTGATTTTAGTGCTGTTCCGTTTACTGGAACATAGTTTTTCGAAAAATGGATGTGTCCTTTCCATACGAAATAAAAACCTGTTTTAGAGTATATTCGACACCGATATGGGCGCAAAGTGACCGTGATCCTTCCTGTTTTAGAGTATATTTGACACCGATACTCCTAAATTGTTGTGTGAGTTAATTTAGTTGTAACCTGCTTAACGATTTGATTGACTTTCTATGTGCTTTAAACGTAGTACATTCGAATTTCTGATTAAGTAGTTTCTACTTACGAATGAAGTTTTTTTGGTAATGGAGGAGAATCACACACATCCAAAAATCAATTTGATTAACGGTATGTTCTTCAATGCTCTCTATGGAACATATCCAATTCTTTAGTAATTCTTTTGTAATTGGTACATATTTTACCGATCACGAGATAAAATTTAATTTTACTGTTTGTTTTATTGGCTGGCGAAGCGGGCAGGGCTTCAGCTAGTTTTATATAAACTACAATTACATGTAGCGAAGCTGAATGAAGATTTAAATATAGCACACATTTGGGCGAAAAAGAATCAAACTTCCATTCTTTCAAATCTAAGCGCTTACTTTTGAGCAAAAATAAATCCATTCAGTCATCTGCACAAAACAATATATTTTCGGTAGATGTACTGGATAACACTATGCAACAAAAAATGCGAAGTGCTATGTATAACGTTTTCTGGTGAATTTTGGCTTCCCAAACTCGAAAATAATATTTTAAAAAATGTAAATGATTTTTTTTATATTTGTAGTAAAATTCCAATTTTCGCCGAAGGTACCTTTAATATTTGTACTCTCCTTTTTATACCCTCCACCTAAGGATGGGGACATTCCGTTTGTAACACCTCGAAATATTCATCGGAGACTCTGGGTCGTGGTAAAATGCTAAGACGATCTAGCCATGTCCGTCTGTCTGGCTGTCTGTTCAAAGCACGATAACCGCCGAACGAAATGAGCTAAGAGGTTCAATTTTTCCCTAATGGTCTTATGTTTGCAGATCGGTTAGGATTGAAAGTTGACGAAATCGGCCCAGAGGGAAAATTTTTCCCTAACACGGACTGAAAGTACCTCTTAATGTTTAGAATATTTAAGCATGTTTTTAATTTCTGCTTTATATGCATTTGAAATTTGTTGCGTTCGTTCCTCTTGTAGCGAAAAATCACCAAAAAGTAAATTAGCGGGCGAAATGGGACTAAAAGAGATACAAATGGTACCAATGGTACGACAAAAGCGTTGCTACGTAAAATAGATGGATTTTCTAAAAGTCGAACTTTTAAGGGATACAATTGGAAAAGAGGGAAGTTGAAATCATGAAATTTAGTGTATACATTCATCTGAGTGTGTAGACACGAAATATAAAGTAAATTTTCTAAATTTGTACTTTAAAGAGGGAAATGACGCGAATGAGGTAAAAATAGTACCAAAAACGACTAGAGTTAGAATAGTGAAATTCGGTGTGTACATTACTCTGACTGAGTATACGCGATAAATAAGGATATATTTCATGAAGAATCATGAAATTCGGTGTTTAAATTCGTCTGACTGCGTAGACAAGCAAGATAAGAGTACTCCCCCAAATTCGTACTTTTAAGGTTGAAATGAAAATAAAACATGTTCCAAGCAAACGGGTGTAGCTTTAATCATAAAATTAGGTGTGTGCATTCCACTGTGGACGCGAAACATATGGTACAGACATTTGGTCTGTAGCTGGAATAAAAATAAATTGCAAATAGGCGAAATCGCCCCTGAGGGAAAATGTTTTTCTCTAATGACGACTAATAATAAATATAAAAAATGTAGGAAATAATATATATAATAATAATAAAATGTAGGAAAATATGTAATTTTGAACTTTTGCACTTAGAATGCGGAAAAAAGTATTGGTGATGGATGTGCATCTAGAATCATATACGCAGAGAAGAGATATGATTGTTGTTATGGTTGGGGTAATCATAGTGTGACTGTAGCTAATCATAATAGCATAATAACAACTATATTATGATTACCCACAATCATAATTTTCAACCATAATATGACGCCCTTGCCTTAGCTGTAATCATATTATGCTTGCAACAATCACATGTCTTCTCTGCGTGTACATATAAACGAATGAAACATTTAATATGAGCAAGAGTTTAGGCGGTGCAACGGTCGTTTCCTATGAAAATAGTTCAAATCCACATACTGTGTTTGCTGATTTTGAGTGTTTGCAACAACATCATGTTTTGCCGATGATGCATCACGGCAACATGGTTTGTTTGCTATGCTTTGCTGTAATCTTCTCTGTTGGCAGTTGGAACCAACTATACATCATGATGTTGCACCATTGCATGTATAACGTTTCATTATTATTTTTTAATTTCTTTCTTCTTTCGGCATGTCTGTCACCTTGAATGTCGACAGAAAAGCCGATGTAAAGGAGAACCACGAGGACATTTACACGTATGGGGTGTTTTGATTTTTAGCTGCTGGTCCTTCTCATGGAATGGTGTTTGTACGTACGTTAAACTGGGTCTTGGCCAATGCAGACAAAATTTTATTCATAAAAATATATTATTTTAGCTTTAAAGTACACTATAACGCTAATAAACGAATAAAGAAACGCTATACATAAACGTACTTTCTCAGTGCTATAGCAAATAAAGGTTTTATGTGTTCTGGTGGCAACACTGTATATGAATTCGTCTGCAGTGATGCATAAAATTACTCCAATATCATGGCTGTTTTTCTTTAAGACTGGATAACTAAGCTGTGATAACAAAAATCTAAATAAAATGTTAAAATTTCACTCAAAATAAAAAATTATTTTTTAAAATTGTCGCCAAAGGCAATATAAATGTGTGTGTGTGAAAACAAATTTTGAAATAATAATTTTGTGTCAATAATTATCCAATGTAAGTCAAAATGATGGTTATCGAGGCTAAGTCCAATAAAGTCGACACAAAGAATTTTTTAAATTTCTTTTGATACATATATTTATATTGTAGTTGGCGACAATGAAAAAATATATATGATTATATTTGGGAAAAAATTAAATTTTTATTAACGTTTTTGTTATCGCAGTTTGTTATCCCGGCTTAAAGAAAAAACAGCCCTATTAAATCGATAACCATATACAACATTATCTGTCCTTTCATATTGAGAATTAAATATATTATTTTCATATACCTTTTATCCCATTTTATAAATAACTAGTTGAACCCTCGTCCGCTTCGCCAAGCAAAAAAACACAACGGTAAAATTTAAATCTACTTTCATATTGATTTTTCTCCTGATCGGTAATACATGTACCAATTATAATCAAGGTACTTCCCTGAGATACAAAAGATATGATCCATGGAGAGCGTTAGTTTACGGCGAATAATGAAAGAAATGTCAAAAATCAAATTTATTTGTTGTTAACCCATCAAGGCCCAGCGATGCGAAAACGCATCGCATTTTGTAGGGCACCCCGAGAAAAAACGGCTAGGGCTATAGCAATCATCAACATATTCCCAAAAACTTTAGATTGTATACCACAATATTGCTCATAGTTGTCACTTTGGAGCAAGTGTGTATCTTGGTGAAAAATCCATGTGGAAATTCTAAAACACCTAAATCGAAGAAAGTTAGCGAGCGTAAATAAAACGGACATCTCTGAAATTTAAATATAATGCCGTTACTTTTCTTTTATCGAAATAAATTAAATTTCATTTCTAAAATATAATTTTATAAATTTTTCACATATTTTTTATTTTACCTATAATTATTTTAAAGTTAATTTTGTATATCACTAAGGCCCAGTGATGCGTTTTCGCATCACCCCCGCATGGCTCACCTGCGCACCTGAAAATTTCGGGTAATAATTTTTTTTCTTAATTAGACCATGGGGACCTCATATATACTACTAATTTTTGTCTATCGAGGCTCCTAATAGGGTCGGGCCTTAATGGGTTAAGTGTGATTCTCCTCCATTCCATTACCTAAACAAAAAACTTCATTCGTAAGAAGAAACTACATTACATTCAAAACACATATAAAGATATGAAAATAAGTTGATAAAAATAAATGAGAACACAATTGTGTTTCAAAATAAATCGAATATTGATTACTTTAAACATATTTCCGAGTTGTTATGATTTTTTACACATCACTAGTTTATTCTGATTGTTTACAAAATATGTTATCTGATTTCTTTGTACTACAAGTGTTCCTCATAATTCGATTAAAACGATCTTTATACTACTCCCAATTTAATTCCCACATTGGAGCTAACCAAATAGTACGTACTGTTGTATAAGATAGCAATTATGATCGTTCTTTTTACCTTTGCTAAAAATAATTTTGTGAAACATATTTTTCTGATCAGTTGGACTGGTACACACTTAAGGATTAATCGACATGAAGCACTGAGAGTCTATATTAAATTATATATTACTAGCAGTACCCGCTGATTCGCACGCAAAAAATACAGGTATTTCTTATTAGTTTTATCCGTCTCTGTTTTAGGATAGTATTTATTTGATTTTCTTTTCTAAAATAGTAAATTGGAAACATAGCACTCATATACAGTCAAAGGAATGTGCTTGTCGATGTGCACTGTTGTAGCTGAACTCCCTTCGTGTATATATTTTTTATAATTTTCTACCCAGTTTTTAACAAAAAATTACAACCGCAGAGCCTTTAAAAAAAAAACAAACAATCTGATGGCGCTTCTACCTGGTCAGAGGAATTTACATACTAAATTTCATGATTCTAGCTGTAATCCTAAAGATGGTACCACTTTTGTCCCGCTCTCCCCTTAAAAGTACAAATTTCGAAAAAAGAACGTTGTCAGAGGAATTGACACACCAAATTTCACGATTATAGCTGCAATACTTAAATTATTACCATTATTATTCCTTTTTGTCCCTCGTAACCCTTAAAAGTACAAATTTTGAAAAATCCAATTTTACTTCGTTTTTATATGGTCAGAGGAATTTACATACCAAATTACATAGGATCGTGTAATTTGTAATATGTAATATTTTAGTTGGTACCAATGTCACGTTCGACATTGAAAAACAACATTTATTGTTACTGCGTCCAAAGTACTTGCAGAAAGATTATCAAATTTTGAGTACAAACAGAGATATTTATACAACTTAAATAAAATAAACCTCAGTAGAAAATAAGAAAATTAAGTTCGAACTTTTTGTACCCTCCACCGTGGATTGCATTCCACTGAGGCTGCCGATTTTCGTAGAAGTGCATTAATATTACAGGAAAATATATTTTTTGATATAGCCAAACCAAAACAAATATTGAAAAAATAATTTTATAAATAATTATAATATATTTATTATTTCAAACCACGCTTATAAGCCAAGGCAATCAATACGTTTACATATCGAAATAGTAGTCAATTCAAAAAATAAATATTCTTATATTTATATTTTCAAAAGCTTAAATACCATAAATATTGGTAGATAGTGGGTGCTACAGTTGGTTATATTTCCATTCTATTTTAATTCCAAAAGTAAAAAAAAAAATTGAAAATCCATTATCTCACGTATATACATAGTGTAAAATAACCCAACTTCAGGATTCAACAAATTTTTACCGTAAATGTCTTCTTATTTTGGCAGAGGAATGTATACACCGAATTCCATGATTCTAGCTGCAGCCATTTGGTTGGTACCATTTTTATCCCCTTTTTCCTATTTTAGCCCGTTAAGAGCACAATTTTCTAAAATCTCTTTAGTTTACGTTTCTACGCAATTAGGGGCATGTACACACCGAATTTCATCATTCTAGCTGTAGTCGTTTAGTTGGTACTATTTTTATCCCTCTGCACACATTGTATCCCTTGAAAGTACAAATTTGGAAAAAATCTTTTAGTTTTCGTGTCTACACAGCCAGAGCAATGTATACTCCGAATTTCATGACTCTAGTTGCGGTCATTTGGTTGGTACTATTTTTATCCCCTTTTTCATTTTCACCCAAAAAAGTACGAATTTCGAACGTGTCTACGCAATCAGAAGACTTTATACACCGAATTTCATTATTCTAGGTGCAGCCGTTTGGTTGGTACCATTTCCCATTTTACCCCTTTAAAGTACGAATTTTAAAAATACAGTGCGAGCTCGATGATCGCAATTACCTATTATCGCAACTGCTCATTGTTTGCACCCAACTAAATTTTAGCAGTATTTATAAGCGCAACTTATGGTCTCGATTATCGCAACTTCTACACAAAAGTTGTAATGTCCATTTTCTGGATAGATGAAGATGAATTTAACCAAGACGAAGTTTGGAAGAACCCAAATAATCGTCCCAACAGACTCGGATGTGTGGAAATTTAAAGCGATATTTACTAGAATTGATGTCATCGAAATGAATATCAATTCAATTGAAATCATGGAGATATGGAACTTCACATTACATGTATTTTTAGTAGAGATTAGATTTTTATACACTCCACGTGATTATTATGTCTTTGTGAATTTGTTTGTAACACCCAAAAGGAGGCGATATAGAACCATTATTAATTATACCGATCGACTTAGAATCACTTTTTGAATCGATTTAGCAATGTCCGTCTGTCCATCTATTCTTGTAATCACGATACAGGTCGCAATTGTAGCCAGAACCAAACGAAACTTTGCACAGCGAAGTTATTCGGGACAATAACGAACGCTATTTAATTTGAAGAAAATCGGTTCAGATTTAGATATAGCCCCCATACGAATTTCACTCCCGATTTCACTCTTTTCACTCTAGATACCACATATTACAACAGATTTGCTTTAAAATTGGCAAAACATCTTATATTTAAACTAGAAACGCCTATGGTGAAAATGGGTCAGATCGGTTCAAATTTATATAAAGCCCCCATTCAAATTTCGCTTCCGATTTGACTTTTTCGGCTCTGGAAACCACATATTTTTACAGATCTTCTTAAAATCTTGCAAAACGTCTTATATTTAAACAACATACAAAAATTCTTCCCGTTTTCACTTTTTTACCGAATTGAATTGTATTCGGATAGAAAGTGGAGTGTATCATATAGTCGGCCCCGCCCGATTTCAATCCCAACCGATCTACGACTATAAGACGCATTTATGGAAAATTTGGACGTCCTAGCTGCTTTCGTGCTTTCAACAGACGGACATGACTAGATCGTCTTCGCAGGTCGATATTTCAAGGTGTTACAAACGGAATGACAATGTTAGTATACCCCCATCCTGGAGGTGGAGTATAAAAACAAAATTTTATTTTTGCTGTTATTATTATAAATACATTGAATGCTTCTGTTATTTAAAAAAATATACATTACCTATAATTTCGCAAAAAAGTACAACAGAAACAACATAAAAACCATGATGAACAAATGTAACGTTCGACAGGGCTTAACGTTAAATTACAAAAAAAGTATTAATAATTTTTGGATAAAATCAAAACCATTTTTAAGAGACATCAGTGCACAAAATTCAAAAATTAACCATATTAAAATATTGCCACAGGTTTCGCTGAAATCGACGTTTGAAGTGTTGGCCGCGAAAACGAACTCTGTTTTGGTAGCGTGCGAATGCCTAGCTTTTTTAAATTAACCAAAAAATAAAAAATTATCCAAAATCGACATTAGCACTAAACATACAGTTAATTAAGCATATGGTTAAAATAAAAATCGGTTTTATTTTCAACTTTTTGTCACTTTAAATGTGTACGACGGTCACGTTCGACATTATGGAAATGTCCATGTGTATGTTTTAATAGTCGAATTTAATTAATAATATTATAATAAAGTAGTTTTAATTATTTTATTACATATGATTTTAATATTAATTTGAAATACATGTACCATGTTCAGGGTATCTATCCCCAGGGAGGTGCATCAGCGAGAAACACTCAATCCAAGGTGTATATGGATTGCTTAACGATTAAGTCTGAAATAGTTTTGTTACTTATTACAAAGAAACAAAATTAAACCAAATCATAACTATCACATTTGGAGATAGTTGTTTGTGCCATCGGCAATACTAGAACCTGATGAGCATATGTATGCTAAGTCTAAGTTGTAAGTTTTGCTAGAGAGGCGTTCAAAGTTTATTTTATATAACTAAGTTAGTTATAACAGTTGGAACATTTTTGCTTATAACTTTTGATTGGATTGGCAGATAATTACCAAAATTTTAGAAAATTTAAGTTAAAGACCGTAGAATATAGAAACGTAAAGAACTTGAAAAAATGCTAAGTCGACTTAGCGTCGATATATCAAAATACCAGACTAGTGTAAATAACACCACTTCTTTCGACCTTAAACATTACAGGGGGCCAATGTCCTGGCTGATTACTCTTTTCTGGGAGAATTTCGCGATCCGTGTGTCCAGGATGTGGTGAACGTGGGATGCGGTTCTATAACTGTTAGCAACTTGTTTGACGTGACCCGATTTAAGGTTCGTACCCCCACGTCTTTGGATGAAGAGGATTCTGTATTATAGGTATGTTTAGTGCCATTATTTGAACTTCAAAGATGTGCGTTTAACTGCACACTCACGATCTGGGTGCGGATGATGCTGATGCAGAAGCTCTGAGCATGGTTGGATGGTACATGAAGCTGTGGCTGTATGTCGTCGTCTGGCGCTCAAGTGTTTTCGGTTGCTGGTGCCGCTGTTGTGTGCCATGACTTTGACTGAGATGACACGCGCATATTTTTAAGTATGACTCCCTCATTGTTGTTGTTATTGTTGCAAGTATGTATGTTTGTATCTCAACTTGAGTTCCTCTCTTCCGTCAGTCCTTGTTGCTTTTCTTTGTCAAAGGTGCATTCAATTCAAGTGTACGGCAAAAATGGAAGCCCATTGTTTTGTGTTTTTCTGCCAAAGTTGCTAAAAATCACAAAGAAGACTTAAAGAGTTGTCGTCGGGCGTTAGTCTGTGTGTGCCGACACAATCGTGGTTTCCAACTTTATGGGAGCTGGGTAGGAAGCGTAAGTACTTTCTTCCTGTTGTGGAATTAGCTTCAAGTTGGTCGCTTTCCTTGCACATGCTTCCTACTATGTCTGTACCGAGCAGACATCCTATTCGACAACCTAAACAAAATATAATTTTCATATTTCGCAGTTAAAGAAATTTAGTAAATAAAAAAGCATTCAATCTACTGTACACTGTTCTGTAGAATCTGTCGTTGAGTTTTGGTTCGACCAGTGTGTAGCAGAATTTCAAACGCTCAGCCCTACATCTGTTTTAAGGTCCTCAATTTCCTCATATGTCTATGTCGATACATGGGTTTCGCTTTTAAAACAGTTACAGGTTTGTGTAAAATTTTATACGAGAGTCTCAACTCGAAGTTTTACAAACTAAAATTTAATTTACATAAACTCGTATTGATTTTTTTTTTCGTTGAAATGGAAAATGCTACTGCCGCAAAAGCTAAAGTTTTTTAAAAAGCTTAAGGTAGAGCATGGACGACAAAAGGGAAAATAAGAAACATCAGCGTGCTTTTTTTAATTTATTTAAAAATTGTATCCGACTTAATTTCACAAATCTCCGACAACAAAAAAGACATCACCACACATTGAATACCGTAGTTCCTAGTTTCCAATTTTTAAAACATCCACTAACTAGACTAAGTTTGTCATTCCGTTTGTAACACCTTGAAATATCTACCTGAGACCCTATACAGAATGTATATTCTTGATAATAACTAATATTTTAGAGTATTTAAGCATGTTTAAACAATATGTCTGCTTGCACTTACTTGATATTGGACATTAGCATTCCCCCTATAACAAAAACGTGCACCATAAACTGATTCTTATACGTAGGGGGTGAAATGGGACAAGAAGGGATAAAAATGTTACCCATCAAACGAAAACAGCGAGAGACGCGAAATTCGGTGTGTACATTCCTCTAATTGAGTAGATACATAATATAAAAGTATTTTTCAAATTCGTACTTTTAAGGGGTAAAATGGGAATAGAGGGATAAAAATGGTACCAAAAATGCACCTATAATAATGAAATTCGGTTTATACATTCCACTGATTGCGTAGATACGTAAAATAAAGGGATTTTTCGAAACTCGTACAATTTGGGGTTAAAATGTTTTCATGGGATACAAATTGTACCAACTAAATGACCTCAGCTAGAGTCATGAAATTCGGAGTATTCCTCTGACTGCGTAGACAAAAAAATAGAAAGGTTTTTCCAAATTCGTACTCTCAATAGATACAATGGGAACAGAAGGATACAAATTGTACCAACTAAACGGCTACAGCTACAATGATCATCATGCTCTAGTTGTGTTGACACGTAAAATGAATAGATTTCAGAAAGTCGTACTTTTTAGGTTCTAAAATGAGAAAAAGGGATAAAAATGGTACCAACCAAATGGCCGCAGCTAAAATCATGGAATTCGATGTATACATTCATCTGACTGCATAGACACGCAAAATAAAATATATATAGTACAAACGTATTGGTAACCTTGCCTTATAAGAGTGGTTCATGAAATTCGGTGTATACATTGCTCTGACTGCATAGACACGCAAAATAAAAATATTTTTCAAAATTTTTACCTTTTACTTTTATCGCAAAAATTGGTTGTATCATAAAGTTAGGTTATTTTCACTATGTACGTGAGATAATGGATTTGTACTGCTGTACTAATTTATACTTTTGGAATTAAAATAGAATGGAAATACAACCAACTGTAGCACCCATGGTATTTAACCATTTCTGAAAATAAAAATATAAGTATATTTATTTTTTAAATTGACTTGAAGTATTATTTCGATATAAAGTGCAAACGAAATAGTAGCCTTGCCTTATAATTCCACAGAGGCTGTCGATTTTCATAGAAGTGCAGTAATATTACAGGAAAATATAATTTGTTTTAATATAAGTAGACCAAAACAAATACAAATATTGAAAAAAAATAATTTTATAAATAAATATAATATTTGTATTATTTCAAACCACGCTTATAATACAAGGCTACCAACCAATTTACACTATATATATCGAAAAATTACTTCAAGTCATTTCAAAAAATAAATATTCTTTTATTTATATTTTCAAAAAAGCTTAAATACCATAAATATTGGTAGATAGTGGGTGCTACAATTGGTTGTATTTCCATTTTTTTTAATTCCAAAGTACAAATTCATTGTCTTACGTACATAGTCCAAAATAACCAAACTTCATGGTTCAGTCAATTTTACCGTGAAAAAGTACGAATTTGGAAAAATATTTTTATACACTCCACGAGAGTATTATGTCGTTGTGCATTTGTTTGTAACACCCAAAAGGAAGGGAGATAGAGCCATTGTTAATTATACCGATCGGCTTAGAATCACTTTCTGAGTCGATTTAGCAATGTCCGTCTGTCCATCTATTTTTGTAATCACGATACAGGTCGCACTTGTAGCCAGAACCAAACGAAACTTTGCACAACGAAGTTTTTCGGGACAAGGACGAAGGGTTTTTAATTTGACGAAAATCGGTTCAGATTTAGATATAGCCTCCAAACGAATTTCACTCCCGATTTGACCCTTTTCACTCTAGATACCACATATTTCAAGAGATTTTCTTCAAAATTGGCAAAACATCTTATAGTTCAAGTAGAAACGCCTATGGTGAAAACGGGTCAGATCGGTTCAGATTTATATATAGCTCCCATACAAATTTCGTTCCCAATTTGAATTTTTACGCTCTAGAATCCACATATTTTAATAGATTTTCTTCAAAATTCGCAAAACGCCTTATATTTCAACTGGAAACACATGTGGTAAAAATGTGTTAGATCGCTTCAGATTTATATATAGCTCCCATAAAAATTTCGCTCTTAATTTGAATTTTTCCGCTTTAAAATCCACATATTTTAACAGATTTTCCTCTAAATTCGCAAAACATCTTACATTTGAACTGGAAACACTTGTGGTAAAAATGTGTTAGATCGGTTCAGATATATATATAGCTCCCATACAAATTTCGCTCCCAATTTGATTTTTTCCGCTTTAGAATCCACATATTTTAACAGATTTTCCTCTAAATTCGCAAAACACCTTATATTTCAACTGGAAACACCTGTTGTAAAAATGTGTTATATCGGTTCAGATTTATATATAGCTCCCATACAAATATCGTTCCCAATTTGAATTTTTCCGCTGTAGAATCCACATATTTTACAGATTTTCTTCAATATTGGCAAAACATTTTAAGTTAGTCACTTCATTCCATGTTTGGATATATCCCCGATACAAATATTATTCTTGATTTGACAAGTTGGACCAGGTCATATTAGCCTGTGATTAGGAAACATACAAAAATTTTTCCCGTTTTCAATTTTTTACTGAATTGAATTGTATTCCGATAGAAAGTGGAGTGTATCATATAGTCGGCCCCGCCCGTCTTTTGCCTTTCCTTAGCTGTTTTCAATGTTTTTGCTTTGGTTTTGTCGTATTAAAAAATAACATTTTCCTGTAATGTTACTGCAATTCTACGAAAATCGACAGCCCCTTTGGTGGAGGGTATATAAAGTTTTGTTTTAAATATTGCCGAATTTTTGGAATTTCATTCTTATATATCTCTAAAACTAGATCTGGTAAACAATAAACAAGGAGTCAAATCGGAGATGGCATTTGTATTGGCGTCTATACCAAAATATAGATCGATGTCAGATATAATGAATGCAGACATGGATAAATCGAATCAATATTGCACAGCGACATAATACCCTAGTGGAGTATATAAACATTGTTCTAAAATCAAATATTGCTGTGGGCTATGTTATTCCTTATTCCTTATTCATTAGTCATTTTTCTGCAGTTTTTTAACACATATGTCCTTTCTTCTACTTTTGTCTTTCTCTCAAAATGGCTGGCCACCTCTGTTCTATAGTCAGACATAATTTGTTCAGACGGTGTAAGTATTAGCGAATCACTTTTTTCCTATTAAGAAATATTTGTTAAAGGACCCAGTCGGAAACTTCCTGCTTTCGCAATCACTACTTCTGGGTGGATACAAAAGTGTGTGTAAGGCCACTTTTAACTCACATAGAAAATAATATATTCAAATTTCAATACTCTTGATTGGTAATTAATACACTGAAAGAAAAACGTACGTAACCGGAACAAAATTGTACGTTGGGGCAACGAATTTGTTCATTGAAAGTCAAACAACGTCGGCGTTCATTGCTGCAACGAACAAAGTTTCGTTGATGCAACGAATCTTGATTTAATGGAAATTATAGTTCTACAACGAATATGTTCGTTGCTGTAACAACTGGTTCGTTGCTGCAACAATGTGTTTTCGTTGCTGCAGCAATGCTGATCCGCTGCTGCAACTATGTTGTTTCGTTGCTGCAACAATGTTGTTTCGTTGCTGAAACATCAACTTTAATTAATTGGTGAAACAACTCTGATTCGTTGCTGCAACAACTCTGTCTCGCTGCTACAACAACGCGGTTTCATTGCTGAAACAATGTGGTTTCGAAAATATTCGTGGCAATAAATTAAAAATTTTCGTTGCTGCAACGAAACTTTATCGTTGCAGCAATGAACGCAGACGTTAGTTGATTTCAAAAACAAAATTCGTCCCGGCCTCGAACGTTTTTCTTTCAGTATAGATAATTTAGTTCCATGATGACAACCGGCAGTGGACTTCGAAGTGATTATTCGCAACAGCAGCTCAACTACTTAAGGCAGAACTCCAACAACGTGAATGAGAATTACTATTGAATACATCCCAAAAACACAAACTAGAAAAACACATGTTTTGTGTGTCTCCGATTGTTGCACCAACGAATAAATTGTTGCTGCAACGACATCAGTTTCGTTGCTGCAACGAATGAGTTGTTGAGGCAAAGTGTTCCATCCAAACTCCATTAATTTTAATAATTTTTGACAAAATAATATGGATTTGTATAAAAACAATGATTATAATCTGAAATTTACAGATTTTTGTATTAATTATTTTTTCCCATGTAAAAAATTAAAGAGAATATTTTCGTTGGGTCAACGAATATTGAATTGTTGCAGGAACGAAATTACGAAAAATCGGTTTCATACCATAAAAGTTCACATCGTTGCAGCAACGTGTCGGATTGTTGTGGGAACGAAATATTTCGTTGATGCAACGAAATGGCAATAACGAATCTGATTCGCATATATACATGCATGTATACATATATTACTGATTTACACATATTGATAAAACATAAGAAAAAATTGTTTAAATTTCAGATAATACCTAACGGCGGAAACATGCACACCATCAGCAGGGATTTTTAAAACATGGTCACATTTGACGACCCATATCTCCGCAATTTTCTAACTTTTCATTTTTTTAATACTGTCCGAAGTGTCCTCGTTTTTATACCCTCCACCTCCAGGATGGGGGTATATTCACTTTGCCATTCCGTTTGTAACACCTTGAAATATTCCACGGAGTATATATATATAAAGTATATATATTTTGTATCCTTGTAAAATTCTAAGACGATTTAGCCATGTCCGTCTGTCTGTTGAAAGCCCGATAGAGGCCGAACGAAATTTTCCCTAACTATGTCTTATGGTTGCAGATCGGTTGGGATTGAAACCGGGCAAAATCGGACCAGAGGGGAAATTTTTTCCCTAACAAGGACTGAAAATACCCCTAATATTTAGACTATTTAAGCAATTTTTTTGAAAATTTCAAATTTTATACACTTGAAATTTGTTTCGTACCTTCCTCCAGTAACGTGTAATCACAAAAAAGTACATAAAAGATTTAGTGGATTAAATGGGACAAAAGGGATAAAAATAGTACCTTTGATACGACAACAGCTAGAAACATGAAATTCGGTGTGTACGTTCCTATAATTACGTAGACAAGTAAAATATAAAGATTTTTTGAAATTTGTACTTTTAAGGGATACAATTGGTAAAAATTTGAAAATTTCAAATTTTATACACTTGAAATTTGTTTCGTACCTTCCTCCAGTAACGTGTAATCACAAAAAAGTACATAAAAGATTTAGTGGATTAAATGGGACAAAAGGGATAAAAATAGTACCTTTGATACGACAACAGCTAGAAACATGAAATTCGGTGTGTACGTTCCTATAATTACGTAGACAAGTAAAATATAAAGATTTTTTGAAATTTGTACTTTTAGGGATACAATTGGTAAAGGGGGTAAAAATGGTACCAACCAAACCGCTGAAGATAAAATCATGAAATTCGGTGTATGCATTTATCTGACTGTGTAGACGTGAAACATTAATTATTTGTTCGAAAATTGTACTTTTAGGCGGAAAATGGGCCGAAAGGGATAAAAATCGTATCAATTAAACGGTTACAGTTAGAATAGTGAAATTCGGACATAAAGATATCTTTCGATATTCGTACTATTAGGATAAAAACGGGATAAAATTGGTAGCTAGAATAATGAAATTCAGTGGTTATACTCGTCTGTCTTCGTAGACACGCGCAATATGAGCATTTCTCCCAAATCGTACTTTAAGGTCAACATTTAAACTTACTTCACTTCTTTGTAAAGTCGACAGGCGGTAATCCACCGGTAATTCTATGGAATGCACTCCGTGGTGGAGGATATATAAGATTCGGCCAGGCCGAACTTAACGCCATTTTACTTGTTATATCTGTTGTTTGGTCTGTCAGGGTGGTGTAACTCCTTAAGTATACTAAGTAAGTACAATGTAATGAATGATGAAATAGGAGCATATTTAGTCATTCGAAGTACCAGTGAAATTTTCGACTGGGAACTAGGGCTTCCAATAAAACATAAATTGGATAAAACAATGAAAATAAGAGAAGTGTATAATTAGCACAATACACACATAATGCGTAGCGATTTAAAAGGGATTGGGAATGATAACATATTTGGAAGTGCAAAGTCTCAGTCCATCTATATGGAGAATGAAAATTGGAGATCGACCATATCAAATTATGTTGGTATAAAAATTCTGTAGCGGCTTTTTGATTATTTAATCATTCGGTTACGGTAACAACATTTGGGAAGATATTGAATATTTTGCAAATGAAAATTACTTTCCATTGGAAAAAGAGAAATACGCATTTAAAAAGATTTTTTGTTTGATTCAATATTAGGTAAAAGCCAATATTACTGGAAAATAAATATTTATTACCAGTAATGCATAATATTACTGCAAATTTGGAGCAAAGAGTTAAAAGTATTCCACTAGCCAAAAGAGTATATTGCAGCTTGATTTAAATGTAGCTTCTGAATATATTGATAATTATTAATTTATCATACAAATTAATGATGAATCGCTAAAAGTCAATCAAATTCAATATGTTGAGATAAAAGTTGCAATATACAATTAAGCTCAGCTTGCTGTGAACTAATATCTACAATGCCCCAAGATCTATTTTCAACCCTTGCTGTCTTAAATACCGAAAACGAAGTAGTAATTTTGTAACTGCTGCTGATATTCTTAATGTGTTTTCAAAAGTGTACAATAATTACTATTCAATTCTCATTTATTTTTATTCCATTCTGCAATTTGTTATGTTCCTTACGAAAGACTGAATTCTTGCTTATGTAAAATATTTATTATACCCTACACCGCAGGGTATAATGTTTTCGTGCATTTATTTGTAACACCCAAAAGGGAGCGAGATAGACACATCGTTTATAATACCGATCGACATAGAATCACTTTTTGAATCGATTTAGCCATGCCCGTCCGTCAGTCTGTCCATCTAATATTGTAATCAAAATCCAGGTCGCAATTGTTGCTAGAACTAAATGAATCTTAGCACAACAAAGTTTTATGGGATAAGGACGATCGCTATTTAATTTGAAGCAGATTTAGATATAGCTCCCATACAAATTTTGCTTCCGATTTTACTTTTTCCACTCTAGAATCCACTCTAGTGTCTCCTCCGATTTGACTCTTCCCGCTCTAAAAACCACATATTTTAACAGATTTTCTTCAAATTTGGCAAAACAAATTATATTTCAACTAGAAACAGCTCTGGTAAAAATGAGCCAGATCGGTTCAGATATATATATAGCTCCAATACAAATTTCGACACTTAATTGATTATTTCCGCTCTAAAAATAGCATATTTGAACGGATTTGCTTAAAATTTTGTCAAACCAGGTCATATTTCAACTACAAACATCAATTGCGAAAGTGCGTCAAATCGATTCAGATAAATGACTCCCCCGATTTAATTCTTTCCGCGCTAGAAACCACATATTTAACAGATTTTCATCAAATTTGGGAAAGCGTCTTATATTTCAGAAAACCTATGCTAAAAACCTGTTATATCGGTTCCGATTTATATATAGCTCCCATTCAAAATTTGTGTTAAAATTTTCTTACAAATACAGTAAATGTATGCAATTTGTATTATATATATACCAGGTTCAAATGTAACGACCTTCTTATACCCTACACCACAGGGTATATTGACTAGGTGTAGGGTATCATATAGTCGGCCACTCCCGACTTTAACCTTCCTTACTTGTTTTCTCATAAAATTAACAAATACATTTTTTGATCGTTTGAATACTGTTAGAGGATACAGCCCTCCCCGTCAGAAATCTACAAGCCACTATATATCACCAAAGTCAAATTAGTCGTAGCTTATTAAAATACTTTTTTCTTGAAATACATCCTACGGGAAATCGGTGGAAGTTGCTATAAACGTACCTATCCTGACATTGGCTTATAGGGATATATCACAGAACTAGTTTTAAAGTGCGAACCAATTCACAGCTTATTTCTTATGTATATTTGAATAAATGTATTGTATATTTTTAGAAATAATAAGATAGATGGTCGTACGTGAAGAAAATTTGAATTTGAGAATATATTAATTATATTTTCCAAAGATAATATTTCTAGGACTGATAGTGAAGAATAGACATAGGACATGTCTTTTGATGTATGGTCGTATTATCTAAGATTGGTTTTAAGACTGGTAATATGGAATGGACAGCGGACATATCCCAGGCATACCACGGGTGGTTAATTTACTCATCCATTGACAAACCCATCTAAAAGGGATCAGTCCCCTCCTTATATTTGCGTTCGAACCAGGACCGGTCCCTACCCACCATGGACTACTACTAGGACTTGTCCTAGTAGTTCATTTTCCCGTAGGGCATATACAAACTGTCAATGCTATAGATATACAAAGTGTATTCCCTTTGGCATGGAATGACTCAATATTGAATATTATTATATAACAAAATAATTTATAGTTAATACTAGCAGTACCCGCTGCTTCACACGCGAAAAAGCCAGTTATTTGTCAATTTTATCCGTCTTTGTTTTTGGATAGTATTTATGTAATTTTCTTTTGATGGATATAGATAAATCTAAAATAGTAATTTGGAAACCTCCTATTAGCTAGCACTCACACACAGTCAAAGGAATGTGCTTGTCGATATGCACTATTTTAGCTGAACTACTTCGTATGCATAATTTTTATAATTTTCTACCAAGTTTTGAACAAAATATTAGAACCATTGATATCCTCGATCTCACGTTTCTAGATTCAGCCAGCCAGTTTATAACTTTTTGCACTTCTTTCCCAAAAAGTATACATTTTGAAAAATCACTATAGGTAACATTGTTTTTCCTTTCCCTAAAAATATGTACTTTAATTGGTAACACATTTATTCCTTGTTGTCCCGTATCCCCCTTTTAAGTACAAATTTTGAAATATCCATTTATGTTCCGCGTTCACGTAATTAAAGGATTGTACAGCATTTATAAAATTTTTAAAAATATTTTACATAAAAGTACAAATTTCGAAAAATCAAACTACTGCGCTTCTATATGGTCAGAGGAACTTACACACTAAATTTCACGATTCTTGCTGTAATACTGAAGTTAGTACAATTTGTATCCCTTTTTGTCCCGCTCGTCCCTTAAAAGTACAAATTTGGAGAAATCCATTTATGTTGCAAGTCTACGTTGTCAGAGAAATTTAAACACAAAATTTCACGACTGTAGCTGAAATATTTTAATTGGTACTATTTTTATCCCGTTCATTGTTTATAAGTACACAATTCGAAAAATTCGTTTAGATTTGCTCTTCTCATTGTTGGGGGAACTTACACACCAAATTTCACGACTATAGTTCCAATACTTTAGTTGGTACTACTTTTATCCCTTGTTGCTCACCCCCTATAAGAAAATTTCGAAAAAATCAATTTAGATTGCGCTTTACGCGCAGTTTACACTCCAAATTTCCCGAGTATAGCTGCAATTCTTAAATTGGAACCCTTTTTGTCCCGCCCCCTAAAATGTACAAATTTCGAAAAATCTAATTTTACTTCGTTTCTATATGGTCAGAGGAATTTACATACCAAATTTCACGATTCTAGCTGTAATACTTTAGTTGGTACCATTTGTATCCCGTTCGCCGCTTAGAAGTACAAATTTCGAAAAATCCATATTTGTAGCTCGTATGCATGGTCATTGCAAGGAACTCACCGAATTTCATGTTTCTAGCTACTGCCGTTTAGTCGGGACGAAGATTCAATGGTTATCCCTTTTGGGTCATTTTACCCCCTAAAAGTACGAATTTCGTAAAACTCTTTCTTAGTCGACTTCTACGTCATATTTGGGAACCTGAAAATTTCTTGACCCTGGATTCAGCCGTTTGGTCTGGGGGCTGGTCAATGATAAGTCAGTCTGTCAGTAACGCAACTCTTTTATATACATAGACTAGCAGTACCCGCTGCTTCACACGCGAAAAAGACAGTTATTTGTTAATTTTATCCGTCTTTGTTTTTGGATAGTATTTATGTAATTTTCTTTTGGTGGATATAGATAAATCTAAAATAGTAATTTGGAAACCTCCTATTAGCTAGCACTCACACACAGTCAAGGGAATGTGCTTGTCGATATGCACTATTTTAGCTGAACTACTTCGTATGTATAATTTTTATAATTTTCTACCAAGTTTTGAACAAAATATTACAACCTCGATCTCATGTTTCTAGATTCAGCCAGCCAGTTTATAACTTTTTGCACTTCTTTCCCAAAAAGTATACATTTAGAAAAATCACTATGGGTAAAATGTGTTTTTGCTTCCCCTAAAAATATGTACTTTATTTGGTAACACATTTATTCCTTGTTGTCCCCCTTTTATGTACAAATTTTGAAATATCCATTTATGTTCCGCGCTTACGTAATTAAACGATTGTACAGCATTTTTATCCCTTTTCGTCCCGCGCACCCCTTAAAAATACAAATTTCGAAAAATCAAACTACTGCGCTTCTATATGGTCAGAGGAATTTACACACTAAATTTCACGATTCTAGCTGTAATACTAAAGTTGGTACCATTTTTATCCCTTTTTGTGCCGCTGACAAATTAAAGGTACAAATTTCGAGAAATCCATTTATGTTGCAAGTCTACATTGTCAGAGAAATTTAAACCCAAATTTTCACGACTATAGCTGAAATATTTTAGTTGGTACTATTTTTATCCCGGTCATTGTTTATAAGTACGAAATTAGAAAATTTCGTTTATATTTGCGCTTCTCGTTGTCAGTGGAACTTACACACCACATTTCACGACTATAGCTCCAATACTTTAGTTGGTACTACTTTTATCCCTTGTTGCTCACCCCCTATAAGAAAATTTCAAAAAATCCATTTAGATTGCGCTTTACACACAGTTTACACTCCAAATTTCCCGACTATAGCTGCAATTCTTAAATCGGTACCCTTTTTGTCCCGCTCTCCCCTTAAAAGTACAAATTTCGAAAAAATCTAATTTTACTTTTTTTCTATATGGTGTGAGGAATTTACATACCAAATTTCACGTTTCTAGCTGTAATACTTTAGTTGGTACCATTTTTGTCCCACTCGCCCCTTAAAAGTACAAATTTCGAAAAATCCAATTTTATTTCGTTTCTATATGGTCAGAGGAATTTACATACCAAATTTCACGATTCTAGCTGTAATACTTTAGTTGGTACCATTTGTATCCCGCTCGCCCCTTAAAAGAACAAATTTCGAAAAATCCCTATTTGTAGCTCGTCTGCATGGTCATTGCAAGGAACTAAAGGAATTTCATGTTTATAGCTACTGCCGTTTAGTCAGGACGAAGGTTCGATGTTTATCCCTTTTTGGGCCATTTTACCCCCCAAAAGTACGAATTTCGTAAAACTCTTTCTTAGTCGACGTCTACGTCATATTTGGGAACTACCCTGAAAATTTCATGACCCTGGCTTCAGCCGTTTGGTCTGGGGGCTGGTCAATGATAAGTCAGTCAGTAACGCAACTCTTTTATATACATACTAGCAGTACCCGCTGCTTCGCACGCGAAAAAGCAAGTTATTCGTTAATTGTATCCGTCTCTGTTTTTGGATAGTATTTATTTAATTTTCTTTTGGTGGATATAGCACTCACACACAGTCAAAGGAATGTGCTTGTCGATATGCACTATTTTAGCTGAACTACTTCGTATATATAATTTTCTACCAAGTTTTGAACAAAATATTACAACCATTTATATCCTCGATCTCATGTTTCTAGATTCAGCCAGACAGTTTATAACTTTTAGCACTTCTTTCCCATAAAGTACACATTTTGAAAAATCACTATAGGTAAAATGTGTTTTAGCTTCCCCTAAAAAATATGTACTTTATTTGGTAACACATTCATTCCCCTTTAAAGGATTGTACAGCATTTTTATCCCTTTTCGTCCCGCGCACCCCTTAGAAGTAAAAATTTCGAAAAATCAAACTACTGCGCTGCTATATGGTCAGAGGAATTTACACACTAAATTTCACGATTCTAGCTGTAATACTACAATTGGTACCAGTTTTATCCCTTTTTGTCCCGCTCGCCACTTAAAAGTACAAATTTCGAAAAGTCCAATATTACTTCGTTTCTATATGGTCAGAGGAATTTATATACCAAATTTCACGATTCTAGCAGTAATACTTTAGTTGGTATCATTTTTGTACCGCTCGCCCCTTAAAAGTACACATTTCGAAAAATCCAATTTTACTTCGTTTCTTTATGGTCAGAGGAATTTACATACCAAATTTCACGTTTCTAGCTGGAATACTTTAGTTGGAACCATTTTTATCCCTTTTTGTCCCGCTCGTCCCTTAAAAGTACAAATTTCGAAAAATCCCTATTTGTAGCTCGTCTGCATGGTCATTGCAAGGAACTCACCGAATTTCATGTTTCTAGCTACTGCCGTTTAGTCAGGACGAAGATTCGATGTTTATCCCTTTTGGGCCATTTTACCCCCTAAAAGTACGAATTTCGTAAAACTCTTTCTTAGTCGACGTCTACGTCATATTTGGGAACTACCCTGAAAATTTCATGACCCTGGCTTCAGCCGTTTGGTCTGGGGGCTGGTCAATGATAAGTCAGTCAGTAACGCAACTCTTTTATATACATATAGATGTATAAAGCCATCGCAATTTCATGATATCACAGGCAGACGCTACAGCCAGGGAACAAAATGGGAGCACACAATTGGTACTACTTTACTCCTACTTTTGGAATGTTATATTCAAAATTAATATTTATTCTTAATAAATAAATTCATTTTTACAAATCTTTCAACTTAAAAATGGTTTACAAATAAAATGATTTTTGTGGAAGATCAAGTACCAGCTTCTTAGTAAGGGAATGATGTAAAATATTAATTGAACATTTTGTAATTAAATACAAGACATTTTATTAAAAAAACAAGTAAGGAAAGGCTAAAGTCGGGCGGGGCCGACTATATAATACCCTACACCACTCCCTGCGTATGTACCTCGCTTTTATTACTAAACCAAGGTGCTTCATGAGAGCAATTTTATGTAGTTCATATAAATTATACAGTTACTATAAATTCATCTTTAGTCATATTTAACGAATATGGTAAATAATATGGTAATCCGACAGACAAATACAAATTATACAGTAGTAATAGGATGAATCGGACCGACATTTCAAAAGGGAGCCTATAACAACATTTTGGGCCTTGTCAAAAACATGGGCCTATATAATTCTCATTCACGGTAGGTATTCATAGTTGAAAAATATCATGATCTGCAAAATTTGATGAAGATACGATGTAAGATATAGTTTCTAGAGCTGTAATAGATCAGAATGGGGCCCCATTTGGGTTATACCAAAATATGGACATATGGGCATCTCCCAAACAAGTAAGGAAAGGCTAAAAACGGACGGACTTTCTATCTCATTACAATTCAATTCGGTAAAAAAAGTGAAATTGGGAAGGATTTTTGCATCCTGTAAATGTATGTGTTTGACGAAAAATTTTTAAATCGGAAAGGACATTTGTATGGAATTATATTGAAACCTGGAACGATGTGACCCGCTTTCACCATGTATGTTTATTGGTGAAATATAATATGCAAAGTTTGGCCAAAATTGGATAAACATTCAGGAGCAACATTTGTATGAGGACTATATCTAAATCTGAACCGATCTTACACACTTTCACCATAGGTGTTTCTAGTTCGATTATAAAATGTTGTGCCAATTTTAAAGAAAATCAGGTACAATATGTGGTTTCTAAAGCGGAAAAAGAGAAATAGAGAGGGACATTTGTATAGGGGCTATATATAACTCTGAACCGATCTTACCCAAATTCTGCATACGTGTTTCTAGTTGGATTATAAGATGTTGTACCAAATTTAAAGAAAATTGGGTAAAATATGTGGTTTCTAAAGCGGAAAAGGTCAAATCGGGAGCGACATTTTTATGGGGGCTATATCTAAATTTGAACCGATCTTACCCAAATTCTGCATAGGTGTTTCTAGTTGGATTATAAGATGTTGTACCAAATTTAAAGAAAATCGGGTAAAATATGTGGTTTCTAAAGCGGAAAAAGTTAAATCGGCAGCGACATTTGTATGGGAGCTATATCTAAATCTGAACCGATCTTACCCAAATTCTGCATAGGTGTTTCTAGTTGGATTATAAGATGTTGTACCAAATTTAAAGAAAATCGGTAAAATATGTGGTTTCTAAAGCGGAAAAAGTTAAATCGGGAGCGACATTTGTATGGGAGCTATATCTAAATCTGAACCGATCTTACCCAAATTCTGCATAGGTGTTTCTAGTTGGATTATAATTTATTGTACCAAATTTAAAGAAAATCGGGTAAAATATGTGGTTTCTAAAGCGGAAAAACTTAAATCGGGAGCGACATTTGTATGGAGGTTATATCTAAATCTGAACCGATCTTACCCAAATTCTGCATAGGTGTTTCTAGTTGGATTATAAGATGTTGTGCCAAATTTAAAGAAAATCGGGTACTATATATGCTTTATAGGGCGGAAAAAGTCAAATCGGGAGCGACATTTGTATGGGGGCTATATCTAAATCTGAAGCGATTTCCTCCAAATTCAATACGGATGGTCCCTGACCAGAAAAAATAACTTCTGCCAAGTTTCATGACAATCGGACAACAATTGCGAGCTGTAGACTGCGAACAAGCTTAGATGGACAGCAGACGGACGGACGGACAGACAGACATCGTTAAATCGACTCAGGTGGTGATTCTAAGCCGATCGGTATACTTAAAGGTGGGTCTAGCTCGATTATTTCTTGGTGTTACAAACATTTGGCGCGAAACTAACTTATAATACCCTAGTCCACGAAGTGGTGTAGGGTATAATAAAAGACATTTTATTAAAAAAAAAATACAAAAACGTCACATATGGACCGAGATTGTGTGAATCACATTGGAGGCATTTCCAATTTTCATTTCATAGTGTCCCACTCGTCCCTGTCCGCACCGAACCTTTTCTTTTCAGTTATCCTTTGTTCAGATGATAATAATGATTTAATTATATTCTGCTTTCCTTATTCCGCCTTTCGATCAGGAGATTGCATGCATTAAAACTCAGTTTAAGTACGAAGTGTCGCAACAATCCATTAGCCATTAATTTCTTTTGTTCGACTTCTGCTCCAGCATTTTCGTCATTGCATCATTTCTTGTATTCATGTCTTTTTACCACCTCTCATTAAGGAAAAAACAGTGGAAGAAGAAGGCAAGATGAATTCGTGGACACTCGCTGCCACCGTATGTTGCATCCGAAGTGCATCATCCAAGGAGTGTACGTGGAAGAGGGCCGAGGTAACCATCAACTTACTGCAGCTATTTAACTTTCAACTTGTGTACATCTGTTGCTAATGGTTAGTATCTGTCGTCAAAGTTTTCCGTCTACTCCACACCTCCTACATGTCCTTCATCACGGGTTTTTCTCTGCTTTAGCGGTGCATGTCTGTCTAACTGTCTGATATTGCCGCTTTAAAGAAAACAAAATGGGCGAGAAAAGGACATTGTGAAAAGCGTTAATTTGGCACACTTTGTCACTTGTTTTTTCTCTTCCCATGTCACGGCAACTTTTTGCAAATAAAACGACTCCATGTCCACTTCGGTCTGTTGGCTCCTTTTTAAATTTTTTTATGAACGACCATTCTCTGGGCGTGCAGTCCGTTCGTCCACTTTTTGTGTTGTCAGCTGAACTAATGGGTTGGAAAAGATTTCTTAAAATTTAATTAAAGTCCATTACGATCGATGCTGCAGTTCTCGTGCAAAATTTATTAACATCAATTTAACAAATTAAAACTATGATGGCGAAAGACAATTGCCTGGGAATATTTGGTGGTAAGGACATCTTTAATGTTGCTCATTCGCGCCAATTCCGATTTGTAGTGTACAGAGTAAAGTTTGACCGAAGGCGTTTTTTTTTGGGCAAAAGTCGAATTTCGACCAAAAACCTAAACTTAGGCCGAAGCACGCATAAGCTAAAATCGATAACCTTCTGAAAATATATTCCTCGAGTCGAAGGGTGATTTTTTAAGAGCTTGATAACTTTTAAAAAAAAAAACGCATAAAATTTGCAAAATCTCATCGGTTCTTTATTTGAAACGTTAGATTGGTCCATGACATTTACTTTTTGAAGATAATTTCATTTAAATGTTGACCGCGGCTGCGCCTCAAGTGGTCCATCCGCTTAGTCCAATTTTGGCATTTCCACGTTTTTGAGTAACAGAGGCCCAATTGCTGCGAACGGCGACGAATCGATAATTGATGGTCATCATTAACATTGGCCGATACAGCTGCGATATTTTCTTCAGTTCGTACTCTACGTAAGCGTCTTGGTGGTTTAATGTCCAACAATGTAAATTTGGTGCGAAATTTAGTCACAATAGCCCGAATAGCCGCTTCAGTGGGTCGATTAAACTGACCATAAAATGGAAGCGTGCGATGAACTTTCTTAACAGAGCACGCATTTTGATAATAAAATTCAATGATTTGCAAGCGTTGCTCGTTAGTAAGTCTATTCATGATGAAATGTCAAAGCATTCTGAGCATCTTTCTCTTTGACACCATGTCTGAAATCCCACGTGATCTGTCAAATACTAATGCATGAAAATCCTAACCTCAAAAAAATCACTCTTTATAAGAAACTAACAATTTATATTTATCCCAGAATAAAAACGAATAAGTATGGATTTCACGCAGCTATGAAGGAAATATTTGGTGATTTTTTTTGGCATGTAAACTCCAACCTCGTGAATGACATACAAATAAGAAGATGGAGTAAACATTGAAAAAAAATAATTTTAATTATATATAACTTATATTTCTTAAATAAATAAAATTTTACTGAAATAAATGATGAAATTAAATAAATAAATTATAAAATAGATGCAAAAACATCGCCAACATGAAACAAGATTCAAAGAATGATAAAATGAGTTATGAATAGAAAGTAAGATTTTAGATGTATGTGAAAATAAATTCGAATACAACTAGCAAGAAGAGCTCTGTTAGGAGTTAACAGAGGAAACAAATTCTGATGGAGGGTAACAATGGGAGTTTATAGTACCCAAACGGAAAATATTGTGTGAATAAAATTTATAGCACAGATAGCCCTGGACGTGCCCTATCCGAATTTGGCCCCCACATATTTCAGATGTCTCTCAAATTCATACAATATTGAATTTTGTAGATTGATATTTTTGAGCCCACCGAGCTCAAAAAAGTGAGCCCACCGAAACCAAACGGAAAATATTCGGTGAATAAAATTTATAGCACAGATAGCCCTGGACGTGCCCTATCCGAATGTGGCCCCCACATATTTCAGATGTCTCTGAAATTCATACAATCTTGAATTGAAATGACTTATGTTCGTCAGTCGGCCTGGCCGGACTCCAATTCACAGAAAGGAGCCGAGCTAAAATCGTCGTCGGCGGCGGCACTATAATAAACTTTAAATTGAAATATTTGCCTATGTGTTGATATGGGGTTACTACATTCGTTCTAGGGCTTAAATGATTGTGATATGCCACATACATTCTAGTTTATAATTTTTTCATAATTGGATCCATAAAATCGTCCCAATGAATTCTGCATTAGGAATTTAATATTGTGTGGGGTATCATACTGTCAGACCAAGCCGAATCCTATTCTCAGTTTGAAAGCATATATTGAAAAATTTGGTCTTCTCCAAAATTGTTTATTGGCAATGTATAAATGGCCAAAGTATTTCCAACATTCAGCGCCAGGTCCGGATGATATTACGATTTTTGCGCATTCTTTTCTTCGCCAATAATTTTTTGGTAGAATTCCACATCCTTCAATTCTTCATCTGAATCCGATAAATCCATTTCAGTATTATTGGTAAAAAACTTTGCAATAGATGGTTGGTGTGTCATATTTAGACTTTTTGCTGTGTGTGTAAAAAAGATCAAAATGTCTTTAACTTATAATTTTAGTTTTTGCTGCGCCGATTTCTGCCGTAGTCATCGGCGGTGGCGTGGCTCCTTACTCTGCTCCAATTCTTCAAGGTTTATTAAACACAGTCGAAATTTTTTCTTTTGCCTTAGGTGTTTCATTCTTTTGCTTTTGTGTTTTTATAGTTAATTTGCATAACTTTAACATGACATCCACCTTGCAAGTGGGTTAAACAGTGGGTTAGTTAGAAGTAGAAAAAATAGATTTTTATCAAATTGGGAGTTTCACTCAGCCTTACAATTATGTGGATTTGCTGCTCTGCCTCCAACTGCAATTCACCACGCTCGTGTTTCCTCATCTCCTTGTCTTTTAAAGCCAGCATTTCACGTATTTAGAGAAGTTTTATTTAATAAAAGTTTAATTTTTCTTCAAACAATTTTCAAAACATCACCTCGGATCACGAATACATATACAATTGCGAAATGTAAAAAACAAGTAAAAACGGCGATAAATTTGGCCGGGCCGAACTTTATATACCCTCCACGATGGATTACATTCCACAAATGCTGTCGATTTTCGTAGAAGTGCAGTAACATTACAGGAAAATACAATTTTTTAATATATCCAAACGAAAAGAAGACAAAGTTGCCAAACGTTTAAACTAAATATATCGAAATAATACTTCAAGTCAATTCAAAAAGAATATTAGTAGATAATTGATGCTACAGTTGGTTGTATTTCCATTATATTTTAATTTCAAAAGTAAAAACTTTGAAAATCCATTACCTCACATACACGGTGCAAGATAACCTAACTTTAAGATTCAATCAATTTTCCTTTAAAAGAAAATGAGTACGTTTTTGGAAACAATATTTTTTTGCGTGTCTATGCATTCAGTTTAATGTATACACCGAATTCTATGATTCTAGCTGCGGCCATTTGGTTGGTAGCATTTTTATCCCTTTTCCCATTTTACCCCCTTAAGAGTACGACTTTCTAAAATCTCTTTATTTTACGTGTCTCCGCAATTAGAGGGATGTACACACTGAATTTCATCATTCTAGCTGTAGCCGTTTAATTGGTACCATTTTTATCCCTTTTTCCATTTTAGCACCAAAAAGTCTGAATTTCGAAAAATCCGTTTATTTTACGTGTCTACGCAATCAGAAGAATGTATACACCGAATTTCATTATTTTAGGCGCTACCGTTTGGTTGGTGCCATTTTTATCCCTGTATTCCCATTTTACCCCTTAAAAGTACGAATTAAAAAAATTAATATTATGTATCTACTCAATTAGAAGAATGTACACACCGAATTTCGTGTTTCTAGCTGTTGTCGTTTGATATGTACCATTTTTATCCCTTTTTGTCCCATTTCAACCAATACGAATAAGAATCTTTTTATGGTGCTCGTTTTTGTTTTAGGGGGAATGTGCATACCCAATATCAAGTACATATAAGCAGACATATGGAAAAAACGTGCTTAAATGCTCTGCTACTGACTTTCAACAGACGGACTGACATGACTAGATCGTCTTAGAATTTTATGACGATCAAGAATATATATACTTTATACGGAATGACAAAGTTAGTATACCCCCATCCTGGTGGTGGAAGGTATAAAAAACATTTTTCTTGTTTCCAAACATTATGTTAATACGATGGAAATAAATAAATTATTTTTCAAATGTAAACTTTGTGTTTGTTTTGATAATTAGGAACAGCTGACTGCAATGCTGCCAAGTTTTACTCTGCTGACACTCGATGGGAGATTCGAGTTTTTCTTTAAGCCTTAAAGGCTTGCGTATCGCGGCTAAAAAAAACACCCTTATTGTGGAATATAAAACTAAATACTCAATCGAAAAAAATATCGAGGGCTTAAGTAGCTAAGAAGAAAAACATAACTTTTCAGAAGAGCGGAAAAACTGATTTTCTCTTTAAATTTAAGAGTAATTATTTATCATTCTTCTACAGTTTAAAGGATTACTAATTGCTACGGTTAAAAAGTTTTCGAAATTTCGCGGTTTTATGGTTCATAGCCACTTTTGCATGTTTAAAATTGAGCACTATGAATGTAGAAATAAATACATAGCCATTAATGCTCAAATATATAAATAACGTTTATTGTAAACTCAATAAAAGAAAAGGCATTTTCTGTGATTTTAAAGATTTCAGCTTCATCCGTCAGATTTGTACCATTTTTATCCCTTTTTCCGAAAAAACTGACTTACTCCTTAATTTGAATGAATGAATTTTGAAATAAGACCATAGCCATTAATGCTCAAATATATAAATAAAACTTATTACAAACCTATATAACGTTTTTTATGAAATGTTGGCAATGTTGTGTAGAAAACGCATTTTCTGGGATGTACACATCGAATTTAAGAATTCCAGATTCATCCGTCAGATTGGTACCATTTTTATCCTTTTTTCCAATTTTTTTACAAAACGTGGATACTGCGGTAGGGCACGTTAAACAAAAAATACAAATTGGATATTTTTTTGGAAAATTTTCATTTTCGCGGGAAATATGGCTAAAATTATTTTCTTGACATTTTCATTTTCTTGCGATCTAGAAAACGGATCCGACTGAATTTTTGTTTGTATATTAAGAACCAATGTAGCTTGTAACTTATGTGTAGATAGTCGAGAAAATCGCTGCAATAGTTGAAAAATTCAAAATCCGCGGTTGGAATTGCTTATATATTAACTTTCATTATCCAGGATTCTGAAACTTTTCTGGCACAAATATTCCCCATGAAGTCAGCAATCACATGCCAAAGAAATATTTTGGTATTCTCAATATAATAAAAAGTTACGCGGTTTTTTTCTAAAGATACTTTTTACAATTTATGACTTTACTGTCACTATATATCCTATTTTAGCCTGATAACTTGTGAATCAAAATGCTATTAACGCGAAATGATAGAATTTGATAATTTCTAGAAAAAAGTTTTAAACAAAATCGATGTAGCGAATTATAACCTTCGGTTATATGCTGCTCCATTGTTGAACTATTTTTTATATTATGTTTATGTTCATAGCCACTTATGCAGCCACAAACTAACGTGTGAGTTGATAGCCAAATCAGAAAATTTTGAAAAAATGGCTTCAGAAAAAAAATTATCCAAATTTATATGACAGATGACATCAAAATCTGAGAATAGTTTGGCATAAAAAACTCAATTTGGAGAAAATGTTTAATAGCCACTTTTGAATATAAGCCCTCGATATATTAGTCACAGTTAGAGTGATCAAACCCGAAACCGAAAACCGGGCCAACAGGGGTTTTCTTCTTAGACCGCCCGTCGGGTTTTTAGAAATCGCGGTTTTCGGAAAACCGGGTAAACCGGTTTTTTTGTAGTAGGTTTTTCATTATTGGCAAAAATTAATCGTTTCGTTGCGAATTTCGCTACAATATGTCACGTTTAATATAAAATGTGAACCATCTATCAGTCCAAATTGACATAGGGCAATAAGACAAATTTGTAGTAAAATCGTCTTGGGACTTTAGTAAAATTTTAGCTCAGCATGGCGGTCTTTCTGTGAGAACAAGCCTAATTTTATGCTATTTATTATTAATTCTGTGACTTCAGAAATCGCCATTATTTCTGCTTGAAATGCACTACATACATTCGTCTTTGATCATATTAGATTGCCTAATGTCTTTCTCTATTTAGTCTCCTGCATCATTGCATACATCCGTTTTAGATCGGTCTGTAAACACTGATATGAGGACTCTATCCAGACATTCATCTCAATTGGGGGAGTCGAAGACTATAACCACATTGCTTTTATTAAAATAGTTAAAATTCCAGGAAGTGAAACAACAATAATATATCATTTTGAGAAAAAAAATATAAACGTTTCACTACAATCATTATCACGAAACTTGAATTAGCTATATTGAACATCTGATCAAAAAAAATAAGACTTAGGACATGGTTAAATATGGTAATAGCACTATCCAAAAACTCTGGGAAGTGATAGTATTTTCTAGTAGGTATTGGCGAGTAGAACAGGAATCTTTATTTGAAATTTGCCAGGCACCCCCAATTCGTAAAATAATGAGAGATGTGAACTGAACTTCTACTCGAAAATACCTACCAGAAAAATACTATGTATCACTGTGTAGTTTATCTGAGGTTTTCGATTGCTAAAAACCGTGTTTTTGATCACTCTAGTCACAGTGTTCGAGATAATCTCTACATAAATTGAACTGACTTCAATAAAAAATAAATCATTAAAAATTAAAAAACTATAACGAATCGAATTTTTTCATTCATAATCCTAAACATCCAGCTTCGGCTAATCGGTCTTTTTTGCCGAAGGCCGATAACCTGTTTCGAACACTAGTACAAAGAGTAAATCGATGTGGGTAGCGAGCATATCACATGTAATGAGGATAAACATTAAATGCCCACAAACTGCCCAGATCAATTGTGCCCAGTTGGATTGGCCATTTCATCATGAGTAGACTGAGTAGCCATTACTTGCGCCATAAGTTCAGCCAAAAGGTTCGCGTATTACATCCGGTATGTATATAATTTTAATATTTCAGGGCATTATTCGCAGAAAGTGTACTAAAATATTTTAACATAAAATATCTGCGGTTTCCAGGAATAAGCGCTTAGCTCAACATTTCTCGATTTATAGATTTGTATGCAAAAGTATTCAGCTGTGCATAGAATATCTTAATCTATCTTATATTTAAAATTATTTGTAGCATGAAATGCACGACAAATTGGCACTTATTTTAGCGCTAAAATCCAACCAAAATTGCTTGACTCCAGCATTTCATAATGCTCGACACCAAAATTTAGATAGAAATAATCGATACACAAATTTAGATGGAAATAATCGAGTAGCTTACAATATTAAACAAGTAAAGTAAAGTAAATATCACAAATGGTTTGAAATTATACATTCATACATGTGTGTCGAAATAGTAACAAAATTAATATTTTTTTTAGTATGCGGTCACAGAGATAAGGTGTCCGCTTTGCACCAAGAAGGTCTCGTGGCTCGGGAAAAAACTTTTTTTGTTTTTATTACATTTATAAGTAAACAATGTTTAATTTTGTATAACTTTAACAAATTAAAAATGTTTGCTCAAAAAAATACAAATTTATTGCGCTATAAATGTACTTCAGATATTTAATTTTTTATTAATTATTAATACTACTAATATCAGTAAAATTAAATAGTTTTCATTTATTTTATGCTAATTTAATATTAATTTGCGTTATATATCAATTCATACTAAATAACTATTTTGTTAAGTTTCCTATTGTCAGTTCTACCGAAGAAAATGGCTTGCTTTAGTTATTCACCACTCACAACAGAGGATAGAGTGCCGTGTTAGCAATCAGAATGTCCGCGGTTCTACCCCCGGTAGTGGCGGATTTTTTAAAACAGAAATAGAAACTAGTTCCTTTGCAATTACTTTAAAATAACTATTAATTCTTTCAAAATAAAGGGCATCCCTCCTATGACAACTCCATGTCAAAGTCATTGGTGAAGATCCCAATCTTCACTACTTTCAAATCAGAAGATGAACACTTTTTTCACTTCTTTGGGAAATTATCGAAATTCCAAAAATTTAAAAGTTCGTAGTAAAATTTGTATTAAACTGACTGTAAAGTAGAGAAGGGCAGAAAGATGAAAGTGGAGGTTTATGAATCGAAATATTAATTGGCTAGAATAAAAAAAATACTTCTTATCATTGGCTACTTCAAAATAGCGTACAGAATAGGGTGTCCAAAACCAGTTAACCGGTTTCATCACCTGCACCCGTCCGGCCGGTTTTTGTAAAATGACCATTTTCGGTTAACCGAGAAAACAGTGTCGGTTAACCGGTTTTTGGTAAATAAGTGAACATTGCACCAACTAAAAACTTCTTCACAAAAACACTACCATTTTACGTCTATAAAAAAGCTTCGACAGTACGTGAGATAGACACATTAACTTCCATAAGTAAAATTCTAAAGCCTCTTGTGTTAGCAATTAAAGAACTGTCAAAGGACTCAGCAACACGCATAGAAGCTGAAGCAAAAAATATTATTCAACAATTTAAAAAAGATAGGAGACACATACGCCAAGGATTTGTGCCAAAGGCTGATGCGAGACTGGAAGAAAGAAGAGTAAATACACTTTTGCTGTTCCGAAAAATTTCCCTTAACCGATGAAATACTTATCAAAATCGGATACAAAGGAATTTGCAAATGAATTATACAAACGATTTCCCCCGAAATTTCTGTAGAACCACATTTAGAAAACAGTTCAGATTCGGTCTTGTAATTTAATGTCGGACTTAAAACAAACAATAAACCAAGAATTTTAATAAAATATGATCGTACTTTGATTTAAAAAAACCGGTTATAACAGGTTTAACCGGTTTTGTAAAAAAACTGTAACCGAAAACCGGTTTTTCAAAATATTGAATTTTCGGTTAAACCGGAAACCGTCTTTCTAAAATAACCGTTTTTTTGGACACAATAGTACAGAATCAACGGGCGGTAGACCAGCGAAAACATTTGATGATTATTGTTAACGATTGGAAAACACAAACAACTCAAGAATCCCCTGTAATTGTTATGTGCAGGGATTTATCCATTTGATTTTTCCGGATAAATGTAGATATTTACACCGGGGAAAAATAATAAAATTATTTTTTATACCATCACTCTATAGAGTAGGAGGGTATATATCATATATAAATATAAAAGTGTAACCCATTGAAGGAGTAACTTAAGACCCAAAGTATGTTTGGACCAAATCCGTTTTACGACTTTTTAAGGTGTTTGAGTCATGTCCGTCTGGCTGGCTGGTGTACACGATAACTCTCGAAAGGAGTTTAAGAATCTATTCAAACTTTGCACATCGTAATAATATTTTTCTCGCACTTAGTTTAAGTTCGAAGATGTGCGAAATTGCCACGCCCCTTCTGGTACCTCCCACACAAATAGCCCATATTCCAATGTTAAATTAAAACCTATATAACTTCCACGCGGATAATAGGATCAGCTTTATTTTGTTATTTGATAATGTTTTTATAATCATTTTAAGTGTATTGAATATGACGGATTATGTACGCCACTTCCAGTATCTCCAACAAAAATCACGCAAAACTACGTAAAATTAAAGCTGTTAAAACTTCTATGCTGATGATCAGAATACTGTGAAATTTGATATTTAGTAATGCTTTTTTCATGGTTACATTCGCATGGAATATGGGCGAAATTGTCACATCCCTTCTGGTACATCCCACACAAAGTGGCATAAACTTTGGTTGCAATAAAACCAATATAACATCCATACGGGAAGTCAAAATCATTTGCAATTTTTTGAAAAAAATTTTGTAATGACTTTAAATCCAAAAAATATTTACGATTTAGCCACGTCCCTTCCTGTACCTCCCACACAATTGTCTCTATCCTAGGTAATATTAAATCCTTCATAACTTCTATGCTGGTGCATGGAATCCACTAAGACTTGATATTTGATCAATTTGCAATTGTTTTACAAATGAGGAAGCTAGGACCCTGTGACACGAAACTCCTAGTACCTTCCACACAAATTATCCTGCCATATGTAAAATTTAATTCCTTATAACTTCCACATATATGTTCTCTGAGAGTGAAGGTATATATAAGTCGGTTTAGCCGACTGAAGCTAGTTTCAAATAATTTTCAATATATTTCGGTTGGAAAAGAAAATAATTCAAAGATGTAAATGCACAAGAAAATATAATTATCCAGAGAAAAAAGTACACACTAGTACCTCTACATTTTATCTGTTATCTCTGAAACTAATGTTGGTCAAATTATTTTATTGATTTTTTTGAGAAAAGAATCCCCTCCTGGTGGTGTACTTCGTCCTATCGGTAATGGTTACGATATTCGACCCGTATTTTATCCACATATTCCTTAGCATGTGGTCGACCAGTCTATTACTTTCCGATCCACATCGAACTGATCTAAGGATTGGATAAGTGTATTGGTTAACATTGTTATAAGCGCCCTTCGATATTCTGATCTTGTGGTTTCCGGTTCCTCCCATTCTAGTGCCATTTGCATTTACCATCCTTTAAGCCGGGAAGATTTGCTTTCTCAAAGGTTTCTTCCCTGGTAGAAGTCCGAAGCGACTTCGAGTCGTGAACTTAAACTATTTTTAAACTTAGTTGGTCTTAGCTTTGTTTCTGCATGTAATAGGTTCCGGTGGCTGTCGGGCTAATTTAAAGAGAATATAACCATGGTCCGAGAATGAGGGAATGTCTGAGACAACCCCAGCACCCGGGGAGGTGGGAATGAGTGCTTCCTGCTCCTTCGTAGCATCCTGCTCTTCTTCCAGCTTTCTCTTCCGGTTCAATTTAGCCAGCGTACGCTTTTATGACCCAGAGAGCTTCTTCCTTGTTGTTGTGAGACGAGTGATACTGTGTGTCATTCAACTAAAAAAGTAATTAACTAAAAAATCAATAATTAAAAACAAGTAAGGAAGGTTAAAGTCGGGCGTGGCCGACTATATGATATCCTACACTTAGTCACTATATCCTATGGTGTAGAATATAAAAAGGTCATTACATTTGAACCGGGTGATACACGATGCAGCTATAACAGGAGAATATACTACAAATTCCATACTTCTATCTGTATTTGTAAGAAAATTTGAACACAAACTTGGAAACTTGGAGCTATATAGAAATTTGAACCGATCTGACCCATGTTTAGCAAAGGTTTTCTAGTTTAAATAATAGACGCTTTCCCAAATTTTATTGAGTGTTAAATATATGGTTTCTAGAGCGGATAGAATCAAATCGGGAGCTATATATTATCTGAACCGATGTGACCCACCTTCGCTATAATAATTTCTATTTGAAACATTAGCTGATGTGCCGATTTAGAAGAAAATCTGTTCAAAAATGCTATTTCTAGAGCGGAAATAATTAATTTAGTAGCGAAATTTTGTAATGGAGCTATATATATATCTGAACTCATCTGACCCATTTTCACAAGAGCTGTTTTTAGTTGAAATATAAGTTGTTTTGCCAAATTTGAAGAAAATCTGTCAAAGTTTGTGGTTTCTAGAGCGGAAAGAGTCAAATCGGATGAGACATGGGAGCTATATATAAATCTGAACCGATCTATCCTATTTTTACCAGAGCTGTTTTTAGTTGAAATATAAGCTGTTTTGCCAAATTTGAAGGAAATCTGTCAAAGTTTGTGGTTTCTAGAGCGGAAAGAGTCAAATCGGAGGAGACATTTGTATATATAAATCTGAACCAAATTGGAGGAAAATCTGTTGAAATATGTGGTTTCTAGAGCGGAAAAAGTAATATCGGAAGCAAAATCTGAATGGGAGCTATATCTAAATCTGAACCGATTTACTTCAAATTAAATAGCGTTCGTCCTTATCCCATAAAACTTCGTTGTGCAAAGTTTCGAAATCAAATCGACTCAAAAAGTGATTCTAAGTCGATCGGTATAATAAACGATGGGTCTATCTCGTTTCATTTTGGGTGTTACAAACAAATGCACAAAGACATTATACCCTTTGGTGTAGGGTATAAAAAGATTAACTAACAAACTTTACGAACACAATAGAGATAGACCCATTGTTAAGTATACCGATCGACTTAGCATCACTTTCTGAGACGATTTAGCAATGTCCGTCTGTGTGTCCGTCTTTCCATCTATTGTTGTAATTAAATTACAGGTCGCAATTAGAGTCCGATATTAACAAAAATTGGCACAAATAAGTTTTGTGTAACAAGGACGAACGCTATTTAATTTGAGGCAAATCACCATACAAATGTCGCTCCCGATTTGACATTTTCCGTTCTAGAAACCACATATTGCACCCGATTTTCTTTAAATGTCACACAACAGCTTATAATCCAAGTAAAAAACCTATGGTGAAAGAGGGTAAGATCGGTTCAGATTTAGATATAGCCCAAATACAAATGTTGCTCCCAAATGTTGTCCAAACTATACATATTATATTTCGTTCCAGATTTCAATATACCCCCATACAAATGTCCTTTCCGATTTAACATTGTTTGTCAAACATATACATTTACAGGATACAAAAATTCTTCCCGTTTTCACTTTTTCACCGAATTAATTTGTATTCGAAAGAAAGTGGAGTGTATCATAGAGTCGTCCTGCCCGACTTTAGCCTTTCCTTACTTGTTTCAATTTATGGGTTTCAGAAGGTGTCCTAGACAGTTGAACATATTTGATGTATGTACTAATGGACCCGGAACCAGCGTATTTGGTTACACTATAAGAAACAGAGACATAACACTTACGACTAGATCCTTATGTAGAAACAAAAATCAGTCTGACAAACCTTCGGGTTGATTTTGGCCCCTTGCCAATTTAAAGTCGGAAAATAGCGCATTATATTTTCATGTCTAGAATATCAAGAGTATCTGATTGCTCAATATCCCCACCGTTCATTGAAATCGACGACACCGTTGGATCAGCGAATCGCTTGCGAGACCACAAGGAACTTACGAGCATTAAAATCTACTCTATTCATTCGGCTCCATTGCAAATCCTGGCTAAGTGCCTCATCCATCAATTCCTCAATATCTTGGCGACTTGGTCTATGATCGAATGCTCGCTATCTTTTGTGGTGCTTTCACGCTACAAGAATAATGTACGCAACAAATTTCAAATACATATAGTGCAGAAAATTTAAAAAATTGCTTAAATCATCTAAATATTACAGGGTATTTTTAGTCCTTGTTAGGGAAAAAAAATTTCCCTCTATGCCGATTTACGGAAAATTTGAATTTTCTAGCTCGAGAGACTACGTTTTAACAATATGAAGACATAAGATGTATATGCGTCCTGTAAATTTATTCCCCAGCATGTTGTCACAATCTTATAAAATAAGCAAAAAATCGCTCCATTTGTCCTTACAGTTTGGTAACAATCAGAATTTAGTCGCATTGTGGACAACGTTAATAAAGATGCTACTACATTTGATATCAGTCATATCTTCATAATGGTTATATGTATAGACAGAAAATACGAAGTAATAAATATAAGGAAGTGAATATCTTTATGTGAATAAAATTACGCCAACTCAATTTAAAAGCCTTACGGTAATATATTCTACCAATCGCTATTAGGCGCTAGTTTCTAGTAAAAATAACATGACAAGTCTTCTGTCGATGATCCAAAATAACATATTTATGCCATTACGAGCTCCGCAGCACTCGTACTGTAATAACCCTGCCACCACCTACCACAAACAATGTAGAAATGCAACATGTGGTGGGTGAGGTGTTCTGCTCTAGAAATAAATGTGCCATCAAAATATTTTGATTGCCCAAGTTTCGTGCGATGATCCATTAAAGTTCTTCCAATGGTGCCATCGTCTAAGACAATCCAGTGTGTATGAATTAATGTTCGTATGTGATCCCTAAAAACACATTCAAATATTCTTTTTAACAGTTTTAACAGGTTGTTAATGGCTTCGTTGGTTTTTATGATTCCAAATAATAAATATCGGCAACAATTACACATTCATGGGGTGCAACCCTTTTATGATTTAAATCACAAATTCAAGTACTTGAATCGGTTTTATTACAAACACAAATGGAAATAAAATGCACAGCATGTCAGCCATAAATAAATTTAAAATCACAATCTCTAAACTACAACAAAGACCAATAATTGTGTTCCAAGCGATTTATTGAAAGTCAGAGCCCCTATAATTAAGGGCCAGCAATAATTTGACGCCTTCGTCTTTCTACGTCGAAAGTCACTTGACAAAATTCAACTGAAACCAATTTGGTCGTTAAAGGTTGATTGTGTTTGCCGTAGACACTCAGAATATGACTCCTGTGGCGCGAGGCAACAACGCGCATAATGAGGTCATCCGTCAGAATAACCTGTGGCGTTATCGAGAATACTCTTCATAAAACGCAAGATGTGTGAAGAGTATCTTAAGTATCACAGAGATTTCGAAATAATTTTATATTCAATATTAAACTTGACAGTGCAGTGCACAGTGTCTTGAAGTCGAACTGAGGACGGATGCCTAAATATATACGGGTTCTTCTCACTTTGGCACACTGTTCTGCCGTCAAAAGTAATCACAACCGAATTCCTACTGATCTGTTGATTATGGGATAAGTAAGACAAATCGCTTATAGAAAATGTTCCGGTTTAGCGGCATTTTAAGATAAAAACTAATTTTGATTTGCTAGAATTAATAGCTTAGTATCTATTAAACAATGCAGTTTACACGTGTGTTTAGGAAACAATACTATACAACTTTCTATGATGAGTCTTTATACCCTCCACTAGGATATTATGTTTTTGTGCATTTGTTTGTAACACCCAAAAGCAAACGAGATAGACCCATTGTTAAGTATTCCGATCGACTTTGAATCACGTTTTGAATCGATTTAGTCATGTCCGTCCGTCCATCTATTCTTGTAATAAAAATACAGGTTGCATTTATTGTCCGATCCTAACAAAACATTTACACATGTGAGTTTTGCGGCTCAAGGACGAACCCTATTTAATTTGAAGCAAATCGGTTCAGATTTAGATATAGCCCCATACAAATGTTGTTCCCGATTTGACTTTTTCCGCTCTTGAAATCACGTATTTAACTCGATTTGCTTTAAATTTGGCACAGTACCATATATTCAACTAGAAACATCTAAGGTGAAATTTGGCCAGATCGGTTAAGATTTCTTTCTCCGTTCAAATGTCTGCGCTATGGAGATCACATATTTAAACCAATAATCTTCATATTTGACACAAAACTTTATATTTAAAATAGAAACTTCTGTGCTAAAAACGAGACGGATCGGTTCAGATTTAGATATAACTCACGTACAAATGTTGCTCCCGATTTAATTTTTTCCCCTCTAGAAACCACATATTTTAACAGTTTTTTTTTTCAAATTTGGCACAAAAACAAATGTTTGAACTAGAAACATCTGTGTGGTGAAAGAGGGTCACATCGGTTCAGATTTAGATATAGCTCCCATACAAATTACGGCCTTCATTTAACTTTATGCGCTCTGGAAACCACATATTTTAATCAAATTTGTTATAACAACTTTTATTTGAACTGGAAACATCATGATGAATGTGGGTCAATTTAGGCTTCATAAAAGTGTCACTCCCGATTTGACTTTATCCGCTCTAGAAACCATATATTTTAACCGATGTTCTTTAAATTTGACAAAATACATTATATTTCAACTAGAGAAACCTACAGTTAAAGTGGGCCACATCTTTTCGGGTTTTAATACAACCCTCATACAAATGTCCTTCCCGATTTACTTTTTTCTCTTAAGGTATAACAGATTTTGATCTAATTTATCAGATCAAGTTATATGTCAGCTAGAAACATATATTGTGAAAGTAGGTCACTTCGATTCATGATAGTATTCATAGCACCCATACAAAAATCGTTCCCGATTTTACTTTTTTCCCCGAATTGTAATGGGGTAGAAAGTGGATGGTATTATATAGTCGGCACTGCCCGACTTTAGACTTTCCTTACTCGTTTTAAATTATGACTCTCCATTGTAATAGAACACCCTCATTTACAATTTTAAATGTTAACTACCGATTACCTTGTCATTGAAAACTATTCTAGCATTAACATTAATTAACATTAATTTTTATACACTCCACGAGAGTATTATGTCTTTGTGCATTTGTTTGTAACACCCAAAAGGAAGCGAGATAGACCCATTGTTAATTATACCGATCGACTTAGAATCACTTTTTGAATCGATATAGCAATTATAGCCCGATCTTAACAAAAATTGGCACAAGTAAGTTTTTCGAAGCATATCGGTTCAGATTTAGATATTGCCCCCATAGAAAAGTCGGTCCAGATTTGACATTTTCCGCTCTAGACACCATTATATTGTACACCATTTTCTTTAAATTTGGCGGAACATCTTATAATCCAACTATAAACACCTATGCAGAAAGTGGGTAAGATCGGTTCAGATTTAGATATAACCCCAATACAAATGTTGCTCCCAAATGTTTAACCGATTTTGGCATATTATATTTCACCTATTTCGTTACAGGTTTCAATATACCCCTATACAAATGTCGCTTCCGATTTAACATTTTTGTCAAACACATACATTTACAGGATATAAAAATCCTTCCCGTTTTCACTTTATTACCGAATTGAATTGTATTCGGATAAAAAGGTGAGTGTATCATATAGTCGGCCCCGCCAGACTTTAGCCTTCCTTACTGGTTATGATTATATTCATGTTTATGTTTGACATTTGCAAAATGGGACGCTATATGTTCGAACAAAAGTATTGCTGGGTAACTATACCTGCATATACACATACTTACATATGCAACTCAATGAGATGCGTGTAAGATGGCATGTGTACTTTATTACTTGGTGCGATTTTTTAAACGCAAATTCAGCAAGTGAGTTGTGCTTCTCGTTCGTTTGTGAGAATCTTCTCCTTATAGAGGCCGGGTTTGATGTTGAAAAGTCGCTGCGAAGCCACTTGAAAAGACTTTTGACATGGTCGAAATCATGATCGTGGTAGTCTGCAGCCAAGTAATAAATGTCACCATGCCATTTGTAAATAAATTTGCATTGTATTAAATATAGATGCAAAATGGTCTTGAGCCGGGTTCATTTTTCTTTGAAAATAAGCAAAAAGCCGCCGATACCGTCAACGGTGAGCGTTACCGCAAGCTCAACAAATTTTTGTTTCTAAAAATTCAAGAGAATGGCAAATAATCAACCGAAATAATGATGTCAATTGGCGGCCTTGAAGCTGCGATTTGAGCCCTTTCGATTATTTTCTGTGGGGAGCCATTAAGGATAAATGTTACGCAAAGCATCCAGAGACAATTAAAACATGAAATCGAAGTTGCCATTGAGATTCGAGCCGGAACAATCGAAAATGTACAGAAAAACTGGGTTGATCGGATGATGTACTGCCGAGCCTGTCGTGGTTGAAAATGAAAAAGTTTAACCTTTCTCAAAAAAAAAACAGAAAGTTGAGATTCTAATTTAAAATTTTAGATGGCCCACCTTGTAAATTCCAAGAGTACACTGTTTTCGAAGCATATTCATATTATAAACAAGTAAGGAAAGGCTAAAGTCGGACGGGGCCGACTATGTGATACCCACCAGTTTCTACCAAATTGCAATTCAATTCGGAAAAAAGTGAAATCGGGAAGGATTTTTGTATGAACCAAATAGTGCATTGTGACCCACTCTCATAATGTATGTTTCACGGTAAACTATTTTTAAAAGTATTCTGCAAATGTTTGTGTTTGATAAATAATGTTAAATATGAAAGGACATTTGTATGGGGATATATTAAAAGCTAGAGAGGAAAAAGTCAAATCGGGGTTGACATTTGTATAGGGTATATATTTAAATCTGAACCGATTTTACCCGCTTTAACTGTAGGTGTTTCCAGTTGGATTGTATAATGTTCTACTAAATGTAAAGGAAATTGAGTACAATATGTGGTTGCTTGAGCGGAAAAAGTCAAAACGGGAGCGGCATTTGTATGGGGGTATATCTAAATCCGAACCGATCCGATCCGAATTAAATAGCGTCCGTCCTTGATCCAAAAAACTTATTTGTGTCAATTTTTGTTAAGATCGGACAATAATTGCGATCTGTACTTTGATTACAACAATAAATCGAAAATCAGGAATTTTGTCATAAGAAAGAAAACAAGTAAGGAAAGACTAAAGTCGGGCGGGCCGACTATATAATACCCTACACCACTCCCTGCGTATGTACCTCGCTTTTATTACTAAACCAAGGTGCTTCATGAGAGCAATTTTATGTAGTTCATATAAATTATACAGTTACTATAAATTCATCTTTAGTCATATTTAACGAATATGGTAAATAATATGGTAATCCGACAGACAAATACAAATTATACAGTAGTAATAGGATGAATCGGACCGACATTTCAAAAGGGAGCCTATAACAACATTTTGGGCCTTGTCCAAAACATGGGCCTATATAATTCTCATTCACGGTAGGTATTCATAGTTGAAAAATATCATGATCTGATATGTAGTTTCTAGAGCTGTAATAGATCAGAATGGGGCCCCATTTGGGTTATACCAAAATATGGACATATGGGCATCTCCCAAACAAGTAAGGAAAGGCAAAAAACGGACGGACTTTCTATCTCATTACAATTCAATTCGGTAAAAAAAGTGAAATTGGGAAAGATTTTTGCATCCTGTAAATGTATGTGTTTGACGAAAAATTTTTAAATCGGAAAGGACATTTGTATGGAATTATATTGAAACCTGGAACGATGTGACCCGCTTTCACCATGTATGTTTATTGGTGAAATATAATATGCAAAGTTTGGCCAAAAATGGATAAACATTCGGGAGCAACATTTGTATGAGGACTATATCTAAATCTGAACCGATCTTACCCACTTTCACCATAGGTGTTTCTAGTTCGATTATAAAATGTTGTGCCAATTTTAAAGAAAATCAGGTACAATATGTGGTTTCTAAAGCGGAAAAAGAGAAATAGGGAGCGACATTTGTATAGGGGCTATATCTAAATCTGAACCGATCTTACCCAAATTCTGCATACGTGTTTCTAGTTGGATTATAAGATGTTGTACCAAATTTAAAGAAAATTGGGTAAAATATGTGGTTTCTAAAGCGGAAAAAATCAAATCGGGAGCGACATTTGTATGGGGGCTATATCTAAATCTGAACCGATCTTACCCAAATTCTGCATAGGTGTTTCTAGATAGATTATAAGGTGTTAAGCCAAATTTGAAGAAAATCGGGTACTATATGTGCTTTATAGGGCGGAAAAAGTCAAATCGGGAGCGATATTTGTATGGGGGCTATATCTAAATCTTGAGCGATTTCCTCCAAATTCAATACCGATGGTCCTTGACCAGAAAAAATAACTTCTGCCAAGTTTCATGACAATCGGACAACAATTGCGAGCTGTAGAGTGCGAACAAGCTTAGATGGGCAGCAGACGGACGGACGGACGGATAGACGGACAGACAGACATCGTTAAATCGACTCAGGTGGTGAGTCTAGCTCGATTATTTCTTGGTGTTACAAACATTTGGCGCGAAACTAACTTATAATACCCTAGTCCACGAAGTGGTGTTGGGTATAAAAACATGTAAGGAAAGGCTAAAGTCGGGCGGGCCGACTATATGATACCCTCCACTTTCTATCCGAATACAAGTTCGGAAAAAAGTGACAAAGGAAAGGATTTTTGTATGTTTCCTTATCATAGGCTAATATGACCTGACCCAATTTGTCAAATCGAAAACAATATTAGTATCAGGGATATATCCAACCATGGAATGAAGTGACCCACTTTCACAATAGGTTCCTCCAGTTCAAGTGTAACGTGTTATGCTCAATTTGAAGAAATTCGTGAAAATACGTGGTTTCTGGGGCGGAAAAAGTCAAGCCGGGAACGAAATTTATATGGGAGCTACATATAAATCTGAACCGATCTGACCTTCATCTAGTCGAAAGATTTGCAAGATTTGAAGATCTCTTAAAATATGTGGTTTATAGAGTGGAAAAAGTCAAATGGGGTGTGAAATTTGTGTGGGAGCTCTAGATAAATCTGATCCTATCTGAGCCATTTTAACCATGGGTGTTTCTAGTGGAAATATAAGATGTTTTGCCAAATTTGAAGAATATCTGTTAAAAATGTGGTTTCTAGAGCAGAAAAAGTCAAATCGTGAGCGAAATTTGAATGGGAGTTGTATATAAATCTGAACCGATCTGAACTATTTTCACCATAGGTGCTCCTAGTTTAAATATAAGATGTTTTGCCAAATTTTAAGACAATCTGAGAGAATATGTGGTTTCTAGAGCGGAAAAAGTCAAATCGGGAGCTATATATAAATATGAACCGATCTAACACATTTTCACCACAGGTGTTTCTAGTTGAAATATATATATATATATGGACAGACAGACGGACATTGCTAAATCGATTCAAAAAATGATTCTAAGTCGATCGGTATAATTAACAATGGGTCCATCTCGCTTCCTTTTGGGTGTTACAAACAAATGCACAAAGCAATAATACTCTCTGATAAGAGATAGCCATTCCATGTCAAGCGATACTATTTTTGACCTCGATCGCTGTGATTGTTTTGAAAGTTTGTGAATGTATTCTTCTCATAAAAATAATGTATACATATTTTTGGAAAACAAATTAGAAAATTGTATTCACGAGTTATTCATAAAGCCAATGTTCTTTCAATGGTTTTCGTGTAATATACCTTGTTTCGAAGGCAATTACAATTAATTTTAAATTTTATTTCTTTTATTTTGAGTTTCGAAATTATGTAATTACATTAGATGAATAGGACCCTGTAAAACCTTCTCGAGACGCTTGAGCATTAAATACATACTTCCCCAACGAGTCGCTTGATCTATAATAGTACCTTTGCTGGCACGTCTCTTTAAAATTGCGAGAGTATTATGTCTTTGTGCATTTGTTTGTAACACCCAAAAGGAAACGAGATAGACCCATTGTTAATTATACCGATCGACTTAGAATCACTTTCTGAGTCGATTTAGCAATGTCTGTCTGTCCGTCCGTCCATCTATTCTTGTAATCACGATACAGGTCGCAATTGTAGCCAGAACCACACGAAACTTTGCACAACGAAGTTTTTCGGGATAAGGACGAACGCTATTTAATTTGAAGAAAATCGGTTCAGATTTAGATATAGCCCCCATACGAATGTCGCTCCCGATTTGACATTTTCCGCTCTAGAAACCACATATTGTATCAGATTTGGGAAAACATCTTATATTTAAACTAGGAACATCTATGGTGAAAATAGGTCAAATCGGTTCAGATTTAGATATAGCCTCCATACAACAGTCGCTCCCGATTTGAATTTTGCCGCTTTAAAAGCCACATATTGTGCTCGATTTTCTTTAAATTTGGCACAACATCTTATAATCTAACTAAACAAAACTATGGTGAAAGTGGGTAAGATCGGTTCAGATTTAAATATATCCCAAATACAAATGTTGGTTTGGCCAAACTATACATTTTATTTATCACCTATTTCGTTCCAGGTTTCAATATATCCTCATACAAATGTCCTTTCCGATTTAACATTTTTTATCAAACACATACATTTACAGGATACAAAAAACCTTCCCGTTTTCACTTTTTCACCAAATTGAATTGTATTCGGATAGAAAGTGGAGTGTATCATAGAGGCGGCCCCGCCCGACTTTAGCCTTTCCTTACTTGTTTATAATTATAAAACATTCTAATTGTGTTCACAGAACATGTCTCAGGCTAATATTTTAAGATTTTTATTTATTATTATTTGCAATCTGGAAATATATTATAATTTATAATAACAAAAAACATTTACCCGGAGTCGGAATCGACCATTTTTTTCGACTCCAGATAATTTCTCCGACTCTTAGACTCCGACTCTACAGCTCTGCTTGTCACATAGCCATGTCCTGCTGACCTCACTGCAGCTACCTTTTTCTTGTGGGGTTTATAAACCAAATTTAAAGCACTGAGCTCGAACAACAATTGAGACAATTCTTACTGCAACTCTGCAGTAAGTAATGAATAATGAATATTGTACATGCGTCACCGACTATATATGTCATTTAAATACTATTATTTTTAAAACCCTTCAACACGCCCAAGAAATTATTTTTCAAAATTCGTACTTTTTGTGAGTGAAATTGGGTAAAAAGGGATAAAAATGGTACCAATCAAACAGATGGAGATGGAATCATAAAATTCGGTGTACACATCCCTAAAAATGCTTAGAAACGAAATTCATACTTTTTAAGAGTAAACGGAAAAAATGATTCCTACCAAACATACGGAGCTAGAATCATGAAATTCGGCGTCTCAACACAAAATGAAGGATTTTTCGGGTACTTTTAAAGGATAAACGAGAAAAAGGACATAAAAAGACAGCAACAACAAGGTTGACGCTATAATCATGAAAATCAAAATATCAAAGGTTGATATTTTAATGTTTAATTTCACGTAAGTAATGGTGATTTGTGTGGGAGGTACAAGAAGGGTCGTGGCAAAATCCTCCATATTTCGTACGCTCAAAGTGATAATAAAAACTCTATCAACTATGAAAATATAACTGGTTCTGAATATTTTACTAGGAATATGGACTATATGTGTGGGGCTACCATAAGGGGTATATCAATTTCATCCATCTCCGAATTTAAACTATGGCTGGGAAAAATAATACTTTGTTCAAATTCCACAGCCAGACCAGCCAGACAGGCGTACGTGAAAGGGATTTTTGTCATACTTAGGGCCTTAAGTCTCAATGCGATACACTTTCCAGCTTAAGAAAATTGGTTAAATTTTTGTGCCGACTTGACTACATAAATGAATGGGACAATATAAATTGATTTTATACAAGGGGCGCATAAATCGTTTCGGTGTATAAATTCCTCTGACTACGTAGGATCTAGAATTGAGAATTTGGTGTGAATATACCTCGTAGTTGTACAAAATAAAGCGATTTTTCAAATTTTGTGAGCGTTTACAAGCGATTTACTCTGAAAGAGATATGCTTACACCGCATACGAAGTGGCGGGTATTTGTTAGTTTCTTAGTAAACTAGCTAATCAAGGTACCTCTTAAACACAGTTTTCCACGCCCATCCGCCCACATTGCGTGGAAATAAAAAAATCGAAAACATCTTTTATAATACTAATAGGGTTAAATATTTACTTTATGTGACATGTGCCAAACCCTCATTTCTGATACCGCACATTTTTTAGAAATACTCACATTAATACTCAATGAACTCACACAAAATTGCAATACTATTCTTATTGTACAACGGAAGATGTGTGATAATAGGTCTATGTAATATTGCAAGCCACTTGGTGTCATATAAGCGAATATATTTGATAATAGGTTTAAATTTCGTATGGAACTTTTCGTATACCGCTCATACTTTGCACAATTACTCACATTAATACTGTATGATGTAATAAAAAATGTGAGTGCATATATTTCATAATAGGTTTAAATTTGGTATGGGAGCTGCCACTCACACTTTTCAATGCCTTAATGCATTAATATTGGATGTAATTACACAAAATTTCAGGACTCTCAGTGTCATACGAATGAATATCTACATGCGGGACAAAAAGGGATAAAAATGGTACCAACTAAAGTATTGTAGCTAGAATCGTGAAATTTGGTATGTAAATTCCTCTGACAACGTAGACTTGCAGCATAAATGGATTTTTCGAAACTTGTACTTATAAGGGGTGAGCTGTATAAAAAGGGATCAAAATGGTACCAACTAAATTATTATAGCTAGAATCGTGAAATTTGGTGTGTAAATTTCTATGACAATGTAGAAGCGCAAATCTAAATGGATTTTTCGAAATTTGTACTTATAAGGGGTGAGCGGGACAAAAAGAGATAAAAATGGTATAAATTAAAGTATTACAGCTAGAATCGTGAAATTTGGTGTGTAAATCCTTTGACAACGTCGAAGCGCAGTCAGATTGGATTTTTCGAAATGTATACTTTTAAAGGGTGCGCGGGACAAAAAGGGATAAAAATGGTACCAATTTAAGTATTACAGCTATAGTCATGCAATTTGGTGTGTAAATTCCTCTGACAACGTAGAAGCGCAAATCTAAATGGATTTTTCGAAATTTCTATTTACTAGGGGTGAGCGGGATAAAAATTGTACCAACCAAAGTAGCTAGAATCGTGAAATTTGGTAAAATTTGTAAATTCATCCGACCATGTAGACTGGCAGCATAAATCGATTTTTTGCAATTTGTACTTTTAATGCGTGAGCGGGACAAAATAGGAAAAAATTGTACCAACTAAAATATTACAGCTTGAATCGTGAAATTTGGTATGTAAACTCCTCCGACCATGCAAGCGCAGTAAAATTGGATTTTTCGCAGTACATTTGTACTTCTAAGGGTTGCGTGGGACGAAAAATGGTGTACAGCCCTTTAATTACGTAAACGCGGAACATAAATGTATATTTCAAAATGTGTACTTATTAGGAGGATGCGGGACGAAAAGGGACGTGGTACCATATAAAGTACATGTTTTTAGGTGAAATAAAAACAAATGTAGTCATTATAAAAAATGTGTACTGTTTGGGAAAGGGCGCAAAAATTTATAAAATGGCGGGGTGCGATTGTATCTATACACTCCACGAGAGAGTAATATGGCTTTGTGCATTTGTTTGTAACACCCAAAAGGAAGCGAGATGGACCCATTGTTGAGTATACCGATTGACTTAGAATCACTTTCTGAGTCGATTTAGCAATGTCCGTCTGTCCATCTCTTGTTGTAATCAAATTACAGGTCGCAATTATAGCCCGATCTTAACAAAAATTGGCACAAGTAAGTTTTGTGGATCAAGGACGAACGCTATTTAATTTGAGGCAAATCGGTTCAGATTTAGATATAGCCCCCATACAAATGTCGCTCCCGATTAGACACTTTTCGCTCTAGAAACCCGATATTATACTCGATTTTCTTGAAATTTGGCACAACATCTTATAATCCAACTAGAAACACCTGTGCAGAAAGTGGTTAAGTCGGTTCAGATTTAGATATAGCCCCCATACAAATGTCGCTCCCGATTTGACATTTTCCGCTGTAGAAACGACATATTGTACCCGATTTTCTTTAAATTTGGTACAACATCTTATAATATAATATATATTATAATATATACAACTAGAAACACCTGTGCAGAAAGTGGGTAAAATCGGTTCAGATTTAGATATAGCCCCCATACAAATGTCGCTCCTGATTTGACATTTTCCGCTCTAGAAACCACATATTGTAGCCGATTTTCTTTAAATTTGGCACAACATCTTATAATTGGGTAAGATCGGATCAGATTTAGATATAGCCCCCAAACAAATGAGGCTTCCGATTTGACTTTTGCCGCTTTAGAAACCACATATTGTACTCGATTTTCTTTAAATTTGGCACAACAGCTTATAATCCAAGTAAAAAACCTATAGTGAAAGTGGCTAAGATCGGTTCAGATTTAGATATAGCGCAAATACAAATGTTGCTCCCAAATATTTAACCAATTTTGGCCAAACTATACATATTATATTTCACCTATTTCGTTCCAGATTTCTATATACCCCCATACAAATGTCCTTTCCGATTTAAGATTTTTTGTCAACACACATAGATTTACAGGATACAAAAATCGAATTGAAAGTGGAGTGTATCATAGAGTCGGCCCCGCCCGACTTTAGCCTTTCCTTACTTGTTTTTTGTTTTAAACTGGGTACAAAATGATAAAAGTTATACATACGAAGAGACTTCAGCTAAAATAGTGCAATTCGACAAGCACATTCGTTTGAATGTGCACTCTGTGTATGAGTGCTATATAACACTGTAAGACAAATTAAAACTTTTGGCCTCACCCACGATCAAACTGACCAGATTCTGAAAATATAGCTCAAAAAAAAAAATATACGTATCATCCTCAAGAACAGGCAAACACCGGCCAACAACAACACCAGCAGAGCAGCCAAAATCCTTACAACAACAACTCCAAAAACAGATATATGTATACAAGACAACAACAGCAGCAGAGTAGAATATTAAAAAACAAAAACTAAAGAAAACACACAAAACAAATGTCTTTTATGTTATTACAATCTTATTTTTATGAATTTTATATTATTCTTCTACAGCATAAAAACAACCATGGAATTTTGTTTGTTTACCTTTTTTCAGACCGTAACTGTGGTGTCTACTTGATTTTTATACGGTACAATTTAGACATTTTGCGTTTTTTCTTGGCATATTTGCAAATATTTGAGAATTTTTTGATCTGGCAACATTTTCATTCACTCACAACACGTAAGGCTATGCGAACGAAAAGTCAGAAGATAGTGGGTCCCTTTTTGATGCGAAAGTGAGTGACTGGCTTTCGTTCGCATAGGTTTTCTTTCGACATCGTGGGTCAGGCAGTTAATTTAAATGTGTTGAATTCCACAAATAGGACGTATTCCAGCATTCATTTAGTTTATTGGGTGGAGTAGGCCATGGAATCACTGATAGTGTTTGGCAAAAATCATTATAGACAGCGGATTTTTATGCAATTTGCATTTTTAATCTGTGCAACATATGCAAACTTAATATTAGTTATATCGATTTTTTATACACTCCACGAGAGTATTATGTCTTTGTGCATTTGTTTGTAACACCCAAAGGAAGCGAGATAGACCCATTTTTAAGTATACCGATCGACTTAGAATCACTTTTTGAATCGATTTAGCAATGTCCGTCCGTCCATCTATTGCAGTACAGGGCGCAATTACAGTCCGATCGTAATAAAAATTGGCACGGGTTAGTTTTGCGGTGTAGGGACGAACCCTATTTAATTCAAAGGAAATCGGTTCAGTTTTAGATATAGCTCCCATACAAATTTCGTACTCAATTTAACTTTTTGCGCTCTAGAGATCACACATTTTAACCAACATTCTTGAAATTTGGCACAGTACCTTATAATTCCACTGGAAATATCAGTGGTAAAACTTAGTCAGATCGGTTCATAGATATAGATCCCATACAAATTTCGTTCTCCATTTAACTTTTTGCGCTCTAGAGATCACATATTTTAACCAACATTCTTGAAATTTGGCACAGTACCTTATAATTCAACTGGAAATATCAGTGGTAAAACTTAGTCAGATCGGTTCAGATTTAGATATACCTCCCATACAAATTTTGCTCCCAATTTGGCAAAACATCTTATATTTAAAGTAGGAAAACCTCTGGTGAAAAAAGTCAGATCGGTTCAGATTTACATATATCTCCATTTCAAATTTCGCTCCCGATTTGACTTTTTTGATCTAGAAACTACCTATTTTAACAGATCTTCTTCAAATATTGCAAAATATCTTATATTTCAACTAGAAACACCCATGGTGAAAATGGGTCAAATTTATATATAGTTCCGATAAAAATTTCGCTCCCAATTTGACTTTTTCCGCTCTAGAAATCACATATTTTATCATATTGTTTTCAAATTTGGGAAACCACCTTATAAAGGGTGATTTTTTAGCTATTATCTTTTTGGCAACACTGGTTTAAACAGCTGACGCACGTTTCGTGTTTTGTTTCACTGTCGAACATCTTCAGTTTGGTCTATAAATGGCAAATTATTGAATTTTATTATCAAAATGCGTGCTCTGTTAAGAAAGTTCATCGCGCGCTTCCATTTTATGGTCAGTTTAACCGACCCACTGAAGCGGCTATTCGGGCTATTGTGAATAAATTTCGCACCAAATTTACATTGTTGGACATTAAACCACCAACACGCTTACGTAGAGTGCGAACTGAAGAAAATATCGCAGCTGTATCGGCCAGTGTTAACGATGACCATCAATTATCGATTTGTCGCCGTTCGCCGCAATTGGACCTCTGTTACTCAAAAACGTGGAAATGCCAAAATTGGACTAAGCGGATAGACCATTTGAAGCGCAGTCAAGGTCAACATTTGCATGAAATAATCTTCAAACATTAAATTATATTTCTGAATTTTATGTGCTTTTTTTTGAAAAACTTTCCTATAGCTTTTAAAAAATCACCCTTTATTTAAAATAGGAACAACTGTGGTGAAAATAGGTTAAATCGGTTCAGATTTATATATAGTTCCCATACAAATTTCGCTCCCTGCTTCACTTTTTCCGTCCCAGAAACCACGAATTTTCACGAATTCCTTCAAATTGAGCATAACACGTTGTACTTGATCTGGAAGAACCTATTGTGTAAGTGGGTCACATCATTCCATGTTTGGATATAGCCCCGATACAAATATTCTTCTCGATTTGACAAATTGTGTCAGGTCATATTAGCCTATGATTAGGAAACATTCATTCTATTGTTTATCGAAATGAATTGCATTCGGATAGAAAGTGGAGTGTATCATATAGTCGGCCCGCCCGACTTAAGCCTTTCCTTACTTGTTTAATATTGAGATAATGAAAATCATTTGTGTGGTCGTTATTCAATTACAATCATCCTCTCAAAATATACTTTTGCATAAAAATTGCCTGCCTAGTCATTATTCGGTCTAATTACTCGAAGTACTTTATGTGAGTCATCGTATATTCATTCAATTGAAATTCAGAACTCATCAAATGAATTTCAGAACATTTCATATGAAATGCAGAAGGTATCAAATAAAATTCGGAAAACATTTATAGAGAAATAACTCGATATATTCCAAATTCAGTCATACATAAATATATTTAAATTAATAAAATTCATTAAAGAACACCATTAATTATTTTAATATGTTGTTTATTATTTGCATTATCAATATGCAATGAAATCAAGAAATAGATTGTTAAATTGGAAATGGGAGAACACAATATTTAATAATATTTAACAGGCAATTAATAGCGAATCACTTTTTGACCGTCCTGATAGACGTGAAATTAAAAACAACAAAAAGAGTATTTTTCTGTAATCGGTACATAATTTTCATTTCAAAATTTAACTTGACCGAGTTAACCAACTTTACAAGATAAGTGGAGTTTTACCAAAGACTTTCTATATTAAAGACAAGTAATCTCACTCTTTGCTGTTATTACCGACGCAACGTGAGATGACAGAGAATGCAAATTTTGCAGCCATGTTTACATGTTAAATCAAAATATGAAAATAAGGAAAACAATGAGTACATTCAAAAATAAAAAAATCTTTTATTGTTAGATGTTGTAAAATATTTTGTTTTCTTAGCAAAATCTTATAAATCAGTCTGCAAAGCACATTTGTTTGTTGTCAACAAATGTGCTTTGCAGAAGCAAATGTTACTCTCTCATTTCTGGAAGATAGTATGCAAATAGCGAGATTTCTCTTCTTGTAGTTTTACGATCTTTGTGTGTTGCCTTCTACTCTTTGTATTAAGAGATTTACATGATTTAATTCCGGTGATCTATAAAGATAAGAATTAATAAATAATTAATAAATAATTTACATTGTATGTAAAAATCTTTTAAAAAGTTTTACATACGTAGAATATAATTTCTGAATTTCAAATGAAAAGTTCTGAATTTCATATGAAATATACTGAAATTTATTTTTTTAAGAGTTCTTAGTTCCAAATAACAAGTTCTGATTTTCAATTGTTGATTTTCAAATGGAATTTCTGAATATCAAGTGACGAGTTCTGAATTTCAAATGGAATTTCTAAATATCAATTCTGAATTTCAAATGGAACTTCTGAATATCAAGTGATGAGTTCTGAATTTCAAATGGAATTTCTGAATATCAATTGACGACTTCGGAATTTCAAATGGAATTTCTGAACATCAAGTGATGAGTTCTGAATTTCAAATGGAATTTCTGAATATCAAGTGTTGAGTTCTGAATTTCAAATGGAATTTCTGAATATCAAGTGACGAGTTCTGAATTTCAAATGGAATTTCTGAATATCAAGTGACGAGTTCTGAATTTCAAATGGAATTTCTGAATATCAATTGACGAGTTCTGAATTTCAAATGGAAATTCTGAATTACACTTGGAAATGGTGTAGTTTACTCCCGTGAGCTAAGCATACACAAACTACGTGTGTGTGTATGTTATTTTATGAACAATCGCTCAGAAAATACTTTTTTCGGGCGACTACATTTAGTAAATGCTTTTTTAAATACAACCCTTTATTTCTCCAAGCTGAAATTTTCAGGGTTTGTTTAGAATCGATCAAGGAATATGCCTATACTTTTTCTGAATTTTAGGTTGGTGTTTTCATAGCGAAAAATACAAAAGAAGAAGAAAAATCAGAAATGCACAACATTGTTGTCAGTAGCAGTCAATAGCCAATAGCCAATAGAACGCCAATAGCCAATAGAACGCAGGCGAAAAGTACTTGTAATTACCTTTAAAATAAGAACATTTTCAACGTTCATACCTCGGCACGTTTTTCTTGATTTTCCCAATTTTCAATTTGAAAAAAAAAAATGGGTTTTTTTATTTAAAAATACGTGTAAAATATTTTTAACAGTAGAATATGTCTGCGAAAAATCCTTTAAATCGGAGTCGTGGTCGTATTTTTTACGAAAATCTTTCGGTTTGATATGGAATGAACGATATGCATTGCTTGAATTGAAACTTATAGCCTTGAGTTCATTCCAAAATTTTGTAGAAAAATGCCCTTTCACTTATTTGTTCTTAAAAACCCAGTTCGGACTACCGCGAACAGTTTGTAACAAAGATTCAGCCGTCAAATGAAATATGATAGTTTTTATACGCAGAACTGAAAACGGATGAATGTATGGAACTGGATGTTTGCGGAGTTTAAACTAATGAAAGGTTTTAATTTCCGTGATGATTTTCATTTGAATATGAACAATTGTGATTGATTGCCGGTCCGTAACGATCTGTATCAGTTATTGCTTGGTGTTGCCGCTTTCGCTACATTGTGTGTGGACATGTAGTGGAATACAACTTCCTTTTTAGAGTGTAGAAGAATTTAGAATTTGCACCAACTCTCTCATTTGCCCCATAGAAGATTCATACTGCCACTGCAAACGTAAGCGTTCCGAACTAAACTGAATGAATGTTAATGTTCGAAAATATTTGACAATATTTGTATATGCAAAATGGTAAGTGTACAACATTAATTTCCATTGAAATTCAATCTCAACAGATTCAGATTCATCCACGTTCCCATCCCACAATCAAGCATTTCCCTCGAAGATGAATTTTCTTTGGGACTGTATTCCTCGAATTGGGGAAAAGGAAAATACAAACAAATCTTAAGATCATTTATTTTATTTATGTCTAGCATATCGATATATTTTTGCGATAAACCACCGACAACATCATGATAAACAAAACAAGAGGAAGAAAACAAGGAACGGAGGAGAAAAAAAATAAAAATGATTAATAAAAACCAATGCAAACAACAAATTGAGCAAATCCATCCAGATGTGAATATTTTCATATGCGAGTTCTTTTCAAACAGACAAAAGGACGAACCACCAGACGGACAGAACCACATCCATGGTTGTCCATGTCATGCCAGACAAATTCGCAAACAATACACAAATCCTCACACTCGTACTCGAGCCCGTAGTCTTACATATGCCAATCCAAATGAAAACCCGCCACATGAAATTATACCAGTACGAGTGTGTTTGAAAGGACGGGATGAGGGATCGTTTTTGGAATGATGGAATTTTTAATACGCATTAAAAATATGAGCTAAAATTTTAAACATCACACATTGGGTGAATTTGGAAAATTTAAATATATGCTGAGCTCTGATTAAACTTCGCACATATCCGGATTTATTAAGTCAGATTTGGTTGAAATGGGGAGATATAGTTCCATTTTAGATAAACCATAATTATTCAAAAACGAAATCTTTTATATGCCAATCGCCAAAATCATAAAAAATCAAAAACAAAAAGTTATTTGAACTGCAACTAGAAACGAATAATTGACTTTCTAAAAATGCTTCTATCTTGTTTAGCTTTTTAATTTGTCTGGATTTTCATAAAAAAGAAAAGTCCAACAAAATTGAAACGAATCTACTACAGCGGTAGCAACAGCCGTTAAATGAACTTAAAACGAAAGCGTTGGAAGTTTAATGTTTAAAAATAAAATATTATTTGTGAAATTCCGCCGTCTAGTGGTTCTGCACCAAATACCATCAGCCAAATCTCAATAACTTTTTGATCTGAACGCCACGGTATTCGAATTGGTAGCGTGCTCGGCTATCAGCGTGGGGGTTGTGGGTTCGATTCCCACCAGAGGCTCTGGTCTGTCGCTGCAATAACTAGCTACAATGGTCTAAGTCTAAGTCACCCCGGCTCAATCCCTGGACCCAATATTAGAATATACATTTACTTTGTATTGTAATTCATAATAAATAAATAAAATAAAAAACTTTTGATCTAGCAAACATTTTTGAGTACTGTAAAAAACTGAAATTTACTATTATCGATTTAAAAGCAAAGTATAATTTTTGGTTTTTCATATTTTTACGTATTTGTTCAGAAAAATACTGAACTCCGCTTCGCCAGGCATAAAACTTACAAAGGCTGTATACGAATTTCGAAATACACGGTTTTTTACAAGTCAACGCAATACTTCTACAATACCTTTAGAAGTCAAAAACGAGTAAGGAAAGGCTGAAGTCGGTCGAGACCGACTATATGATATCCTACACTTTCTACTCCACTCAATTCGGTGAAAATGTGAACGACATTTGTAGGGAGCTATATATAAATCTGAACCGATCATCCACTTTTACCATAGATGTTTCTAGTGTAAATATTAGATGTCCTGTAGAATTTGAAGAAAATCGGTTATATCTTTGTGAATTTGTTTGTAACACCCAAAAGGAAGCGAGATAGAGCCATTGTTAATTATACCGATCGATTTAGAATCACTTTTTGAATCGATTTGCACAACGAATATTTTCGAGATAAGGACGAACGCTATTTAATTTGAAGAAAATCGGTTCAGATTTAGATATAGCTCCCATAGAAATTTTGCTCCCAATTTGACTTTTTCCGCTCTAGAAACCACATATTTTATCAGATTGTTTTCAAATTTGGCAAAACATTTTATATATAAACTAGAAACACCTGTGGTGACACCGGTTCAGATTTATATATAGCTCCCATTAAAATTTCGTTCCCTATTTGTCTATTTCTGCCCTAGAAACCACATATTTAAACAGATCTTCTTCAAATTTTGCAAAATATATTATGTTTCCACTAGAAACACCCATGGTGAAAATGGGTCAGATCGGTTCAGATTTATATATAGCTCCCATAGAAATTTTGCTCCCAATTTGACTTTTTCCGCCCCAGAAACCACGTATTTTCAGAGAATTTCTTCAAATTGAGCATAACACGTTATACTTGAACTGGAAGAACCTATTGTGTAGGTGGGTCACATCATTCCATGTTTGGATATAGCCCCGATACAAATATTCGTTTCGATTTGACAAATTGGGTCAGGTCATATTAGCCTATGATTAGGAAGCATACAAAAATCACGCCCGTTTTCAATTTTTACGGAATTGAATAGTATTGGGATAGAAAGTGGAGTGTATCATATAGTCGGCCCCGCCGACTTTAGCCCTTCCTTACTTGTTACGTTTTACTTACTTGTGTATGTATTGATCCTTCATTTGTCAGACTCCAGAGATTTTTTCGTTAGTTATTGTTCGGGCCAACAAATTCGCAGACTTTTGTTAATGAATACTTACAATCAATCGTTGTCTTACTGACTCACTAAAGAGCCACATTTCACTTTGATTTGACACATCCGTTGAAGAATCGGATTTTAGTAGTCCTCGAATTCTATTGATTTTTCTCGATTGTAATTTGATCGTCGCTGTTATTATACAAGCAGATGGCGTAAGTCTATGTCGAATTTCATGCTTCTAGCTGTTGTGGTTGAATTGGTACCATTTGTAAAAAAACTTGTGTGGTTCATGTCCTCGCTATGAGTGTACGTCACTAACCCCAATGTGTTCACTAAATCTGATCGAACAAAGTTGGGATTGTTTGCTCCTAAAATGAAACCTTGGTTAGACTTATGTATACTAGGATGGGCCACGAAAATAAATTGATGGGTTCACCCCCCAGAAATGAAGATTGGATTGTTTTAAGATGATCTACAAAATATTTCGTCACTGGGTCAAGCTATCTGTAAGCTAAACGCTCCTGAAAATACCTATAAAAAATGAAGTTTTTCCCGTGTAGTTTTTTATGCTGCATCATTGTCCAAATTTTTTTCTGCATTAGTAGATCCATGGAAGCACTTTAAATAAAAATGTTTATTCTTGTCTTAGAATAACGAACTGTAGAATTATTGGGCGTTTATATTGATTTTTTGTGGGTTTTTAGTTGATACTTAAAAACTTATGTTTCTTGAAAGCATTTTGTAAGAGGTGTAATGAGAAATAAATAGAAGAAATCAATACTTTTCGAATGATGAATATCGGACGAAAAAATGTTCAAACTCTTGTTACAAAAATGAACGCTGCGTAGTCATTTTCATTCCGATTTTCATTATTTAGGCATCATTCGAAAGGTATTGACTGCAGCTACAGGGTGGCCCAGAAAGACCGAAGTGGTGTGAATTGTTTTGTTTATAACTTTTTATTTAAGAGATATTTTTTTAATTTTTTTTTTTTTTAAATACATTAAATTTATGGGGAATATTTTTGGATTAGTTATTAAAAATGATATCCCGCAAGTGGTGGCCATATTCTGCTTCGCACAAATGTGCTCTTTCCAACACATTTTCCATGACCTTTCGCAAAACTTCCGGTGGTATGTTGTTAATTTCTTCTCGAATATTGGTTTTTAACTCCTCAATAGTCCTAGGCTTATTAACACAAACTTTTCCTTTTAAATAGCCCCAAAGAAAACAGTCTGGAGCGGTTAAATCCCCGCACATTAAATTGACGACGGTATGCACGCTGAGTCAACACAATGGACCGTTGATTTGAAAAGTAAATTTCAACAATATGGGCACGTTGTTCAATTGTGTATTGCTCCATTATAAATTATCCAAGTCTTCTTTACAAAATACTGAAAAGAAAAGAAAAAAAAAATTATAATAAAAAAGTTATAAGGAATTCACACCACTTCGGTCTTTCTGGGCCACCCTGTACATATATTTTTTATTAAATTTTTATTCAAATTCTAACACCAAATACGAAAAAGTTTTCAGTTGTCACTGTGAGAATCCACAAAAAATGATAAAAACGTCCGATAATTCGGCCAATACGTTACTCAAAGACAAGAATCAAAATTTATATTTAAAACAATCCAAACATTATTTTCTTGGGGTGACTGGGAATTGTTTTTCCATTTGTATGGACCACGACCCAGCCTTATGTACACCTCTCAAAATAGTTTGGCTCTGCACAAATCCGAAAATTATATTATTTATACAAGTTACAACCATGAAGTTAAGTCATGAAATTCGGTGTACACATTCATCTGACTGTATAGACGCGAAATATGAAGGCATGTTTCGAAATTTGTTCTTTTGGTCGGAAAATGGGGATCAAATGGTAACAACCAAACGGCTGCAGTTAAGATTGAGAAATTCGGTGCGTACATCTAACTGCGTAGACACGAAAAATAAAGAGATCTTTGGATATTCATACCTAACCGCATGAACGCAGAAAATAAGAGGACTTTTTCAAAATTCGATAAAACTGGTACAAAATCAAGAAATTGTTTCTACCTAATAACGACTGACAATACACCTAATATTTAGAGCACATGTTCACTTTTTGATTACACTTGAAGTGTTATCCCTATTAATCCCTATTTCCCTATCCCTATCCCTATTTCCCTATTAATATTATAAAACCTTAGTGTAAGTCTGTCTGTTTGTTTGTTCCGCAATCACGTGTAAACGGCTGAACCGATGTTGTTGAAATTTTCTGTACAGATAGATGTAGGTCTGGAAGGAACTATAGGCTATAGAATTTTTAAAAATTTGCTCTGTGGGCGGAGAAGGCGTGGCAATAGTGTTTTTGAGAGCTAGAAGGCTGAAAATTTGTACATATATATTACTGACCACGAGAATGATAAATATGGTGCCGATATTTGGATTTTCGTTTTTGGGCGGAGTGGGCGTGGCAATAGTGGTTATTAAGCTAGAAGGCTGAAAATTGGAACGTATATATTACTGACCACAAAAAAGATCATTTGATGCCGAAATTTGTAGTTTCGTTTGGTGGGCGGTGGGGGCGTGGCAAAAGTGTTTTTGAGAGCTAAAAGGCTGAAAAGTGGTACATATATATTACTGATCACGGGAAAGATAAAAATTATTTAGACAGAAGGCTGAAAATTGGAGAGAATATATATATATATAGGGTGATTTTTTAAGAGCTTGATAACTTTTTTTTAAAAAAAAAACGCATAAAATTTGCAAAATCTCATCGGTTCTTTATTTGAAACGTTAGATTGGTCCATGACATTTACTTTTTGAAGATAATTTCATTTAAATGTTGACCGCGGCTGCGTCTTAGGTGGTCTTCGGAAAGTCCAATTTTGGGCAACTTTTTCGAGCATTTCGGCCGGAATAGCCCGAATTTCTTCGGAAATGTTGTCTTCCAAAGCTGGAATAGTTGCTGGCTTATTTCTGTAGACTTTAGACTTGACGTAGCCCCACAAAAAATAGTCTAAAGGCGTCAAATCGCATGATCTTGGTGGCCAACTTACCGGTCCATTTCTTGAGATGAATTGTTCTCCGAAGTTTTCCCTCAAAATGGCCATAGAATCGCGAGCTGTGTGGCATGTAGCGCCATCTTGTTGAAACCACATGTCAACCAAGTTCAGTTCTTCCATTTTGGGCAAAAAAAAGTTGGATATCATCTCACGGTAGCGCTCACCATTCACAGTTACGTTACGATTCGCATCATCTTTGAAGAAGTACGGTCCAATGATGCCACCAGCCCATAAACCGCACCAAACTGTGACTTTTTCTGGATGCATTGGTAGCTCTTGCAATGCTTCTGGCTGATATTCACTCCAAAATCGACAATTCTGCCTATTTACGTACCCATTGAGCCAAAAATGAGCTTCGTCGCTGAACACAATTTCTTTCTTTCTGAACTTTCTTAACAGAGCACGCATTTTGATAATAAAATTCAATGATTTGCAAGCGTTGCTCGTTAGTAAGTCTATTCATGATGAAATGTCAAAGCATACTGAGCATCTTTCTCTTTGACACCATGTCTGAAATCCCACGTGATCTGTCAAATACTAATGCATGAAAATCCTAAACTCAAAAAAATCACTCTTTATAATCATAGGAAAGATAAATATGATGTCGGATTTTGAATTTTAGTCTAGTGGAGGATTGGCAAAAGTATTTTTTGAGCTAGAATTGGAACGTAATTTCATCATTTGATTTTTTTTCCTGGCACAGCGGGCGGGGTTCATCTAGTAATTATATATAGTATAGTAGCACTATTAATATTATAATAATGAAGCACTACAATTTATTTAAAACAGTGCATATAAGTCTTATAGTTTGAAATAGTACATAAATCTATGTAAAGTCGACAGTTTCTAATCTGCCGGTAATACTGTGGAATGCAATCCGTGGTGGAGGATATATTAGATTAACGCCTTTTTACTTGTTTGTATAAGTTTTGCATAGCTGAAGCAATTCTCCTCAGTTTGTGTAGATATTTACGTAGTTTGAGGAAAAATTAACTAGAATCAAGTCCAAAGCATATCATACTTTCAAGGAAAAGTTTGACAGTTTACGAAGTTAAATTTTTCTAAATTTAAGTTCATTTTAGCTCATTGAAGGGTTCACTTTTTCTGAGCGCACTCTAAGAAGTTGAAACATGCATTCAAGTACTACATTGCATTCCTTGTGGGGGAATGTTTCCACGACCAAGAATTTTTATATTCGATGATTAATTCATCGGAATAAAAAACGAATATACGGTTAACAATGGTGAGAAATTTAATTTTATTTTGGGTATATAATATATCCCCATACAAGTTCAGACATTTTTCAGACAATGTAACTGATTTTGACACAAAGGCTAATTCTGACACAGACAAATGTCCATCCAGGTGTGGTAATATTTGCTAATTATACCCTCCACCTTAGAATGGGGGTATAACCATTTTATCATTCTGCTTGTAACACCTTGAAATATTCAGCGAAGACCCCACAAGATATATATATATATTCTGTATTCTGGTAAAATTCTAAGAATATTTACCCTGTTCGTTTATATGTTTGTCTGTCTGAAAATGGGCCGGGAGGTAAAAATATTCCCTAACAAGGAGATATTTAAGATATTTAGGCAATTTTATAATTCACGCCTAATATTCAAATTAGATACATACATATAGCGAAGTAAAAAATTATTTTTTACATAATTTAAAAATTAAATTAATTTATTTGTTCGGTAGATTATATACGTATGTTTCAAAATTTTTATTTTTTTATAAAAAAAATTATTTTGAAAATACATGTTTGTAACATAAATTTAATGGGGAAAAAATGCAGGTGACATAACATAAAGCCGCATTTCTTTGTTATGAACAAAGTATACAAAAATCGGCACTTTTTACTTTGCACTTGTTGACTCTACACCGAAGCGAGCAAAATAAATTTTAGTACTAAAAAAGTGAAATTGATTGATTCATACATTGGAATTGTGTGTTCGTAACATGTTATAACTGTAAAATATACCACATTAAACATGTGTGCGGAGTAATGGAGGTATTTATGCTTTTTACAGTTCTGTTACATGGCCATATAATGGGTTAACAAGTATGGAAAGGCTAAAGTCGGGCGAGACCGACTATATGATACCATCCACTTTCTACGCTTGTATGCGCACTACATTATGAGCCGATGTAAGGATATTTGTATGAAGATTATATTAAAACCAGTAACGATGTTGATATATAATGTGTTTTGCCAAATGTGAAGAACATCGGTTAAAATATGTAGTTTCTAGAGCGCAAAAAGTCAAATTCACATATTAAAAATTCATATATTAAAAATACTAAGTTCCCTTAGTTTATTCAAAATTTTTTAAGAGTGAAAACTTGAAATGGTTGTTAATGTTAAACCAATACAAGTAGCAGCTTCCAATTTAAATTATTAAATTATTTTTAGTACATATGCTTTACTTTAATTTGAAATTTACACAGGTATCATAAGTATGTAAAATAATTTTTGAAAATTGTATTCTTTGGAAATTTGCAACGAGGAAATGAAAAACTAAAAACGCTAGTTAACTCCATTTCACGTATAGTTTCAGACGTATATCACCTGGTTCAAGAGTAATATGGACAGTATAATAAACGATGGGTCTATCTCGATTCTTTTGGGCGTTACAAACAAATGCACAAAGACATAATACCCTAGTGGAGGGTATTCAAATTGGATATTTTTGGAAAATTTACATTTTCGCGGGAAGTATGAGAATGATTTCCGTGATTGACATTTTTGTTTTATGACTTTCTCTCGATCTAACTTAATTTTTGTTTGTGTACTAAGAACAAGTGTCGCTTGCAACATATACATAGTCAGTCGCGAAAATCGCTGCAATTGTTGCAAAAATCCAAAATTCCCGGTTGCAATTACATATATTTTAACTTTCTCTAGGATTCTGAAACAAATATAAATATTTTGGTATTCTCAATATAATAAAAAGTTACGCAGGTTTTTCTAATTACACTTTTCATAATTTTTGACTTTACAGCCAACATTTATCCTTTTTATACACTCCACGAGAGTATTATGTCTTTGTGCATTTGTTTGTAACACCCAAAAGGAAGAGAAGACCCATTGCTAATTACACCGATCGGCTTATAATCACTTTCTGAGTCGATTTAGCAATGTCCGTCTGTCCATCTATTGTTGTAATCACGATACATGTCGCAATTGTAGCCAGAACCAAACGAAACTTTGCACAACGAAGTTTTTCGGGACAAGGACGAACGCCAAACACCTCATATTTCAACTGGAAACACCTGTAGTAAAAATTTGTTAGATCGGTTCAGATTTAGATATAGCCCCCATACGAATTTCGCTCCCAATTTGAATTTTTCCGCTCTAGAATCCACATATTTTAACAGATTTTCTTCTTAATTCGCAAAAAACCTTATATTTCAACTGGAAACACCTGTAGTAAAAATGTGTTAGATCGGTTCAGATTTATAAAGAGTGATTTTTTTGAGGTTAGGATTTTCATGCATTAGTATTTGACAGATCACGTGGGATTTCAGACATGGTGTCAAAGAGAAAGATGCTCAGTATGCTTTGACATTTCATCATGAATCGTCTTACAAACGAACAACGCTTGCAAATTATTGAATTTTATTATCAAAATGCGTGCTCTGTTAAGAAAGTTCATTGCGCGCTTCCATTTTATGGTCAGTTTAATCGACCCACTGAAGCGGCTATTCGGGCTATTGTGACTAAATTTCGCACCAAATTTACATTGTTGGACATTAAACCACCAACACGCTTACGTAGAGTGCGAACTGAAGAAAATATCGCAGCTGTATCGGCCAGTGTTAATGATGACCACCAATTTTCGATTCGTCGCCGTTCGCACCAATTGGGTCTCTGTTACTCAAAAACGTGGAAATGCCAAAATTGGACTAAGCGGATGGACCACCTAAGACGCAGCCGCGGTCAACATTTACATGAAATTATCTTCAAAAAGTAAATGTCATGGACCAATCTAACGTTTCAAATAAAGAACCGATGAGATTTTGCAAATTTTATGCGTTTTTTTTAAAAAAAAGTTATCAAGCTCTTAAAAAATCACCCTTTACATATCTCCCGTACAAATTTCGCTCCCAATTTGAATTTTTCCGCTCTAGAATCCACATATTTTAAAAGATTTTCTTCAAAATTTGACAATTGGAAGATCGGTTCAGATTTATACATATCTCCCGTACAAATTTCGCTCCCAATTTGAATTTTTCCGCTCTAGAATCCACATATTTTAACAGATTTTCTTCAAAATTTGACAATTGGAAGATAATCTGTTAAAATATGTGGTATCTAGAGTAAAAAGGATCAAATCGGAAGTGATATTTATACGGGAGCTATATATAAATCCGTACCGATTTCACTCATTTTCACCAGAGATGTTTATAGACCATGAAAAGTGTTGTGCCAAATTTGAAGAAAACAAGTAAGTAAGATTCAGTCGGCTTAACCGACTTATATATACCCTCACTCTCAGAGAACATATATTCCGAAGTTATAAGGAATTAATTTCTACGTAAGGCAGGATAATTAGTGTGGAAGGTACTAGAAGGTTCGTGTCATATAGTCCCAGCTTCCACATTTATAAAACACGTGTAAAAACATGATCAAATGCACCAGTATAGAAATTATGAAGGATTTAATATTACCTAGGATATAGACAATTGTGTGGGAGGTACTATAAGGAGCGTGGTTAAAGCGTAAATATGTTTTAGGTTTCAAGTGATTATAAAAACATTTTCAAATATCACATTGCAAATGATTTTGAATACCTGTATGGAATTAAGGTCGGTTTTAATGTAACCAAAGTTTATGCCATTTTGTGTGGGAGGTACAAGAAGGGGTGTGGCAATATCGCCCATATTCCACGCGAATCTAACTATACAATTTCACAGTATTCCGATCATCCGTATATAAGTCATAGCAGCTTTAATTTTATTTAGGTTAGATTGATTTGTGTGGGAGGTACTAGAAGGGGCATAGCTAAACTAGTCATATTTAGTACACTTAAAGTAATTTTAAAAACATTATCAAATACCAAAATATAGCTGATTCTGAGTATCGGTGTGGAAGTTACATTAGTTCTAATTTGACATAGGAATATGGATCATTTGTTTGGGAGATACCATCTTCGAACTTACTTGCTCGAACTAACTTTGCTCAAACATCGTAAAATGTTGTGAAACGGATTTGGTCCAAACATACTTAGGGTCTTAAGTCACTCCTTCAATGCGTTACATTATTTTCTGTCCCAAATGATATAGTTCAGATTTATATATAGCTCCCATTCAAATTTTGCTTCCGATTTGACTTTTTCTGCTCTAGAAACCATATATTTTAACAGATTGTCTTCAAATTAGGTGAAATATTTTATATTTGTACTAGAAATAGCCATTGTGCAAGTGGGTCAGATCGGTACAGATTTACATAAAGCTCCCATACAAATTTCCAATTTTTGTGACGATAACTGCGACCTGTACTTTGATTATAAGAATAGATGGACGGACGGACAGACAGACACATAGAGGGACATGGCTAAATCAACAGAAAGCGATTCTAAGTCGATCGGTATACTTAACAATGGGTCTATATTGCTTCTTTTTGGTATTGCATAAAGACATAATACGCTAGTGAAGGGTATACAAATGATCTACTTAGCTGTTGCACAGTGTATATTCTTTTCTCTCACACATTTACGCACCGACAAATAAGCAAGCATAAAATTCAAAATATAATATGTTCTTGCATAAAAACCAGAATATCATATCATTTATCGATTCGTAAAATAAAAGAATTAAATTTGATTTATTTACATTCATTACACTCTCCAGCAAATTAAGAATGAATGAATAAGAATAAACTTTCTATCATATAGAGAACACCAAATTTTTTTCTTGACACATGATTGCCGACTAAATAGGGAATATTTGTGACAGAATTGTTTCAGAAACCCAGATAAAGGAAGTTGAAATAAATACAATTGCAACCGCGAAATTAGTATTTTTGCAACAATTGCAGATTTTTTCTCTACTTACTACATATATATCAGGATTGATCGCGAGAAAATTAAAAAACAAAAATGTCATGCATACAAATCAAATTTTAGCCATATCTACCGCAAAAATTAAAGTTTTGAAAACAAATTTTAATTTGTATTTTTTGTTTACCGTGCTCTACCGAAATACCCAAATTATTTGTCGAAAAAGATCGATCTTCCAAAAAACATGATCCCATTTTATCCCTAGTCAGTTTGGTTTATGAGTTGGCGTGTAATTTTACAATTTAAGCATTAAAAAATTTTCGGAAATACGTTAGTTCTTGGAGGATTCTTGTTGCGGATTTTGATGACATCCTACATTATAAACTCCATCATTCCAAAATGAAAGTGAAAACCGCAGCACATAACAAGACACCTTACAATCGATATTCGTTCTTTATTACTTATCATTCAATAATGGTTTTGTGGAATGAAATGATACCGCGCCGTGCATTGTGGATGGATAACGCGTTGTGCGCTCACAATGTACGATGTAAGCGAGCCCTGCTCACCGCTATCGGTGATGACTTGACTTGGACGAACAGGCAAAGTGATTGGTATGTATCACACATCCGTACAGCCAAAGATACCCACATATTTCCATAACAAATAGTAGCAGCAGCAACTGGAATAAATTTATGCAACTTTTCCATCACAGTGACATGTGAACAGGATAATTTATCAAAATGTAGTTTGTTCCCCATTCCCGATGCGTGACGTTTAGTGCGGTGTGCTGCCTGCGAGTGCGATTACGTCGATGTCTTTCTCTCAACCTATTGTTGTTGCCAGTTGGCAGACGGTACACGGCAGTGTTCAATAGCGTCTTCATCCCCCACCCCCTGCTGAGGACTGGTGTTGTACGACGCGTCGTCTGTATCATCATCCTGCTGTACTGGCAGGACTGGCCAGGTAAATATCGGCTTCATACACATCATCATTGTGTCGTGGTTTTGTATGAATTGTCTGCAGAGCTTGTCACTTCTTGGAATATTCCTATTGCATCAGAAGAAGTACAAGTTCAATCTCAAGATAACGATGGTGATGATGACGATGATATACTTGTACATACACAAACGTCTGTCTATCTGTCTGCGTGTCTGTCTCTACGCTTTAATGTATAGTTATTCCACTGCCAGCGGTAAGCTTGATTAATAACATTATGTCCTTGTGCTGGCTGAACTGCAGATACCATTCTTCCAGACATTTAGCCAGATACTCACGCTCTGACACACACGGCTGACAGATACTTCATTGTTACTTCCGTGTTTGATAAAAACAAATTCTCTGTTTAATTTTAATGGATTGACCTAAATACTCGTACGTACATACATATATACAGACTGACATACAAACTTGTTTTTTCTTATTTTTCAGGACAAGTGATGAAATTTTTCATTAAGATTAATAATCACAGGAAATTGGCCTAAATTTAGATGGGCAAATTACAGAAGTGGGAGTTACAAGCGACAATAATATCGACAATTTCCTTTTCGTATTTATTATCTTGTTGTCCGCTTGAATCCTTCAATAGTCGCAAAAGCTACGGACATTTGGAAGCGATTTTTAGAATTCTGCTCGCGTAAGTTTCACAATGAAAGATAAAACACCAATTGTTGTTGTTATGAACGCTTAATGGATAGCACTGAAACAGGACGGAAATTTACCTCTTCAAGTTCACTAGTTTTTTTTTGTTTTGTGTACAATGTTTGTTGGTTTATGTGGGATATTATGGCTGTTTTTTCTTTAAGACTGGATAACTAAGCTGCGATAACAAAAATCTAAATAAAATGTTAAAATTTCACTCAAAATAAAAGATTCTTTTTTAAAATTCTCGCCAAAAGCAATGTCAATGTGTGTGTGAAAACAAATTTTGAAAAAATTATTTTGTGTTAAAAATGTTTGACTTAGCCTGGATAATTATCAAAGTCAAATATGATGGATCGAGTCTAAGTCCAATAAAGTCGACACAAAATATTTTTTTGAAAATTTCTTTTGATACATATATTTATATTGTAGTTGGCGACAGTGTGAAAAAATAATTTTTTATTTTGAACGAAAAATTTTACTTTATTAAAGTTTTTGTTATCGCAGCTTGATATCCTGGCTTAAAGAAAAACAGCCCTATTGTTGATTAGAACCCCAAACAATTATTATTACTGTATTTTTAATATTTTTATATTGTCTATTTATGCATGCATGCTTTTGCATACATTACACCGTACAACAGTCCATATTTAAATAAAAAAGAAATGTTTTAATACTTTCGTGCACTGTATTTTTTGGAATTAGGTTTACCTTGTCGCTCTCACGGAAGCGTCAAGTAGTGCAATTTTCAATTAGCTTAGCAACAATGAAGTTTCAAGATTTCCCTCTTAAAAAATAAAATATGAATAAACTAAGGGGGCAACTTGAAATGATTGTTAATGCTAAACTTACACAAATAGAATCATGGAAATTTAAGTATATTTTACTCTTTAATTTGATACTTATATCGGATAAGTGGGATCTGCATAAGTGGGAATCCTCTATAAGTGGGACATCTTTGATGTTCCCTGCTGCCTCATACAAAAAACCACATTAAACGGGGATTTTAACCCCTTTAAGTGGGATTGATTTTTTTTTTTCAGGAATACCTCAATGAGTGGGATATTTTACTCTTTTGCCTCTAAGAGTGGGATTTCGCATTCATTGTGAACCTCTATAAGTGGGATTTTTTTCATTTGCTTTACCTCTTTTAGTGAGATTTTGTACTAGGAGAGATATTGATGTGTCATGTGGCCGTTTTTCTTTTTAATTTTTAATTTTTTGACTATTGCCAGAGTGAAATACAACTTCGGATAAGTATGTCGAAATAAACCACTATAATATTGAATATCAGCGAGAAGTTGTAAATTGTTCCAGAATTCCGAAAAGAGAATAGTAAGATAAAACTTCGAAAAACCTTAGACGCACAGTGGTGCCATTTGAGCAAAAATCATATCTTTTGAATCGAATAATTTAAATGGCACATGATACACAGAAAAAATTAAATTTGGATTCAATAAAAAATTCAAAGAATCAATGAAGAAATTTGTAAGCCGTTTATTGAAAATATTTTTCATATTCACTCCATAAAGAAATTCACATATTGACTAAAATAGTTGTAAGTCGTTAATTGAAAATATTTGCATATTCACTCAATTGAATAAAAACTTTGTAAGTCGTAAGTCGTGCATTCTCACCATCGCACCACGCTCGGCATACGGAAAATTAAGTTACCGTTAAATATAAGTCTATGAAGTTACATGAAGTGCCAAAAAAATTTTTTCAATTAAAAAAATAATTAGAAAATGATGCGTATTTGACTGTCAAATCTTTTAATTTAGTGCTATTTTAGGTGTATCTGACTTTGACCAAACTTTTCATCAATTCAAATAAATGTTTGTTTGAACATTTTTGTTTTACTATGACAACTTTTTTCGTTGAAATTATCAAGTGCACTTTTTTCTGTGTAGATTTGTAGGTACTGTACGTCTGTAGGTACTTTTTTTTTTTTTTTTTTTTTTTTTTCACTGAACCAACACTCAGGGGATGTCCCCTATAAATGCATCGCACTGTGTTGGCGGGAGGAAGATACGGTATTGGAAGGAGGAAAGAGGGAGTAGTGTTTGTTGACCTTTGTTTTAAACTTCTGGATATCATAATTAGCTGGGAAGATATCTGCCGGAAGTCGATTCCACATACGGATAGTGCGGGCGAAGAACGAATTCATTCTGTAATGTGTGGTACGGTCGGTTGTCCAATTGATAACAAATGGGTGAGAATTCCTGGAAAATCGCGTATCTCTACCAAACGTTCTCACGGGCGGTATAAGATCGCGAATATCCGAAGAACAAACACCGTGAAAGTAACGATAGAACAAGGACACACAACCCACATTACGACGATGTTCAAGGGAAACAATAGAATTGGATATCCTACCGTCACCTATCAACACCATCGCCCTCCTCTGGACACGGTCAAGTAGCTCCAGTGATGAAGCTGGAGCACCCGACCATATATGGGAGTTGAATTCCATCTTTGGTCTGATGTAAGTAGTGTAGATATTGAGAAGATCAGTGGAAGTGAAGTATTTCTTACACCGGTTTAAGAAGTCTAGACACTTGAATGCTTCTTTCGACACTTCAAATACATGCTTTGTCCAACGAACATCGCATTGTATTTTCATGCCTAGAACATCAAGAGTATCTGATTGCTCAATATCTACACCGTTCATTGAAATCGACGACACCGTTGGATCAGCGAATCTCTTGTGAGACAACAAGGAGCACTGGGTCTTACGTGCATTAAAATCTACTCTATTAATTTGACCCCATTCGGAAATGGCCAGTAAATCCTGGCTGAGTGACTCATCCATCAATCTTCTTTTGTCCTCAATTTCTTGACGACTTGGTCTATGATCGAATGAGTATGAATGACAGAGGTTGCTGTCATCCGCGAATGAGTACATTGGATTCAAAGTCCGATCCAAGAGGTCGTCGATGAAAATAATAAAAAGGGAGGGGGAAAGGACAGAGCCCTGTGGTACTCCTGCGGTTAACCTATGCTCATCGGATGAGAACCCATCTACAACAACACGTATAGTGCGATCTCTGAGGAAGCTCGATATAAATCGAGAGAAGTCACTACCAACACCAAAAGCGATAAGCTTTGATATGAGTGCGCCGTGCCAAACTCTATCAAAGGCCTTGGAGATATCTAGAGCAACGACCTTACTCTCACCAAGCTTGTGAATAGATCGATTCCACTTTTCGGATAGCAGTGTCATCAGGTCTCCCGTAGATCGATTCCTACGGAAGCCATACTGTCGATCATTAAGTAAGTCATTAGTTTCTAAATACCTCACAAGATGGTGGTTAACCATACTCTCCATAACCTTCGAAAGCGCTGAGCAAATCGCGATCGGTCGATAGTTAGCAGGATTATTAGCCTCACCTTTTTTAGGGATGGGCTGGATGTTCGCAATCTTCCAACGCGCTGGGAAAGCCCCTGCACGGTATGCAATGTTGAAAAGATTACGAAGGGGACGGGCAAGCGTCGAAGAGCACTTACATAGGACAAGTGCTGATATGCCATCCGGGCCCGGGGATTTGTTTACGTCAAGATTTGCAAGAACCCTTTTAACTCCACGTGTTCGAAAAAATATCTGAGGCATGGAACTAGATACATTTTCGATCACGGGGAGTGGTTGATTGCTTTCCGGCAAGGATGAATTCCTTGCAAACATTTCAGCCAATAGGTTAGCTTTGGCAACCGGGTTAGTGAATATCTGGTCATCTTTAACAAGAGTTGGGATAGATGAGGAGTTATCCTTTACTCTTTTTACAAATGACCAAAAGCTCTTACTTCCCCTGGGAGAAGAAAGAACTTTTGCACGAAGACGTTGTTCGTACAGAAACTTTTCACGTCTAAGTACCCTGGCACACATGGTTCTTGTCTGTTTGCGTAGCAGATCAGTGGTGGCATTTTTATTTAAACGCCATTTCTTGAACGCTTCCTCTTTGGATCTGACAGCAGTCTTGCATGTCTGGTTAAACCAACTTTTATTAGATGGTTTATCCGAAATAACTTTAGTTGGAATAAATGACTTCATTCCAATTAAGATAATATTTTCTATCATTTCAGCCGCAGCATCTATATCGCCGTTTAGAAAGCAAAGCTTCCAATTGAAATGCTGGAAAAAGTTGTTGAGCTCGGCCCAACGTGCCTTTTCGTAAACAAAAATTGTCAATTGAATTACACGAAAAGGAATGGATGGGGAAGGGGTGGGGGGCAACGGACACGACGCGAATGGAGCATTGTGTGGTCAGTGGTGTTGTTAATGTTGTTGTTGCTGGTGTTTCTGTGATGCTGCTGTTTAGTTTGTTGTTGCTAATGTTTCTGTGATGCTGCTGTTTTGTTGGTTGTTGCTTATTTGTTTTGTTTTAGTACGGTGCGCGGCGCGACTTTCGTTATTTTGGTTATTTTGTTGTTGATTATTTTCTTTCAATTGTTTGTAATTGAACACATTGTTTAATTGTTAAATTCTTTTATATTTTTTATTATTTATGTGGCTGTGATAATTTTATTTATTTTGTGCTGATTTTTAATTTTAACAAAATACAGACGACACATGACACGGACGACAGAAAAACATGTGTGAAGCGGACGACGGACAAACACTCACTTAGTTGTTGGTTATAAAATTAAAAATTTGTTGAAAAATCATTTTAACTAAAAAAATATTTTTTTCTAATTTTAGAGTTTTTCAGTTATTTTGTATGTTTTAAAAATTTTAATTTGTTTGTTTATGACTTAAGACCATAAGTATGTTTGGACTAAATCCGTTTCATGACTTTTTAAGCTGTTTGAGCACTGTCCGTCCGTTCGTCTGGCTGGCTTGTGTACACGACAGTTATCGAAAGGAATCAATTAAAACTTTCAACATGGTAATATATTTCCCAAATTTAGTTTAAGTTCGAAGATGGGGAAATTGTCACACCCTTTCTGGTGCCTCCCACACAAAGTGGCATAAACTTTGGTTACAATAAAACCGATATAACGTCCATACGTGTAGTCAAAATCATTTGCAAATTGATATATGAAAATGTTTTTACAATCACATTACACATAAAAAATATTTACACTGTAGCCAAACCTCCCACACAATTGTCTCCATCCTAGGTAAAATTAAATGCTTTATAACTCCTTTGCAGGTGCCTGAAATCTATTATGACTTCATATTTGATAATGTTTTTAACAATTATTAACAAATGTGGAAGCTGGGTCCAAATTCCACAAACATACTCCGGCGCTAAGCAAAATGTAAGTCCTAGTCCATATAAGTGTTTTCTGAGAGTGAGGGTATATATAAGTCGGTTTAGCCGACTGACATTTTTGGGGTTGGGTTTCCACGGACATATGTCTTAAATATGCAAGGCATGCACGCCATAAAATTTCTGGAACTATGTCTTTTTTACTTTTAGAAGCAAAAGTGGAGCCAAAGGCAGATAAAACCATTTGAATTAAGCAAATGAATAATCAAAGAACATATTTGGAAAATATGGCAAATATAGATTTTTTCAGTCAAAGTTGAAAAATAGTGAAAACAATTAGAAAGGCGATAAGTTCTGCCGGGCCGAATACTGTGAGATGCACCACGGAGTGCATTCCACAGCTACAGCCTAAATGTCTGTACCATTTTGATAGTAAAATTTCTAATATTGAATATCCAATATGTTACAGAGTGGAATATACTTAATTTCATGATTTTAGCTACAGCCGTTTGATTGTTACCAATTTCACTCATTTTTTCGTTTTGACCTTAAAAGTACGTATTTAGAAAAATTCTTACCTCTTTTTTCCGCGTCTACGTGGACAGAGTGAAAATACTGAAAATCATGATTCTACCTACAGCCGTTTGATTGTTGCCAAATTTAATCCCATATATATCCTGAAGGCACGAATATCGGAAGATCTCTTTATTTTTCGAGTCTACGCAGTCACGTAAATGTGTACACTAAATTTCGTTATTATAGCTGCAGCCGTTTGGTTGGTATAATTTGTATCCCCATTCGCCCCATTTTCCGCCTAAAAGTACAAATTTCGAAGAAATCCTTTTTATTTCGCATCTTCACAGTCAGGTGAATGCATACACCGAATTTCATAATTTCTACTTCAGCGGTTTGGTTGGTACCATTTTTCCCCCTTTTCCAATTGTATACCTTAAAAGTACGAATTTTGAAAATTCACTCTACTTTAAGTGTATATGCAATTAGGGGGATGTACATTCCAAATTTCATGTTTCTAGATCTTGTCTTTCACCCTCTAAATCTTTTAGTTACTTTCTGGAGCTTTCATGCTACCAGAGGAGTGCACGCAACAAATTTCAAATGAATATAAAGGAGAAATTAAAAAATAGTTAAATAATCTATATATCAGGGGGTATTTTCAGTATTTGTTACAGAAAAATTTTTCGCTCTGGCCGATTTCTCCCACAAACCCAACCGATCTGCAACCATAAGACGCATTTAGGGAAAATTTGAACCTCCTAGCTCTCTTCGTTCGGAACTACAGTGCTTTCAAGAGCCGGACGGACATGGCTAGATCGTCTTAGAATTTTATAACGACCCAGAATATATATACTTCATGAATTTTCCGATGTATATTTTATATATACAGTAGGTAAAAAAAAATTTGTAGTATTGCCAGATATGGTAGAATATGAATACTGGAATGTTTTAATGCAAATTTGCAGCACAGATTAAAATGTCTTCCACCAGCTAAAACAGCAACTTGCAGCTTGATCTGAATTGAGCTCTTGAATTAATTGATAATTATTAAAGTATTGTACAAATTGGTAACACTGCCCAACAAATTAAGACTTTTTGATTGGAAGAGAATAGCGACCCTATAATTCCGAAAGGGCATGTTGGGTAGATCACAAATATTCCTTATTTAGTCATATGCCAAAAAATATTTTGGTGTTCTCTATATGACAGATAGTTACGCCGGTTTTTCTAAAGGCGCTTTTCACAATTTCTGACTTTACATTCAACATTCTTCCTATTTCAACTTTAGAAAAACCAGCGTAACACCAAAATATTTTTTGGCATATGATTGCTGACTAAATAGGGAATATTTGTGACAGAATAGTTTCAGAAACCCAGATAGAGAAAGTTGAAATAAATGCAATTGCAACCCCGAAATTTGGATTTTTGTAGCAATTGCAGAGATTTTTGCGACTGGCTACATATAAGTTACAAGCGACATTGGTTTGTAATACATATGGGCATCTCCCAAAAAAGGTCTACCAAAAAAATGAGATCAGACCACACAAATAGCTTTTAACTTTATTTTTTCCAAATTTCGACAACTTTTTTTATTATATACCCAATTTTTTGTCGAAAAAATCGATCTTCCAAAAGCGTGAAGAGCTTTATTGGCTACTTTGGTGTCGGACCCCCACTGGAATTTTTCGACAATTATTTTTAAATGTCCTTTTTGAAAGGACTATTTAGGATTTTCTTTAAAAAGGGTCAATGTGACTCATAAAGAGAGGAGCGAGCTAGCGGGTTAAGATCTTCCACAAAAATAATCCTCATAGAAATCCACAATATAGTTCTGACAATAAGAATTCTCTCAGACATTGACATACAATATTTATACACTCCACGAGAGTATTATGTCTTTGTGCATTTGTTTGTAACACGCAAAAAGAAACGAGTTAGACCCATCGTTTATTATACAGATCGGTCCGTCTGTCTGTCTGCCCGTCTATCTGTGCGTTTGCCCATCTATTGTTGTAATCAAATTACAAATCGCAATTATAGTCCGATCTTAACAAAAATTGGCACAGGTAAGTTTTGTGGATCAAGCAAGAACGCTATTTAATTTGAGGCAAATCGGTTCAGATTTAGATATAGTCCCAATACAAATATCGCTCCCGATTTTACTTTTTCCGCCATATAAGACATTTGGCTTAACACCTTATAATCTAACTAGTAATGCCTGTGGCAAAAGCGGGTTAAATCGGTTCAGATTTAGATATAGCCTCCATACAAATGTCACTCCCGATTTGACTTGCCTCGATCCCACAGCCCTGGTGGAGGGTATCATATAATCGGCTCCGCCCGACTTTAGCCTTTCCTTACTTGTTATACACTGCACGAGAGCATTATGTCTTTGTGCATTTGTTTGTAACAATGTTAATTATACCGTTCGACTTTTTGAATCGATTTAGTAATGTCCGCCTGTCTGTCTGTCCATCTATTTCTGTAATCACGATACTGGTCGCAATTGTAGCCAGAAACAAATGAAACTTGCACAACGAAGTTTTTCGGGACAAGGACAAATGCTATTTAATTTGAAGAAAATCGGTTCAGATATATAGGCCCCATACGAATTTCTCTCCCGATTTGACTCTTTACACTCTAGATTCCATATAATGTTATATAAAACAAGTAAAAAGGCGTTAAGTTCGACTGGGCCGAACTTTATATACCCTCCACCATGGATTTCACAGAGCCTGTCGATCTTCGTAGAAGTGCAGTAATATTACAGGAAAATATGAATTTGTTTAATATAGCAATCCAAACAAATACAAATATTGAAAAAATAATTTTGTAAATAAATATAATACTTTTATTATTTCAAACCAGGCTTGTAAGGCAAAGCTACCAATAACTTTACATATCAAAATAATACTTCAAGTCAATTCAAAAAATAAATATTATTATTTTTATATTTGCAAAAAACGTAAATGCTATATATATATTTTCATTCTATTTCAATTCCAAACGTACAAATTTTGAAAATCCATTATCTCACCGAGCATAGTGCAAAATAACCTATCTTCATGATTCAACCAATTTCTGCTACAATAGGTTGTATTTTCATCCTATTTTATTTCTTAAAATACGAATTTTGAAAATACATAATCTGGCGTACACAGGGCAAGATAACCTAACTTCATAATTGAACCAATTTTTGACGTAAAAGTAAACAGTAATCCAGAAAAATAATTTGGAAAAATCTTTTTATTTTGCGTGTCTATGCAGTCGGCGGAATGTATACACCGAAATCCATGATTATAGCTGCGACCATTTGGTTGGTACCATTTTTATCCCCTTTTTCCTATTTTACCCCCTTAACAGTACGAATTCCTAAAATCTCTTTATTTTAGATGTCCACGCAATTATAGGAATGTACACACCGAATTTCATCATTCTAGCTGTAGTCGTTTAGTTGGTACTATATTTATCCATCTGTACCTATTGCATCCCTTGAAAGTACAAATTTGGAAAAAAACCTTTTTATTTATTGTGTCTATGCAGTCAAAGGAATGAATACGGTCATCTCCCCCTTTTCCATTTTAACCCCAAAAAGTACGAATTTCGAAAAATTCATTTATTTTACGTGTCTACGCAATCAGAGGGATGTATACACTGAATTTCATTATTCTAGGTGCAGCCGTTTGGTTGGTACCATTTTTATCCCTCTATTCCCATTTTACACCTTAAAAGTACGAATACTTTTATATTATGTATCTACTCAATTGGAGGAATGTACACACCTTCTAGCTGTTGTCGTTTGGTAGGTACCATTTTTATCCCTTTTTTGCCCCCATTTCGTCCCCTTCGAATAAAAATCACTTTATGGTGCAAGTTTTTGTTATAGGGGGAATGCGCATACCCAATATCAAGTAAGTACAAACAGACAGACTTATTGATAAAATATGCTTAAATGCTCTAAAATATTAGGGGTTATTATGGGTATTTTTAGTCCTTGTGAGGTAGAAATTTTTCCCTTTGGGCCGATTTCGCCAGCTTCAATCCCAACTGATCTACGACTATAAGACGCATTTATGGACAATTTGGATGTCCTAGCTCCTTTAGTTTAGATGCTAGCGTGCTTTCAACAGACGGTCGGACGGATATGGCTAGATCGTCTTAGAATTTTATGACGATCAAGAATTTATATACTTTATAGGGTCTCAGATCGATAGTTCAAGGTGTTACAAACGGAATGACAAAGTTAGGAGGTGGAGGGTATACAAATTCCACGGAAAAAAACCTCGCAGAAGGCTCGACCCAGCTACGACCATCATTAAACAATTCCCATCATCATTTCTGGGGGTGACCGCAGCAATTTATTTTCGTGGCCCATTCCAGTTTATAGTAAAGGACTAGTAATATTAAAATAGTGAATCATCACAATTTATTTAAAACAGTGCGCAAAAGTGTGCCTTGAAATAGTAACCAAATATCGCAATGCGCACACAATATATCGCAATTTCTGATTTTCTATGTAAAGTCGACTACCTCTAATCAGTGCGTAATACTGTGAAATGCGCTCCGTGGTGGAGGGTATATAAAATTGGCCCGGACGAACCTAACGCCATTTTACTTGTTTTTAATACTTATTCGCACCCTACGATAATGCTATTGGTGTCAAATTATGCTTTTATTTTTAGCACATATTCTCTTCTTTAATTTGGCATAAATATCGGTATCATAGGGTGAGAATAAGAATTTAAAATAATTTTTCAATATTGTATAACATTGTAACCTTTGGAACTTCTTATAGGGCAACAGGATGAGGGAGTTAAAAACACCAATTAACTCCATTTCACTGGACTGTCTGACAGTGTTATTAGTGTAGAAGCAACCTATATGTATGTGACTATATTGAATTCCGAATTAAACTTCAAAATATCTCTTCCACAAAGTGGTGCACACGAAGACAATGATACAATTTTATTTGTTTTTGTATACAGCTTTAGAAATATATATTAAAATTAACCTTCACATCTGCATTACCTCCCAAATAAGATGATAAAACTCGATTTTATGCACAGAAAAGGTATTCATTTTATTTTTTGGTAAATTAAATTAATTTTGGCGATTTTTAGAAACAGGTGATTGTCCTGAAAATCATATAATACAACAAACCCTTTGCAACAATTCGTGTTTGGCTTAGAGACTTTTACAACATTTTCAGTTGAAATCGAGAAACTACAAATTGAAATTCAGAAATGAAAATTGAAATTCAGAAATGAAAATTGAGAATAAACAAATCGATATTCACAAATTTACATTGAAATTTATTTGTATTTTCTTTTTGTATTTTATTTCTCAGTATCAAATTGTATATTCTCAATTTAATTTTTTTTGAATTTCAATTTCTATTTTCTCAAAATCTCAGTTTGGTACGTTTTGTCGATTTTTTATTACAAGAAGAAAAGGTGTACATATATAGAATTAGGTCATTCCTAATTCTATATATGTTCTTCAGGTCAATATTCGAAAACGTATATGAATACAACAAAATTGAGCAGAACAAAAGACGTGACCATTAGACGTGGACAAAATTTTACATTGAATACTAATAGCAAATGTAAAATTTGTATGGGATCAGACATTTGTAAATGGACCTTATGCTATTTATGTTAGATTTCACATGCAGTGTGACAAGGCTATAAATATAATTAATTTTGTCAAATTTCGCAAGTGGCGGCAACAAGGCTTGGACAAGAAATTATTCAAATCGTCTTAAAATCACTGTTTACCTTCACGTTTTCCTTAACCCTCGGAGGTATAGGGATTTTTTGGCGCTAAACGGTATAACCAGGTCTGTGTAGACCTACATGGGATTTGTATGGAAACACGTTGCCAGGTGTCCTAAAAGAGTGTGTTTTATGCTACGAAAACACAAAATGAACAATAGAAACACATTTTTATACAACTTAGGTAGTTATTAACGCTATTTTATTAATTATATTATATTAACTTTTTTATTAAATATTATACACGGCATTCAATGCACGAGTACCTGGCATGTGAATGCTGTTGGCACACAGGCTTTTTGCAATACATGCAATGAAACCGTGTTTTTCGCTGCTTTTAGTCCAACTTATAACAAAGCGAGCACGATGGTCTACTCGAAGAGGATGCGGCATGTGCTGGTTGGTCATCTATCGGCGGGCCTGGAGCTACCTGTAAAAGAACAAAGTTAAAAATTTGATTTAGAAGTTGAATCCAGTGAATGAATTAATCAAATGCTTACCTCTACACCGAATAACGCCATTGACTGTTTGACGTGTTGCATGCCTCGTACAATTGGGTTCATTGCCCTTTGTTCCATATGAGGGATCACCTGCTGTTCTGCCAATTCCATAAGGAAGACACGTCTTCTATCGCTTCGCTTGACATGTCCCAATTTGTCATGAATGACAAACGCAGCCAAGCCTGCAACATCCAACATATTAAAAAACATGGCTAACGCGCTTGACCAAAGCTTACCATATTTTGACCTGTACGAAATAGTCGAGTTTGAAGAACGTGAATCCTCGTCCATACCAACGGCTGCAAGCCCTTCGGGGAAAGCAGCGCCTTCATACAATTCTTCCAAATCCTCATCATCGTCATACAGGCTCTCCGTTTCAATAGCCATGTCTGTTTCAGCATCAGAAGCCACTTCATCTAACAACGGCACATAATCTGGATCCATCTCGTCGTCGCCTTCGAAAGGAGTACTCGTACTTTCCTCGGGGTGTTCCTCATCACCGGCCAACCACAATGCTAACCTTTCTTCCATTTGACTTCTCTCTTCATCTGGTAAACTCAAAAATCTTGCAGTGCGGTTCACCACGTCCATCATATCGTCCACATCAAATGCCGATGCCATTTTTTGCTTCAATAAAAACCCCGTACGTTTAAACTTCACTTGTTGACACTTCAAAAGATGTTGATATACTAATAGTTTGCTTGCGATCTATTCAATATGTGCATTCTATATTCATGTTTCCACAAATCCCACAAAATATCAGTATTTACCGTTGTTTTTGCAGAAAAAAAAAACAAATAAATTTGCTTCACTAAAGACTCAGTACCGTTACACATCACTTGTTTACATTTCAAAAGATGTTGGTATACTAATATTTTGCCTGCGATCTATTCAATATGGAATTTTCTATTCATGTTCTCCACAAAATCACGCTAAAAACGGTTTTAATCACCTACTCCCAATTAATTCCATACAAATTATGCATAGGTCTGCACAGTCCTAATTATGACGTTTGAACCAAAATATTTGTAAACCCGGATTAACCCGAACTCGGACCCATACCCGGTCCGATTATACGCTCATTGTGTCCGGAGAATGTTGCTCCAGGAAGTCATGGAAGGATTTATTTCTAACACGAAAAACAAAAAAGTTATACACACTTTAATGTGCAAAAAGTCTACACAGACCTGGTTATACCTACGAGGGTTAATATATGATTGACATTGCTTTATGAATATACTCCATTAAAGTGTAAAAATTTTCGAATTTTTATATTGAATTTCTAACCAGTCAGATATGTAATTTTAAAGCGATTTGATGTTCCAAGAACCACCGAAATACAGTTTCCCCACAGACGTTAATTTAAACCACCAAATTTCATCAAATTGTACCAGGTTGGCCAAAATACGAAAAAAACTCACAAATTTAAAATACGTTATTTCATACTTGAATTTATGAATGAATTCAGTTTGAAAGAAATACTCGACCGAAGAGGAACTTACAACTCCCTTCTAAATTACAAGTTTTATTTCTCACTCAAGTTCCAAGCTGGAGGAATATATACTGTTTAAGAATGTTATCTTCCTTAAACAGTATATTTGACGAATATATTTTCAAGTTTTGCAATTACGTTGTTTTCAGTCGGATGTAGTTTTGAATTACTTGTCATTTGGAAAGATAAGACCAGGAGAATTTATTTCATTTTAGCACTCAATTTCTTTGTTCGTCGTATTTTGCTAAACGTATTTCATATAATATAAGCAGCGTGAATTAAACGCATTACATATACTAAAAACTATATTTTATGATTGAAATTTTTTGGTAGTTTCTACACGATTTTGGTAGCTTTTTGGAAAATTTTGGTAGGAAATAATTCTTCTCAGTGGCAACACTAATCCATTCTGTTACCTTCGGCAGGCTTACCAGAAGAATTTTTTCTTTGTCCTCAAAATTGCCATGAAAAAAATAAAACAAGTTATTTTATTTCAAAGTATTCGACCAAAACGAAAATAATTTATGTGTGATTTGTTGATTCGTCAACAATCTGGAAATATTTTGTCGTGAACAAGCTCCTAATTTAAAATTGTCGGTCAGGCCGAACTTTATATATCCTTCACCATGCCGTGCATTCCACAGAGGCTGTCGATTTTCTTAGAAGTGCAGTAGCAGGACAGAAAAATGTTAATTTTTTAATATTGCCAAAACAAAACAAATAAAATTATTGAAAAAATTTAAAAAAGAAAACAAATGAGCGTTGGCACGGCAGAAAAATTGCTGGGTAACTATACCTGCATATACACATATGCAACTCAATGAGATGCTTGTAAGATGGCATGTGCTGTTCGTCTAGAAACTTTATATTGAACTAGCAGTACCCGCTGCTTCGCACGCGAAAAAGCCAGGTATTTGTTATTAGTTTTATCCGTCTCTGTTTTAGGATAGTATTTATTTGATTTTCTTTTCTAAAATAGTAAATTGGAAACATAGCACTCATATACAGTCCAAGAAATGTGCTTGTCGATGTGCACTGTTTTAGCTGAACTCCCTTCGTATATATATTTTTTATCACTTTCTACCCAGTTTTTAACAAAAAGTTACAACCGAAAAGCCTTTTATTCGAAAAAAATCCAATTTGATGGCGCTAAATTTCATATTAAATTTCATGATTCTAGCCGTAATCCTAAAGTTGGTACCATTTTTATCCCTTTTTGTCCCGCTCTCCCCTTAAAAGTACAAATTTCGAAAAATCAATTTGGATTTGTTCTTCTACGTTGTCAGAGAAATTGACACACCAAATTTCACGACTATAGCTGCAATACTTAAATTAGGACCATTATTATTCCTTTTTGTCCCTCGTAACCCTTAAAAGTACAAATTTTGAAAAATCAAATTTTAATGCGCTTGTACATGGTGATTTTTTAAAAGCTATAGGAAAGTTTTTCAAAAAAAAAAACACATAAAATTCAGAAAAATGCATGAAATCTTTATTTGAATCGATAGTACGGTCCATATAATTTAATGTTTGAAGATTATTTTATGCAAATGTTGACCTTGACTGCGGCTCAAATGGTCCATCCGCTTAATCCAATTTTGGCATTTCCACGTTTTTGAGTAACAGAGGCCCAATTGCGGCGAACGGCGACGAATCGATAATTGATGGTCATCATTAACACTGGACGATACAGCTGCGATATTTTCTTCAGTTCACACTCTACGTAAGCGTGTTGGGGGTTTAATGTCCAACAATGTAAATTTGGTGCGAAATTTAGTCACAATAGCCCGAATAGCCGCTTCAGTGGGTCGATTAAACTGACCATAAAATGGAAGCGCGCGGTGAACTTTAATTTGATAATAAAATTCAATAATTTGCAAGCGTTGTTCATTTGTAAGACGATTCATGATTAAATTATAGACCAACCTGAAGATGTTTGACAGTGAAACAAAACACGAAACGTGCGTCAGCTGTTTAAACCAGTGTTGCCACAAAGATAATAGCTAAAAAATCACCCTTTATAATAATTTAGTTGGTACTATTTCTATCCCTTTTTGTCCTGCTCACCTCTTATAAGTACAAATTTCGAAAGATCCAATTTTACTACGCTTCTACATGGCCAGAAGAACTTACATATCAGATATCAAGGTTCTAGCTGCAATAATTTAGTTGGTACCATTTTTGTCCCGCTCACCTCTTAAAAGTACAAATTTCGAAAGATCCAATTTTACTGCGCTTTACATGGGCAGAAGAACTTACATATCAAAATTCAAGATTCTAGCTGCAATACTTTAGTTGGTACCATTTTTATCCTTTTTGTCCCGCGCAACCCTTAAAAGTATCCTTAAAAGTATTCCGCTTCTATGTGGTGAGATGAAATTACATTCCAAATTTCACGACTATAGCAGCAATACTTTAGTTGGTACCATTTTTGTCCCGCTAACCACTTATAAGTACAAATTTCGAAAGTTCAAATTTTACTGCGCTTCTACATGGGCAGAAGAACTTACTTATTGTCTAAATTTGCATTCACTAACATTAGTTTTTCTACTATTAGTATTGTTTTATTGAATTCAAAATGTAATATCGAAATCTATTATTGAATTGATCATTTAATTAGAAATATCGAAAGCCAATATTGTATTAAACATATGTTCTGTTATGTTAATTCACTTTCGTTAAACAGATATCGCTGAATAACGAATGAAACAAATAGTATGTATGGCAAACAAAAGACATAACACAGAATAAAACTATCTCTTGCATTTCAACAGCCAAACGGTGAGCATCATTATTCTGTATAGACACACACCTAATACCCCTCATTCTCTCCCCATTTTGTGTCGACGGTATCCTCACTACCTACAAGCACTACACTCAACATTGATTGTAAGTGTTAAAAGGTACTCGACATCCCTCGCTTTCTTCTTTTTAGGCAAATTGTCTAGCAGTTCATTGGATATATTTCTCGCGTCGAACATCCTACTTTAAAAGAATTCTTAGGCCTAATTCCTGAAATAAAAGCCATAATTTTGTGCACAAGATTCAAGCTCCAATATTTTAGTTGGTACCATTTTTATCCCTTTTTGTCCCTCTCACCCCTTATAAGTACAAATTTCGAAAAATCAATTTATATTGGAAGTCTACGTTGTCAGAGGAATGTAAATACCAATTTTCACGATTCTAGCTGCAATTCTTAAATTGGTACCATTTTTATCCCTTTTTGTCTCTTTCCTCCCTTAAAAGTACAAATTTCGAAAAATACCTATTTGTAGCACTTCTGCATGGTCAGTGCAAGGAACAAGCCGAATTTCATGTTTCTAGCTACTGCCGTTTAGTCAGGGCGAAGGTTCGATGTTTATCCTTTTTGTCCCATTTTACCCCCCAAAAGTACGAATTTCGTATTTGGGAACTACACTGAAAATTTCATGAGCCTGGCTTCAGCCGTTTGGTCTGTGGGCTGTCAGTAACGTGATGTGTGATGAGTCAGTAACGCAACTCTTTTATGTATATAGATTTATTTTTACTTTTCAAATAAGTTCATTTTATATGTTATTCATTCTGAATCATCTAAATTGCACATTATACATAAAAAATGTTTGTTTGCAACGCCACACATCAATATTAGTGGATATAGTGTGACTTAGACCACTTTCAAAACTAACACTAAAGATCATTTTGGTGTGCATAACATGAGAAATGTCATTGTACGGGGTACATTTTTTGTAAATGTCAAAAATAAAAGTTCTTAAATTAGAGATCTAATCAAAGTAAAGAGAGGTACATTTCTTGTAAATGTCAAAAATAAAAGTTCTTAAATTAGAGATCTAATCACAGTAAAGAGAACAAGTAAGGAAAGGCTAAAGTCGGGCGGGGCCGACTATATAATACCCTACACCACTCCCTGCGTATGTACCTCGCTTTTTTATGTAGTTCATATAAATTATACAGTTACTATAAATTCATCTTTAGCCATATTTAATGAATATGGTTAATAACATGGTAATTGATCCAATTATCCGACAGACAAATACAAATTATACAGTAGTAATAGGATGAATCGGACCGACATTTCAAAAGGGAGCCTATAACAATATTTTGGGCCTGGTCCAAAATATGGGCCTATATATTTCTCATTCACGGTAGGTATTCCTATTTTAAAAATATCATGATCTGCAAAATTTGATGAAGATCCGATGTAAGATGTAGTTTCTGGAGCTGTAATATAGCAGAATGGGGCCCCATTTTGGGTTATACCAAAGTATGGACATATGGACATCTCCCAAACATGTAAGGACAGGCTAAAGATGGACGGACTTTCTATCTCATTACAATTCAGCTCGGTAAAAAAGTGAAATGGGGAAGGATTTTTGCATCCTGTAAATGTATGTGTTTGACAAAAAATGTTAAATTGGAAAGGACATTTGTATGGGGGTATATTAAAACCTGGAACGATGTGACCCGCTTTCACCATGTATGTTTATTGGTTAAATATAATACATATGTAAAGTTTGGCCAAAATCGGTTAAACATTCGGGAGCAACATTTGTATGAAGGCTATATCTAAATCAGAACCGATCTTACCCAATTTCACCACAGGTTTTTTTAGTCCGATTATAAAATGTTGTGCCAATTTTAAAGAAAATCAGGTACAATATGTGGTTTCTAAAGCGGAAAAAGTGAAATAGGGAGCGACATTTGTATGGGGGCTATATCTAAATCTGAACCGATCTTACCCAATTTCAGCATAGGTGTTTCTAGTTGGATTATAAGATGTTGTACCAAATGTAAAGAAAATCGGGTACAATATGTGGTTTCTAAAGCGGAAAAACTGAACTAGGGAGCGACATTTGTATGGGGACTATATCTAAATCTGAACCGATCTTACCAAATTTCTGCATAGGTGGTTCTAGTTGGATTATAAGACATTGTGCCAATTTTAAAGAAAATCGGGTACAATATGTGGTTTCTAAAGCGGAAAAACTGAAATAGGGAGCGACATTTGTATGGGGGCTATATCTAAATCTGAACCGATCTTACCCATTTTCAGCATAGGTGGTTCTAGTTCGATTATAAGATGTTGTACCAAATTTAAAGAAAATCGGTTACAATATGTGGTTTCTAGAGCGGAAAATGTCAAATAGGCAGCGACATTTGTATGGGGGCTATATTTAAATCTGAACCGATCTTACCCACTTTCATCATAGGTGTTTCTAGTTGCATTGTAAACTGTTGTGCCAATTTTAAAGAAAATCGGGTACAATATGTGGTTTCTAGAGCGGAAAATGTCAAATCTGGAGCGACATTTGTATGGGGGCTATATCTAAATCTGAACCGATCTTACCCAATTTCCGCACAGGCGTTTCTAGTTGGATTATAAGATGTTGTGCCAATTCGAATGAAAATCGGGTACAATATGTGGTTTCTAAAGCGGAAAAACTGAAATAGGGAGCGACATTTGTATGGGGGCTATATCTAAATCTGAACCGATCTTACCCACTTTCATCATAGGTGTTTCTAGTTGCATTATAAACTGTTGTGCCAATTTTAAAGAAAATCGGGTACAATATGTGGTTTCTAGAGCGGAAAATGTCAAATCTGGAGCGACATTTGTATGGGGGCTATATCTAAATCTGAACCGATCTTACCCAATTTCCGCACAGGCGTTTCTAGTTGGATTATAAGATGTTGTGCCAATTTGAATGAAAATCGGGTACAATATGTGGTTTCTAAAGCGGAAAAACTGAAATAGGGAGCGACATTTGTATGGGGACTATATCTAAATCTGAACCGATCTTACCAAATTTCTGCATAGGTGGTTCTAGTTCGATTATAAGATGTTGTACCAAATTTAAAGAAAATCGGGTACAATATGTGGTTTCTAGAGCGGAAAACGTCAAATAGGGAGCGACATTTGTATGGGGGCTATATCTAAATCTGAATCGATCTTACCCAATTTCTGCATAGGTGTTTCTAGTTGGATTATGAGATGTTGTGCCAATTTTAAAGAAAATCGGGTACAATATATGGTTTCTAAAGCGGAAAAACTGAAATAGGGAGCGACATTTGTATGGGGACTATATCTAAATCTGAACCGATCTTACCAAATTTCTGCATAGGTGTTTCTAGTTGGATTATAAGACATTGTGCCAATTTTAAAGAAAATCGGGTACAATATGTTTTTTTCTAAAGCGGAAAAACTGAAATAAGGAGCGACATTTGTATGGGGGCTATATCTAAATCTGAACCGATCTTACACATTTTCAGCATAGGTGGTTCTAGTTCGATTATATTGTAACCGATTTAAAGAAAATCGGTTACAATATGTGGTTTCTAGAGCGGAAAATATCAAATAGGCAGCGACATTTGTATGGGGGCTATATCTAAATCTGAACCGATCTTACCCAATTTCAGCATAGGTGTTTCTAGTTGGATTATAAGATGTTGTACCAAATGTAAAGAAAATCGGGTACAATATGTGGTTTCTAAAGCGGAAAAACTGAAATAGGGAGCGACATTTGTATGGGGACTATATCTGAATCTGAACCGATCTTACCAAATTTCTGCATAGGTGTTTCTAGTTTGATTATAAGGTGTTAAGCCAAATTTGAAGAAAATCTGGTACTATATGTGCTTTATAGGGCGGAAAAAGTCAAATCGGGAGCGACATTTGTATGGGGGCTATATCTAAATCTGAACCGATCTTACCCAATTTCAGCATAGGTGTTTCTAGTTGGATTATAAGATGTTGTACCAAATGTAAAGAAAATCGGGTACAATATGTGGTTTCTAAAGTGGAAAATGTCAAATCGGGAGCGACATTTATATTGGAGCTATATCTAAATCTGAACCGATTTCCTCCAAATTCAATACCGAAGGTCCTTGGCCAGAAATATATAATATATATAATAATAACTTCTGCCAAGTTTCATGACAATCGGACAACAATTGCGACCTGTAGAGTGCGAACAAGCTTAGATGGACAGCAGACGGACGGACGGACAGACAGACATCGTTAAATCGACTCAGCTGGTGATTCTAAGCCGATCGGTATTCTTAAAGGTGGGTCTAGCTCGATTATTTCTTGGTGTTACAAACATTTGGCGCGAAACTAACTTCGTGGTCTAGGGTATAAAAAGATGAAAGCCAGTTTCTGTAAAATATTTTCGAATGAAGTTGAACGAATCGTTTAAATTAACAAAGTAATAAAATTTGAATTATATGTAGCTGTATACCATTATTTGGGCAATCTGATAGCAACATCAATAATGAACGTTTGTATTCAAGGAAAGAATAGGATATTTTTTGTATTATTTTTCAGTAAAATGTTTTGCAATTAGTAAAATTAAAAAATAACTAAAATGTTCACAAAATTCGTGTAAAACACGAATAATGTTTTTGCCGTTTCTTTGTGCTGTTTTCCTTATTTCACCATTAACCTAAAATCACGAAAAATGTTCATTTTGTAACACCCATTCTTCTCCTAAGAGCGAACAAAGAAGTGTCACTCTTTAATTTCCATCTTAATAACACGTAAGAATATTCAAATTCAATTTCAAATATTCATTCAAATAGTTAATTTTATATAATAGCAGCGTATACAGCATAAATAATATATGCAATTGGACCAAAAACATGGTAGGTGTACCACAGTAAAATTAGAACCAATGTGTAATTGTACCAAAATAACATTGAGGGTACCACGGTGCCACTGAAATGTTCCATCAGTGCTCCGGATAACCAATCACTTGTTACGTGTCGAATTAATTTTATGGAAATCAAAATACATGAAAGTTTGTATATGAGGTAATATCGGTCCTCTGATGCGGGAAAAATATTTATTTCTGTGGGAAGTTTATCGTTTAGAAGATATAGACTTTTTAAAATCAATGTCAAATATATAGGACAAAAACAAATAAGCTACCAAACGTAAGAATCTTGAATACCAATAAATATTTTTTTACGTAACGTCTCCAAAGATTCGTAAAAATATTTTAAAAAGTTCTTCTGTTTATCTAATTTATTTGCATCGAGTTTTAAATCTATGGTAAATTAGCTATAGCTAAAAACTCGTATACAAGATTCTTGTTATGAGGTGTTCGCCACACTCGAAAAAAAAAGTAGAGCAACTTGCTTTGTTCCAAAAATTTTTGAGATTATTACTAATAGGAAGCTTTGTAAAGAGAATAGAAGAAACAAAATATGAAAAATATAAATGAATCGTTCGTTAGTCGCCGTTAAGTAGCAACTATATGAAATGTCAAATATATTTGACAAATCCACGGAAAGGGTTAAGTTATCAATTATATCCACTCTGCTACCTCCGGATAACCAAACACTTGTTACATGTCACATTATAATGTCACACAACAGACATTATGATGTGGAATGTGGTATGCGAGTAGTAGCAAAGAGACAACTTTAGAACTTCTCCTGTTCTCAATTTCGTATCCACACAATCAGAAAGTACAGCGCCCTCTTGTGTTGGATTCAAAAAATATGTATAACACATTAAGGGGAACTGTTCTCTCTATCTATCGTACACACACACGCCAAATGTGGAAGATAAAACAACTCACTCTTATATGTGTGACTTTCTGCCTTTAAGTGTTATATGGGAGTGTTTTTGACAGGGGTGGTTTTGGAACTTGTTTGTCCTGTTTACAAAGGGGAAATTGTTCATGTTGCGCGGATATATGCCATTGTGGAATCTAGAAGATGCATCATCACATGAGTGTTACTTACTTACTTTACAGACTTCAGAATGTTATATACAACGACATATCAGAAGAACATGCAATATAAACATGGTGTAAAGTAGATACTGTAGTTTTTGTTTAAAAAATACAAGTTTATTGCGTTATTAATGTACACAAATATTTAATTTTTTATTAATTATTAATACTTCATAATATCAGTAAAATTAATTAATTAATTTGCGTTATCCATTAATTCATACTAAATAAATATTTTGTTAAGTTTCTTCTTATGGCTGTTTTTTTAAGACTGGATAACTAAGCTGCGATAACAAAAATCTAAATAAAATGTTAAAATTTCACTCAAAATAAAAAAAAAAATTTTTTTAGAATTGTCGCCAAAAGCAATATCAATGTGTGTTTGAAAACAAGTTTTGAAAAAATAATTTTGTGTTAAAATTTTTTAACTTAGCCTTATCCAGTGTAAGTCAAAATGATGGTTATCGAGGCTAAGTCCAATAAAGTCAACAAAAAATATTTTTTTTTTTAAATTTGTTTGATACATATATTTATATAGTAGTTGGCGACAATTTGAAAAAATAATTTTTTATTTTGAGCAAAAAAAGAAATTTTTATTATCACAACTTGTTATCCCGGCTTAAAGAAAAACATCCATATTTTCAGTTCTAACGAACAAAACGGTTTGCTTTAGTTATTCACCACTCACAACAGAGGCTGAGATGGGTATAGTGTCGTAGTAGCAACCACAAGGTCCACTGTTCTACCCCCGGTAGCGGCTGATTTTTTAAAACAGAAATGGAAACTAGTGAAAAAGTGTTTCCTATGCAACACTTTAAAATAACTTTTAAGTCTTTCAAAATAATGACATCCCCTATGTTAAAATCATGGGTGAATATCCTAATTTTCACTTCTTCCGAAACACAAGATGAACATTTTTTCATTTCTTTGGGAGATGTCTTCTCGCTGGGAGATTGCGGCTTCGGTAAACGATTTTAAAGTTTTTGCTTAATTTCTTAAGTGAGGGATCAAATTTGGTGGAAGAATTAATAATTTATTATAAAGTAGAACTGTTCGATTGGGCTTACCAGCTTAAATTTAAGATACTTGAAAGGTAGCAACATTATACACATTGGATTTATTTAAATAAATCAGAGATAAAAATCTTGCACCACATTACTCGGTAACTAAGAGAGTACTAAGCTACTTTATTGTTAAGCGAGTAAATTCCATGCAAATAATAAGCTAGTAAGCCCAATCGAGCAAGCCTATTATATGAACAAATTGCAAAAAAACTTTTAATATTCTTCGCATGAAAAAGTGGTTATAATTTACCTCGAAAAGGAGTTTTTAATGACAAACTATTCTCTGATTTGGCTGTAATCTGTTATATACATTTTGAAATTTCTCACATTTTTTTTCTTAAACATTTTTTTGTTCTAATATTTCTGATTTGGCTATACATCCCCACGTTTCATTGTGAATGTAAAAATAATTGTGGACATGAAAAATAAATTGAATAACAAGTAAGCAAACGCAAAAGTCGGGCGGACCTACTATATAATACCCTACACCGCTCCCTGCGTATATACCTCGCTTTAATTACAAAACCCAGGCGTTTCATGCGAGCAATTTTATGTATATAGTTCATATAAATTATACATGTCAGATCCAATTTATATATTCCAGAGTAATTTATTAATCCAGATATTCCGAGTAAATATAACATGATCTGCAAAAATTGATCAAGATCCAATGACAAATACAGATTATACAGTGGTATTCGGATGAATCGGACGGACATTTGATGGTGGCCTATAACAACACTTTGGAGGTACATTTGTATGGGGCTATATCAAAACATAGACCCATGTAGCCCACTTTCCCGTTAGCTGTTTCTACTTCAAATATAACATGATCCTGAAAATTTTGTCATGATCTCATGTAAAATGTAATAGAGCAGTTATAGTGTAAATTATAGGGATATTTGTATGGAGGCTATATCTAAATCTGAACCGATTTCCTCCCAACCATGGAAGATGTGTCCTTTGTTTCATTTGCCTACGTTTGTCAAAAATCGAAGACCGAAACGTAAACGTAACGTGACTTCCTTCTGTTTTTACTTAATAACTTTGAAATGAATACACAAAATGGACTAGTTCGTATTTCTACACTGAAAGAAGAGTCCAATAAACACTCCTGCATTAAAATATTTTTAATTTTCTTCCTGCACGTTGCAGTTTTCTTTAAATAAAGTTCTTACTAACTGCTGTACGAAGTCATTAGTGGTACACTGTAGATTAAATTACTACCAATAGTCTTAAATATTCCCCTAAAATTATAGCCTAAATTTCAAATAAGTGCAATCGTCGGATCGGTTACCAAAAATTGTTTAAGTAGCAGTTTCTAATCGATAACGTACTAAAAATAATGTAAAACGAAACAGCGGGACTTTTTGCAAAAAGGGGAATTAGGTGGGACTGGGCATTAAAATCGGGATAGTCCCGCGAAAAGCGAGGTGGATGGTCACCTTATGTAAACATCGAATTTGGTGATTCTAGCCGCATCAGTTGGGTTGGCACCATTTTTATCCCCTTACGCTCTTTTTCCACTAAAAGTATACATTTCGAGAAATGTCCTTTAGGTTGAGGTCTACACCCTGGAAACTAATTGCTAGAAACACATCCATTTACTTAAGTGGAAACATATTTATTTTGCAAGTAATAATTTTTATATTGGAGTGCAATTGTTTTTATATAAAATGCTTGTACCAACTATAAACAATATTTGCATGCAAACATTTTCCAAAATTTTTTCTCCGTCTTCACTTTCATATGAATCAATACACTGAAAGAAATTGTTCGTTGCAGTAACTAAATATTACGTTCACACAACAACGTGACGCGACGTTTCTGCGAATTGTAGTTTCGTTCAAACTTCAATTGTTGCAGAATTGAACATTCGTTGATGCATCGAAAATAACAACTTTTATTTTTATGTGGGATAATAAATTTATATTATAATTATAATCATTATTTTTAGGCAAATCCGTATTTCCTGTTCAATATTATTACAATTAATTTGGAATTTTGTTTTTGGTAGTGAACGTTGATGTAACTAAACTTCATTTAATTAAAATTTTAGTTCTGTAACGGACTTTTAACTTATTCAATTAATCGTTTATTAGAAAACAACGAATTTCCATTTAATTGTCCACCTCAATAAAATTTAATAAAAAAGTAATATATGGGCAAGAAAAATACAATTCAATGTAAGGTTTTGTATTAAATTTCCAGATTATTTTTTTACTTAAATTCTAATTCTCGTCGATGGTACTTTTAATATTTGTGCTTTCATTTTGAAAATATACGACCGATCACGTTTGCTTATACATATGTTCAATTAGAAGTAATTATGTTGGTTTCAAATTACTTTCACATAGAAAGACAGTGATTTAGGAACAATCTCAAAAAATGAGAAAAAATTGATTTTTCGATAAAAAATAAATTCTTTAAAAATAGAAAATAAGCAGGCCCGTGCGCAGGATTTTCCCCTGGGGGGGGGGGGGGGAAATTAAAATTAACTAAAATTTAGGAAACCAAGTACATTTTTACTAAATATAAGTAGAATTTTGCTGAAACTTTCCTAAATCTAAGTAAATTTTTCCTATAACCAAGTAATTTTTTAATAAATTTAAGCAAAATTTTCCTAAAACTAAGTAAATTTTTACTAAATCTTAGTAAAATTTTGCTGAAAATTTCCTAAAACTAAGTAAATGTTTACTCAAATCAAGTAAGTATTTACTCAAACTGAAGACAAATTTGCTGATTTTTTTTCCTCAAAACGAGTAAATTTTTACTTAAACTGAGGAATAATTAAAATATGTTCAATTTAACTAAAAAAATCAAACAAATAGTTTTGCTTCAGAGTATGCAAAACTGATACGAAAAATAACAACATGAAATATTTCTCAAAAGTTTCATGATACTTCTGCCATAAGGAGTTGAGCTATTACGCCATGATTGTTGCGAAGGCAAGATAGGCGCCTTCGCAGTGGTTGTTTAGAATAATTCAAAAAGTATTTAAGAAATATGTTTCTGCAAACGAACGAAAATTGCTTCTTAGATTAATATTCAAGAATTTTTTTAAAAATTTCAAATGTTTTTATAAGTTCATTAATACTTAAATATATGAAGAACTCGGCATAAATTTCAGTAAACATTTTAACTCCATTTTAGGAAAAAAACACATTTTTAATTTAAAATTTCCTAAATGGAATTTTTTCCAAAAATATTCAGATTTTTTTTCTCACTTAAAACATTGAAAATATTCTTCCACTTAAGTTTGAATTTACTCAATTGTAAGACTTTTTTATTATTAGATCCCAAGAAACGTTTTAAGTAAATCTACTACCCTTTATCTAGTAAATGAAATATTTACTATGGCTTTGAAAGAAGGAAACTTTACTCATACTTAGTTAATTTTTCAACTTTTTAGGATTTTTTACTGGAGTGTTTGGAAACCACTCATATTTTATTGCCAGGATCTTCGAGAAATATTTTGATACATTCGTCCGACAGACATTGTTGTCAAAATTGCATTTCAGTAATCCTTCTATCAGTACACTCAAAGGAATATGTCAGTAAAAGAAAGCAGAAAGTCTACTGAAAGAGCAGATTTTCTGCTGTTAAAAAAGAGACAGCAGATTTGTATCTGCTGAGATGGTAAACAGCTGTTTGCTGTTTTTAGCAATATATGATACGCATATTGTCCCAACTAATATAAAAGCAAATTCGAGCTAAACTCGCTTATGCACGCTTATCTATTTTTATATTTTAATAACCAAAAGCCAATTTTAGCAGTGTGAATGGTGATGTAAGATTGCAGAAAACTGCTGTTATGCCAAAAAACAGCTATAATAGCAGAAAAGTGTCTGCTGATAGGCAGCAGACAATCGCTGCTTTTAATAACAGATTTGTTCTCAAAGTGTAGAATTTTTTTAAATAGTTGCTTGAAATTACATACATACATATCGAGGGCTTATATTCATAAGTGGCTAAAAAAATCTAAAAAGGATTACTAATTGCTACGTTTAAAAAGTTTTCGAAATTTCGTATTATTCGCGGTTTCATGGTTCATAGCCACTTTTGTATGTTTAAAATTGAGCACTATGAATGTTGAAATAAGAATACGATTTATTGTAAACTCCATAACTCTTTTCATGAAATCTTGGCAATGTTGTATAGAAAACGCATTTTCTGTGATGTACACAGCGAATTTAAAGATTCCAGCTTCATCCGTCATTGTAACATATATGTAGCCAGTCGCTGCAATTGATGAAAAATCCAACATTCGCCGTTATATATATAAATTTCGTCATTCATAATTCTGAAACTTTGTATACACAAATATTCCCCATGAAGTCAGCAATCACATGCCGAACAAATATTTTGGTATTCTCAATATAATAAAAAGTTACGTCGGTTTTTCAAAAGCAACTTTTCACAAATTTTCACTTTACAGCCACTATTTATCCTATTTTAGCCTGAAAACTTGGGAACCAAATTGCTATTGACGGCGAAATGATGGAATGCTATAGTACGATATGCCATAAATCTAGATAAATGATTTAGACAAAATCGTTGTAGCGAATTACATCCTTCGGCATATAGCTTCTGCATTTTTGAACCATTTTATTTATATTATTTGTATGTTCATAGCCACTTTTGCAGACACAAACTAACGTGTGAGTGGATAGCCAAATCAGAAAATTAAAAAAATGGCTTTAGAAAAAAATCTGAGAATAGTTTGGCATCAAAAACTCATTTTCGAGAAAATGGTTCATAGCCAGTTTTGAATATAAGCCCTCGATATATATTTTGAAGAAATATTACACAAAAAACGATAAAATTCCTCGGCGATAAACTTCAGTCCCACATTTTTTCTTTGATAAATGCAGAAAATTGGATATGCTTTTTGACGAAGTATGGGTCTAAATAGGATGTCTAAAGAGTTTTGGGGTTCGCATATTCCGAGTAAATAAAAAATATTTGGAAATGTTTCGTCATTTTTATAATCTTAAATATGTATAAATTCGAATAACAAATACAGTTTTTTGTATTCAATGAAATGCAAGAAGAAACAACTAGAAATTTTAATTCCAAAAAAAAAACAAATAATTGGTATTTTAGAGTTTCGTTTTCCTACGTAGATCCAAGTTACTGAATTTGTTGTTTCTCTTTTGAATAATACTTGTTACAAAAAATACTAACTATGAAAAATATTTGACATAAGTGATAAATATAACAAAAATTTTAGTAAGTTAAAACTCATTTCTTATTGTTTCGCAACTTTAAAGTAGACCTAAACGCAGGGAAAAAATGCATTTCGTAGAAACGAAATTTTAAACACGTGAACATCGTTTTTGAGTTTCTTTGGTGGGAAATGAACAAAGATAAATGAGTTTATGTATATCAAACAGAGCTGTTAAATTTCGATTACGACTAGTAATCAATTACATTACTTTTTAAAAAGAATCGTAATGATTATATAATCCACTATTCAACAATTTCTGATTACTAATTGATTACGATTACAAATAATCAAAAAATAATCAGGATTACTTGCGATTACCGTTACCTTTCGGTTTTAGCTGGCAAAAGAACGAGAACAGAAAAAATCAAAACTGGCATATATTGAAAAGTCAAAAGTTTTGACAAACAGACTACTATGACTCTCATACCGATTTCGCGAGAATCAAAAGTAATCACAAAAAATCAAATGTAATCAAAAGTAATCTAAAATAGTCAAAAGTAATCAAAAGTAATCTTTTAAAGTAGTCGAACTCATTTTTGATTACTTTTGATTATTTTTGATTATTTTTCAGTAATTGCAAGTAATCCTGATTCTTTTTTGATTACTTGTAATCGTAATCAATTACTAATCGTATAAAACTGAATGTAATCGTATTGTAATCATTACTTCTACTTTAAAAAAAGTAATCTAATTACTAATGATTACGATTACTAATCATTACTTAACAGCTCTGATATCAAACAGTTTTCTTCGCTTGTCGAAAGGGATTTGTATTATAATTGCAAACTCCCAAAACATTGGAAGTAACAGAAACCGTTGTTGTTGCATCTGTGATGAAAATAGGACACATCGGTTCAGATTTAGATACAGCTCCATAAAAATGTCCAATCGCAAATGTTACATCTTAGCGCTCTACAAGCATCAAGCAAATAATTTGCTTTTATTAAGAATATTTTAGATTTCATTATGATATCATAGTGATTCTTTTCTACACTTTTTTAAAATTACTAAACGATTTTGTTATTCACTTTCCAAACTTATATTGTAGTACACAATTAAAAGTTCATAAGATATGCTCTAGTCAAATGTCAAGAAGTGGCGAAATAAGCATTACACAATCTAGAATATGGCACAATTCTTTTAGTTTGTTTGTATTTTTCATAACCTTTGTCCGAAATTCAAGAAAGTGTCCACGATTTTTTATATAATTTTCGTGTTTTCATGATTTTACTGCAAAATTACCATTTCAGACGAGTTATTTTAAAAAGACCTTAAAAATTCTATATTGTATTGCTTCAGAAAGTCTAGATGGTTTTAAAAATGATATGTTCGAAACCTCTCTGGGGGGTTGAACTCCCAAACCCCCCCCCCCCCTGCGCACGGCCCTGAAAATAAGTGTTATGTTTAATTTGTAGTAGCTAACATTATAACGAAGAAAAAGTGTATATGTTAAAGGTCTTTAGATAAATGTAATGTTATGACCTTCTTTGTAGACGCAAAAGGTTCTTTAAACTATGATTTTTATTTTTTCTTTAAATAGCGCGAAAATACCTTTAGTACATAAATAAAAGAATATGTTGTACCAATGCACCAAACATTAACGAAGAGAACAAGGAAAATCTATGAATAAATGAAAATGTTATGTTATGTGAATGCCGTCTTCACTTATGAATAAACCAATTTATTTATTTTTTTTTTTCGAAAAAAAAAAAATATTTTTTTGCTGAGCCAATATTATAACGAAGAAAATAATATATATGTAAAATATTTATAGATAAATGTAGAAGAATGTATGATCCTCTATGCAAACGCAAAATATATTTATATATATATATTGTGTTTTTACAATTATATATATATTATATTGTGTTTTTACAATTTTCTAATGATGTCGATAATAATAAATATTGTATACCTTTTTTCAATTGAGTATTTAGCTCAGTTCATTTATGTACAATTTTTTTACACATGTATGTTTTGCGAATGATACTGCATTGTTCTTGTAAATACAGTAATAGACATTTAAAAAATAGTACGTTTCCAACCCATAACTCTTTTCATGAAATCTTGGCAATGTTGTATAGAAAACGCATTTTCTGTGATGTACACAGCGAATTTAAAGATTCCAGCTTCATCCGTCATTGTAACATATATGTAGCCAGTCGCTGCAATTGATGAAAAATCCAACATTCGCCGTTATATATATAAATTTCGTCATTCATAATTCTGAAACTTTGTATACACAAATATTCCCCATGAAGTCAGCAATCACATGCCGAAGAAATATTTTGGTATTCTCAATATAATAAAAAGTTACGTCGGTTTTTCAAAAGCAACTTTTCACAAATTTTCACTTTACAGCCACTATTTATCCTATTTTAGCCTGATAACTTGGGAACCAAATTGCTATTGACGGCGAAATGATGGAATGCTATAGTACGATATGCCATACATCTAGATAAATGATTTAAAAAAATCGTTGTAGCGAATTACAACCTTCAGCATATAGCTTCTGCATTTTTGAACCATTTTATTTATATTATTTGTATGTTCATAGCCACTTTTGCAGTCACAAACTAACGTGTGAGTGGATAGCCAAATCAGAAAATTAAAAAAATGGCTTTAGAAAAAAATCTGAGAATAGTTTGGCATCAAAAACTCATTTTCGAGAAAATGGTTCATAGCCACTTTTGAATATAAGCCCTCGATATATATTTTGAAGAAATATTACACAAAAAACGATCAAATTCCTCGGCGATAAACCCTTCAGTCCCACATTTTTTCTTTGATAAATGCAGAAAATTGGATATGCTTTTTGACGAAGTATGGGTCTAAATAGGAGTCTAAAGAGTTTTGGGGTTCGCATATTCCGAGTAAATAAAAAATATTTGGAAATGTTTCGTCATTTTTATAATCTTAAATATGTATAAATTCGAATAACAAATACAGTTTTTTGTATTCAATGAAATGCAAGAAGAAACAACTAGAAATTTTAATTCCAAAAAAACAAATAATTGGTATTTTAGAGTTTCGTTTTCCTACGTAGATCCAAGTTACTGAATTTGTTGTTTCTCTTTTGAATAATACTTGTTACAAAAAATACTAACTATGAAAAATATTTGACATAAGTGATAAATATAACAAAAATTTTAGTAAGTTAAAACTCATTTCGCAACTTTAAAGTAGATTTTAAAATAGAGACCTACACGCAGAGAAAAAATGCATTTAGTAGAAACGAAATTAAACACGTGAACATCGTTTTTGAGTTTCTTTTGTGGGAAAAATTAGTTTGTTTGCGGTAACCATGTCATCAGTTGTTGTAAATGAACAAAGATAAATAAGTTTATGTATATCAAACAGTTTTCTTCGTTTGTCGAAATGGATTTGTATTATTATTGCAAACTCCCTAAACATTGGAAGTAACAGAAACCGCTGTTGTTGCATCTGTGATGCAAATAGGACACATCGGTTCAGATTTAGATACAGCTCCATAAAAATGTCCAATCGCAAATGTTACATCTTAGCGCTCTACAAGCATCAAGCAAATTATTTGCTTTTATTAAGAGTATTTTAGATTTCATTATGATATCATAGTGATTCTTTTCAACACTTTTTAAAATTACTAAACGATTTTGTTATTCACTTTCCAAACGTATATTGTAGTACAAATTAAAAGTTCAAAAGATATGCTCTAGTCAAATGTCAAGAAGTGGCGAAATAAGCATTACACAATCTTGAATATGGCACAATTCTTTTAGTTTGTTTGTATTTTTCATAACCTTTGTCCGAAATTCAAGAAAGTGTCCACGATTTTTCATGTAATTTTCGTGTTTTCATGATTTTACTGCAAAATTACCATTTCAAACGAGTTATTTTAAAAAGACCTTAAAAATTCTATATTTTATTGCTTCAGAAAGTCTAGAAGGTTTTAAAAATGATATGTTCGAAACCTCTCTGGGGGGGGTTTGAACTCCCAACCCCCCCCTGCGCACGGCCCTGAAAATAAGTGTTATGTTTAATTTGTTGTAGCTAACATTATAACGAAGAAAAAGTGTATATGTAAAAGATCTTTAGATAAATGTAATGTTATGACCTTCTTTGTAGACGCAAAAGGTTCTTTAAACTATGATTTTTATTTTTTCTTTAAATAGCGCGAAAATACCTTTAGTACATAAATAAAAGAATATGTTGTACCAATGCACCAAACATTAACGAAGAGAACAAGGAAAATCTATGAATAAATGAAAATGTTATGTTAGGTGAATGTCGTCTTCACTTATGAATAAACCAATTTATTTATTTTTTTTTTTTCGAAAAAAAAAAATATTTTTTGCTGAGCCAATATTATAACGAAGAAAATAATATATATGTAAAATATTTATAGATAAATGTAGAAGAATGTATGATCCTCTATGCAAACGCAAAATATATTTTTTCAGATTTATTTCTACTTTTTAGTTTTTCGTAAACCACTGTTATTATCTCAAACATTTGTAGCCATCATAAATACTATTAATTGAATGCGTAAGAGGATGTGATCGGACTAGAGTTCGAACGATTAATCGTCTTCAGCCTTCGGCTAAAATAAAATAAAATTCGATTCATTATTGTGTTTTTACAATTTTCTAATGATGTCGATAATAATAAATATTGTATACCTTTTTTCAATTGAGTATTTAGCTCAGTTCACTTATGTACAATTTTTTTATACATGTATATTTTGCGAATGATACTGCATTGTTCTTGTAAATACAGTAATAGACATTTAAAAAATAGTACGTTTCCAACCCACGGTTTTCATATCCTTTAACATCTATATAATAAAAACAAGTAAGGAAAGGCTAAAGTCGGGCGGGGCCGACTGTATTATACCCTACACCACTCCCTACGTATGTACCACGCTGTGATTACTAAACCCAGGTATTTCGTGGGAGCAATTTTATGTAGTTCATATAAATTATACAGTTACTATAAATTCATCTTTAGTCAAATTTAATATAATTTCCAGCTGATATTCCGAGTAAAGTGAATATAACATAAAAAAACAGGTATTCCTTGGGAGCAATTTTATGTAGTTCATATAAATTATACAGTTACTATCAATTCATCTTTAGTCAAATTTAATGAATATGGTAAATAATAAAGTAATTGATCCAATTTTCCAGCAGATATTCCGAGTAAAGTAAATATAACATGATATGAAAAAATTTTTCAAGATCCATAGGTTTTTTTAGTTGGATTTTTAGATGTTGTGCCAAATTTAAAGAAAATCGGGTACAATATGTGGTTTCTAAAGCGGAAAAAGTGAAATCGGGAGCGACATTTGTATGGGGACTATATCTAAATCTGAACCGATCTTACCCACTTTCAGCATAGGTGTTTCTAGTTCTATTATAAAATGTTGTGTCAATTTTAAAGAAAATCGAGTACAATATGGGGTTTCTAAAGCGGAAAAAAATGGAAATCGGGAGCGACATTTGTATGGGGACTATATCTAAATCTAAACCGATCTTACCCACTTTCAGCATAGGTGTTTCTAGTTCGATTATAAAATGTTGTGTCAATTTTAAAGAAAATCGGGTACAATATGTGGTTTCTTAAGCGGAAAAAGTGAAATCGGGAGCGACATTTGTATGGGGACTATATCTAAATCTGAACCCATCTTACCCACTTTCAGCATAGGTGTTTCTAGTTCTATTATAAAATGTTGTGTCAATTTTAAAGAAAATCGAAATTCAGCATAGGAGTTTCTAGTTCGATTATAAAATGTTGTGTCAATTGTGGTTTCTAAAGCGGAAAAAGTGAAATCGGGAGCGACATTTGTATGGGAGCTATATCTAAATCTGAACCGATCTTATCCACTTTCACCATAGGTGTTTCTAGTTCTATTATAAAATGTTGTGTCAATTTTAAAGAAAATCGGGTACAATATGTGGTTTCTAAGGCGGAAAAAGTGAAATCGGGAGCGACATTTGTATGGGGGCTATATCTAAATCTGAACCGATCTTACCCACTTTCAGCATAGGTGTTTCTAGTTCGATTATAAAATGTTGTGTCAATTTTAAAGAAAATCGGGTACAATATGTGGTTTCTAAAGCGGAAAAAGTGAAATCGGGAGCGACATTTGTATGGGGACTATATCTAAATCTGAACCGATATTACCCACTTTCAGCATAGGTGTTTCTAGTTCGATTATAAAATGTTGTGTCAATTTTAAAGAAAATCGCGTACAATATGTGGTTTCTAAAGCGGAAAAGGTGAAATTAGGAGCGACATTTGTATGGGGGCTATATCTAAATCTGAACCGATCTTATCCACTTTCAGCATAGGTGTTTCTAGTTCGATTATAAAATGTTGTGTCAATTTTAAAGAAAATCGCGTAAAATATGTGGTTTCTAAAGCGGAAAAAGTGAAATCGGGAGCGACATTTGTATGGGGACTATATCTACATCTGAACCGATATTACCCACTTTCAGCATAGGTGTTTCTAGTTCGATTATAAAATGTTGTGTCAATTTTAAAGAAAATCGAGTACAATATGTGGTTTCTAAAGCGGAAAAAGTGAAATCGGAAGCGACATTTGTATGGGGACTATATCTAAATCCGAACCGATCTTACCCACATTCCGCATAGGCGTTTCTAGTTCGATTATAAAATGTTGTGTCAATTTTAAAGAAAATCTCGTACAATATGTGGTTTCTAAAGCGGAAAAAGTGAAATCGGGAGCGACATTTGTATGGGGGCTATATCTAAATCTGAACCCATCTTACCCACTTTCAGCATAGGTGTTTCTAGTTTGATTATAAAATGTTGTGTCAATTTTAAAGAAAATCGCGTACAATATGTGGTTTCTAAAGCGGAAAAAGTGAAATCGGGAGCGACATTTGTATGGGGGCTATATCTAAATCTGAACCGATCTTATCTACTTTCAGCATAGGTGTTTCCAGTTCTATTATAAAATGTTGTGTCAATTTTAAAGAAAATCGAGTACAATGTATGGTTTCTAAAGCGGGAAAAGTGAAATCGGGAGCGATATTTGTATGGGGGCTATATCTAAATCTGAACCCATCTTACCCACTTTCAGCATAGGTGTTTCTAGTTCGATTATAAACTGTTGTGTCAATTTTAATGAAAATCGGGTACAATATGTGGTTTCTAAAGTGGAAAAAGTGAAATCGGGAGCGACATTTGTATGGGTGCTATATCTAAATCTGAACCGATCTTATCCACTTTCAGCATAGGTGTTTCTAGTTCTATTATAAAATGTTGTGTCAATTTTAAAGAAAATCGAGTACAATGTATGGTTTCTGAAGCGGGAAAAGTGAAATCGGGAGCGATATTTGTATGGGGGCTATATCTAAATCTGAACCGATCTCTCCCACTTTCAGCATAGGTGTTTCTAGTTCGATTATAAAATGTTGTGTCAATTTTAAAGAAAATCGGGTACAATACGTGGTTTCTAAAGCGGAAAAAGTCAAATCGGGAGCGACATTTGTATGGGGGCTATATCTAAATCTGAACCGATTTCCTCCAAATTCAATACCGATGGTCCTTGGCCACAATAAATTACTTCTGCCAAGTTTCATGATAATCGGACAGTAATTGCGACCTGTAGAGTGCGAACAAGCTTAGATAGCCAGCAGACTTACAGACGGACGGACGGGCAGACATACATCGTTGAATCGACTCAACTGGTGATTCTAAGCCGATCGGTATACTTAAAGGTGGGTCTAGCTCGATTATTTCTTGGTGTTTCAAACATTTGGCGCGAAACTAACTTATAATACCCTACCCCACGAAGTGGTGTAGGGTATAATGAAATGATATTCGTTGGTAATCAGATCATTTGAGAACGGCTGAACCGATTTGGTTGATTTTTTTTACAAACTGTTCGTAGAAGTCCGAACTAGGTTTTAAGATGAAAAACCGTTGGGAAAGTTGACCGCAAAATTGTAAAATTTGAAAAAAATCAGAAAATGCCTTTTGCTATAGGATTTTTGAATCAACTCAAGATTGTAAGTCTTGATTTAAGCAATGGAAATGCTATGATTCTGCGAAAGTTTTTAATACACAACAATTTAGGTTATTATAAAGAAAAATCCGAAAATTCGGACAAATTACAAAAATCGTAATATTTTATGCATTTTTATGATAACCGGCAATAGGAACGATCAATTTTGATTAGTTTTTGCTTTGTTTTTGCCGTCTTTCCATTTCATTGCATATGGAAAATATTAAAAGAGTATACTTCACATCGGTTAACATACTACAGCAAGCAGATCGACTATCGTCTACAACATGGGCCAGTTTTTTAATGATATACACTCGAAACTCTCCATAACGATTTCCAAGGGACCTGATAATTGCTTCGCTATATGGAAAATTCGTTGTATAGAAAAATGCGCCAAATAACACTTTTTATTTATTTTCCATGTTTCTGTAATACATCGGAAACCCTGATATGTAAAATTTTGTCCATATATTGTTAACGGCTTAGCAATATCGGTCTATTTCTTGACACCACGACAGTTATAAGAAAATATTCGCTATAGGGAAATTCGTTATAAGGAGATCAAAATGCACTGAAAATAAAACGAAAACACAGTTTTCTTAGAATTGATTCGCAATAAAGAAATCTTCCTTATATAGGAGTTTTTTATAGAGAGTTTCGACTGTAATGAAATAATTCAGAACCATGCATTGACTGAGGACATTTTATTGATATTAACTCAATTAGGAATGACTGCGACCAACTATGCGATGCTGTACTCAGCTAATCAAATATTAGAACGCGGAAAAAAGCAATATGACCGCGAGTATAAATTCTAACGAACGCTCCGCTGTTGAATCGCCAACAAAAATATTCATAGTTGGAAGACTGCCGAAAACATTCAGGTGCGATACATTCATGGCTAAACACCCTCTGAAATGGATAACGTTTTGATCGGTCGTTGAAGTGTATTATGGCGCCCAATAAGCCATAGGATCAAACTCGGTTAGGTGTTCCCTAATATTATTCAAAATAAAATCTTGGTTGAGCGAAAGTGCTATATTGGATGCGAAAATCATTGAATCGGTGGATTAGTAACGGAATCCAGACAAGATGATGTTGACAACTATCCGACTCTCTGTACACAGATTACCTACTCGCAATCTCCAGTTGAAAATCGGTTCCTATACTAATGATTCCGACCAAAATACTATGTCGAGAATCAATTCTAACAAACGTTCCGCTGTTAAATTGGTTTTAAACGTTCGAAACTCATGAAAGTTATGAACGATGGAACTGGAGTGATTTTCTTCATGATCACATAGATTTTGGCAAGAATTTAATTAGAGTTGCTCTTTCTTCATTGGCAATTGCAGCTAATTCGCCAATTAACCAAATTGTGGTGGTGCAATGTGATCTCACGACCGGCTGCCGTTAAGCTAAAGACTTGCTATGGAAACATGTCACGACATTTAAAATAAGTACGATCAAGCATTTCAATTTGCAGAAGGACCAATCTCCATAATTACTGTAAATTGCTGTAAATTGTTGATGGAAAAATCGATCTTTACATTTTGTATTACATTTTATATTTTTAGTTTACCGTATGAAAACCCGAACTCATTCGAAAGGTGTTACTAAACATTATTGAAAATTAATTCATCTCGCATGTGGTATCTTTTTTATCGGCGAAATCTGAATTGAATGTCCACTGCTATATCCTTAAATTGAATATCTCTGACAGTAATAATGGATAAAATGATCACTGATAAGTATTTTTTTTTATCTAAATTAACCGCCATATTTATAATTTTTATAACAGATAATTTTTATAACATACTTTAAACCTTCGATAAATTTTTATGAATATGGCAGTAATTTTAAACGTTTAAAATAGCTCTTCCAAATCCACACAATAATCACAAATAAACCAATTAATATGTGGACAAGAAAGTTTCTGCCTAGTAATCTAATATATATACATATTTGAAAGTACTATAATTTTTCAAGAGGTTCATCAAAAGCTATACTCTATCTACCTTGTCAAAATAACTACCAAACATTCCTTTTACCCACAGAAACGGAATTACTGTTGCGACCATGTTAAAATCTCCAAACCATACATTTTGTTGTAATACTCTCCACCTAAGGATGGGGCGTTAAAAGCACGCTAGCCGCCGAACGAAATGAGCTAGGAGGTTAAAATTTTCCTAAATGTGTCTTATGGTTGCAGATCGGCGGGGATTGAAAGTGGACGAAATCGGGCCAGAGGGAACAATTTTTCCCTAACAAGGACTTAAAGTACTCCCTAATATTTAGAATATTTAAGCATTTTTTGCAGTATATGCACTTGAAATTTTTTGCGTACATTCCTCTTGTAGCGTAAAAGCATCAAAAAGTAAATAAAAATATTTTTCAAAATTCGTACTTTTAAGGGGTACAATTGGAAAGGAGGGATAAAATGGCACCAAACAAACCGCTGACTGTGGAGATGCGAATAAAAAGGATTTTTTTTTTCAAAATTTGTACTTTTATGCGGAAAATGGGGCGAATGGGATAAAACTGTTACTAACCAACGGCTGCAGCTATAATAATAAAATGCGATGTGTACATTCACCTGACAGTGGAGATGCGAAATAAAAAGGATTTTTTGTTTTCGAAATTTGTACCTTTAGGCGAAAAATGGGGCTAATTAAGATAAAAATGGTAGCAACCAAACGGCTGCACTATAATAATGAAATTCGGTGTGTACACTTCATTGGCAGCGGTGACGCGAAAAATAGAGATCTTTCGATATTCGTAGCATCAGGATCTATATGGAATTAAATTTGTTTACAGTCAAACGGCAGTAGGTAGAATCATGATATTCAGTATTTGCACTTGTCTATCTACGTAGACGGTGAAAACAAGAGGTAAGATTTTTTGTAATTTCACACTTTAAGGGTCAACGTTGAAAAATGAGTGAAACTGGTATCAATCAAACGGCTGCGGCTAAAATCATGAAATTAGGTGTGTACCCCACTCTGAAACAAATTGGATCTTCAATATTATACATTTTCCTATTAAAATCGTACAGACATTTAGGCTGTAGATGGAATCAAGAAATTGCAAATGGAGAAAATCGGGCTTGAGGAAAATTGGATCTACCTAATAATATTTAGGGAAAAATTTGAAGATGTCTGCCTATTATTTATATATAGTTGAGGACGATTAATATTATAATTATGAAGAATCACAATTTTCCTAATATAGTAGCGCACTTCGATGTAATATTGACAGCCTCTAGTACTGTAGAATGAATGGTGGAGATATAAAAACATGTCTAAATAATTTTTTACGGCGTCCAAAACTAAACAAGCATTACAATCGTTTCGTAGTCAGCAAATCCTTGCATTACCAATTAACATTTTGGGTAATCCAAACCAAAATTTACTCATCACATACCTTTCGAATTACTTTAACATGAGGATATCATTGTGGGACTTACTCGCAGCCATACCAATAAGCTACTTAGACCCATTATTGCAAATATATCAAAAACAAGTACAACTATATAATATGACTATTTCTGTGGCCCCATGGACTCCACTCAAAATTTCAATGTACCATTTTGAAGGCTGTATATAAATATTGAGGTATTTTTTAACGAAAACATGGCTAAATTCGGACGGGCAGACTACATGATCCCCTACACCACTCTCTGCGTATATACCTCGTTTTAATTACTAAACTCAATATGTTTATGGGTCATATTTAGTCAAATTTAACGAATATGGTAAAATTGATGAAAATCGTTTGCATTATGTTACGCATGCATCTGATGAGCCCATACACAAACAAAACCGGTGTGATCCCATCTCATTGTAGCTGCGCCTAGTTAAATATGGACTCATATGATCTTATTTACCGCCATGATGTGGAAAAATTGATCAAGATCCGATGACAAATGCAGATTTTACATCGGTAATCGGACGGATATTTGTAAGATGAAGGTTCTAGAGCGGAAATAGAATAAAATTGGGCCGCTTTTGTATGGACCATATATTTAACTTTCATAGTAGCTGTTTTGAGTTGAAATATAACATGAACTGCAAAATTTGATAAACTTCTGATGTAAACTATGCAGGCCCGTGCGCAGGATTTTCCCCTGGGGGGGTTTTCATCTACACTCATAAAAAATTAACCCTATGATGAATTAAAATTAACTAAAATTTAGGAAACCAAGTACATTTGGTTTGGTTTGGTTTAAAGGACCAGAATGCTCCTGCACTCTGAACACTCGGAGACCCAGTTGGGTCCATTGTGCAAATCCTTTCGTTATCTGAAAAAATAAGGTTGTAGTTTATAGGAGAGGGGTAGGGAGTGATAGGATTTAGGAAGGGGTGATAGATGATATATGGAATGTGAGGGAAATAAGAGGATTTTGAAAAGGGATATGGGGGTAGGAGAATATGAAGTTGTGTTTTTAGTTTTCCTGTGTATTGATGTTTTCTAATGGTTGACGACTAGGTAAGAAAATTTGTTGAGAGTCATCCGGTATACCGATGGTGGTGGTAAGCCTTTATGGCTCTCTTTCTTTGTTAGTCGCCAACTGTCTATGCGGTTACATCCATGTTCCTTACTAGCCACCCCTGATCCGATTTAGTCCTTTTGAGAATCCCAAAAGGTCATAAACGGTGCGGGTTGCAATATCCTCTATGTTGTTAATAAAATAACTTCCTAGGTATTTGTTTCTACGTGCACAAAGCGCTGGACATCTGCAGAATATGTGCTCGATAGATTCTAACTCCTCCTCACATAATCGACAGTGATCCTCAATGTCCAACTGCCACCTTGAGATCCTACTCCTAGTGCAGTAATGCCCTGTGTAGATACCTATCAAAGTTCGAATTTCTGCCTTGTTTAGCTCTAGTAGAGTTCTGGTTTTGCCCCTATCGATCTTTGGCCATGTGGCCCTGGCGATCCTACAGGTTGACAAACTATTCCATGCTGCGTTCATCTGTGACCATTTTCTTGATTCAATCAGTCTGTAGAACGTGCCAATGGTGGTTTTACTAGGTTGTCAGCTCTATTGATTTCCAAGGACGAACCATTTCTAGCCAGTTCATCTGCTATCTCGTTTCCTTTGACATTCCGGGAACCCAGCAGAGACGGACGGTATGGTCGTTGAGGTTATCTAGTGAGCGTTTACAACTCAGCACAAGCCTTGATTTGACAGTGTGTGACATGATTGATTTCATTGCTGCCTGACTATCTACGTAGAAATTTATATCCGTGGTTACCGGAATGTTCTCGCTTGATAGAAATCTTGCTGCCCTTTCTATTGCCAGTAATTCTGCTTGGAAAACACTGCAGTTGTCGTCGAGTCGGAGAGACTTGCGTATATGTAGTGATTCAATGTAGAATCCCGCTCCTGTGCCCTGTTCCATCTTTGAACCATCAGTGTAGACCGAAAGCCCTGTGAAGGGCTCACCATTGTCCCAGTCTGATCTCTTTAGTATAAACATCTGTGGTAAGGGTGAGAAGTCCAGAACCGGCACCATATAGTCTGTACCTCCATTGATGACCGATTCGTGAACACCCAGTATCCCTCCTTGAACTATCCTTGCGTGACCATAAGGTTTATTTTTCCAGCATCCTGATTCTTTGAGTCTCCTAGCACTCCTGGCAGCAATCATCTCTGTGAAGTGGTCCAGAGATGGGTGATGTAGAATTACATCCATTGCAGCTTGTGGAGTGCTTTTCATGGCTCCCGTAATGCTCAGTCCTGCTAGCCTTTACGTTTTCCTTAATTTTGCCCGGAGTTTACTCACTCTCATTGCGCTCCACCATACCAGACAACTATAAGTAGTAATGGATCTAACAACCGATCGGTAGATCCAGTCTACAACTTTTGGTTTCAGACCCCAGCTCTTACCTATGGAGTTCCTGCACATGTAGAGTGCATTTAGACCCTTTTTATACCTTTCCTCTGTGTTCCTATTCCAGTTCAACTTCCGGTCTAGGATGACACCAAGGTATTTGGCCTCCTGAGAGAGGTTGAGCTCCGTTCCATCAAGGATTGGCTTCCTAAATGGTTCTATGTTATATCTCCTTGTATATAGGACTAGCTCAGTTTTCCTAGGATTAATGCCCAGGCCACTGTCTCTGGCCCAATCAGATAATTTCTTCAGTGCTCCTTGCAACAGATCGCTGATTGTTGGTAGGAATTTTCCACCTACCAATATAACAACGTCATCTGCATATGCAACTACTTTGTTACCCTCATCAGAAAGGGATCTGAGGATATTATTGACAGCAAGAAGCCACAGAAGAGGAGATAAAACTCCCCCCTGTGGCGTTCCCCTGGTCACCAATTTCCTTATAGTTCCAGCTCCCAAAGTTGAATTTATTACTCTATGTCGTAGCATCGAGTCAATCCAGTCAGTCAGGAAGTTAGGAACATGTAGATCCTTTAATGAATTAGTTATTGTGTTGGCCTCAATGTTATTGAATGCTCCTTCTATGTCTAGAAACGCTGCAAGAGTGTAATCCTTGCTTTCTAGGTTTCTCTCTATGTAACCAACGACCTCATGAAGAGCGCTCTCAGTAGATTTGCCTTTGAGATAGGCATGCTGAGCGTCGCTTATGAGATTGTTGTCTATGCTTCCTCTTAGATAAATGTCTAAGATTCGTTCCATTGTCTTAAGGAGGAAGGATGACAGACTGATTGGTCTAAAATCCTTGGTGGATGAATGACTTGGTTTGCCTGCTTTGGGTATGAAGACTACCCGCACCTCCCTCCAGCTCGTTGGTATAAATTTTAGGCGCAGACATGCTTTGAACACACGGACTAGATGTGAAGCAATTACATCTTTTGTATGTTGTAGCATGGCTGGGAATACACCATCCATTCCCGGAGATTTGAAGGGTTGGAATGTATCAATTGCCCATTTAACTTTATCTTCACTGACTATGTTATCTATGCTAACTTCATCAAAAAGGGAAGAATTGGTCATGTTGACCTCGCCTTCAATATCCTCACAATTTGGGAAGTGGGTCTCTGCTAAGAGGCTAAATGTCTCTAGGCCCGATGCCGTCCAGGTGCCATCCGTTTTCTGGATGTGTCCTAGAGGTTTCGGATCCTTCGACAAGACTCTTCTAAATCTGGCGCAATCATTTACGTTATCTATTGTCTCGCAATAGGCAACCCATGACGTTCTCTTTGCCTTTTTTAAATCTGCTTTGTATTTGTTAAAACTAATCTTATAGTTTTCCCAATCATCATTGCTCCTAGTACAATGAGCCCAATGATTCCCTTAGCTCATTTGTCCACCAGGACGGTTGTGTTCTTTTTCCTGGAAAGGTTTTCGGACAAGACTTAGTGAAACTGTTTGACAGTGCTGATGTTAGGTTGTTGACGTACTTGTCAATATCTTTGCCTGTGAACGTACTAGTTTGTAGATCAGTAAGATCTGTTTCCACTTGATGGTGGAAAGCTGACCAGTTTGTTCTCTTTGGGTTCCTATATGGTTTTGTATTACTGTGATCACTAGATACTCGCCAATCTGTAATGAAGGTACTATCCATGTTTGTCAGAGTCAAATCTAAAACTTCTGACCTGACCTTAGTGCTGAAGGTTGGGGTATTACCTACGTTACATATTCTAAGGCAGGATAATGTAATAAATTAAAAAACTGACTCACCTCTGTCGTTTATATCTTTGCTGCCCCATTGTGTGTGGTGAGCATTGGCATCACAACCCAGAATCAGCTTCCATTTGTTGCTTGATGCGTATGCTACGAGTTCTTCCGTGTTGATTCCCGGCGGGTTTTGTCGTTCATAGGGCATGTAAATGGAGGCAAAAGTCAAGGTTTCCCCGATGGTTGTCTCCAGACACGCCACTGTCGCATCACCAGAACTAAAGCTCGTAGATAAGATTAAACCAAGACTTTTCTTAGCTACTATGCATGTTCTTACCTATTCATCCGTGCTTGGTGTTATGACCCTGTAGTTGGTGTTAGCCGCTAGTCCCCTCACTTTATTGTGAACGATCCACGGTTCCTGGACTAGGGCTATGTCTGTATCGTGTATTAATTAAAAGGTCGACAGCAGCGGCTTGGCAGTGATGCAGATTAATCTGCACCACGCTGATCCTCTTCCTTTTCGGCTTTTTTGCCCTCAGCGTCAGGTATGCGGAATCTGACGGAGCCAAGCCCGAAATTGATGTTGCCTTTCTTTTCCTTAATATAGTTCGCCGATTCTTTGCTAATCACCAGGCGGAGATCTTTGCCGAAGTCTCTTTTACTGGTGGAAGGCAGAACCTCCCAGGACCCAGTATCGAGACCTCTGTTTTGTTTGGCTAACAGTCGCAGTATCATCTCATCTTCCAGTACTGGCGGGGGAAACCATACTACGACTATTGTACGGAGTGGCAGTGCTGACGTTGGTACCACTTCGAGGGCGGCGTTCGGCCATGGGGAGACAAGACTGTGAATCACAGATTTTAGAAATGTCAGAGACTTTTCATTTCCGCAATTCACAATCTTGGTTCCCTTGATCCATTCGGCTCCCTTGAAGGATATCTCGTCATCACACCACTTCTCCGCTAGCATCTCGAGCAGAAGCAGCCTTTCCAGCAGCAGCCATCTCTCAGCGTTTATCCTGCCATCAGGATCCGATCTGTCGATGACTTCTACTTGTAGTTCCGACGGAACTTGGAAGCTGCCCGTGTTCTTCTGCCTCTTCTTTTCCTTCACTTGAGGTTCATCCCCTGATCTAGCTCTTTTGAGAGCCACTCCAGCATCCGAGGACTTGAGAGCCGCTTGGCTGGTGGAGGGTCCCACAACTGAGCTGCAGGCCTTGATCACTCCAGTGGAGGGAGGAGTAGAGGCAGGTTCTTTGCCGTCGTTTCGTGTATTTGTGCTGTTTTTGTCAGTTTCGTTGCCGTTTGTGTCGTTTCCATGTGCGTTTTTTGTTGGGTCCACCCCAACCCTGGATTGGGTCGAGGTCTTGTCCGTCGCGTGCGAGGGAAGGCTGCTAATCAAGAGACGATCAACAGTGATGTGTGGATAACTTCTTTCGATCTTAGCCACACACTGACGATGTCTCCTGAGTACCGCTTTTTCCCTGTCTGTGAGCAGAGCAAAGTCACGTCGTACGAATTTACGTAAAATACCGCAGGAGCGCCTTAAGCCGCTTCTGGCCTTCTGCTCTGCAGTTTTGCTCTGCTCGGACTTGCCCGTGGACTTCGCATCATCTATGTTGGTCTTAGTTTCACCATCTTCAGGTTCCAACCGTAGTAGAGCTTTTGGCTCTTTAGAGGAACCTCCGGTGGTTACGCTAAGATCCTTTCCATCTGATCCTAGGTCCATGGCGTCTTGTCTTCTGTCCGTGGCGGGTCGGCTCGTGCCGACTCATTGACCTCAGGTTGAATGAGAGTCGTCTGTTGGATCTCACTGACCTCAACGACTCCGCCAGAAGGTTCCGGCCTTTCCTGGAACTCTTTTGGAGATTGTGTCAGTGTGACATCAAGCTCCTCCGAGAGTATCCAGAGCTGGTCGAAACCCCCTATGGTGGTGTCGCTGAGATCACTGAGCGATCCCAGAGAGGACTCCCGTTCAGCCTCTAGTTGGTGCTGGAGTTCAGACTGCTGCTCCAAAATGGCACCTGCTACCTGTTCGAAAGCTAGAGTCGTCCGTTCCCTCAATGGAAGTCATGTTGCGTTCGTTGTCAAGAGTGATCAGTGGGCATTCCGTAGTCAATTTACCTAATCCAGTAAGGCCGCTGGCGACACGTAGAGGAGACCCGACGTCTCCACCGTGCCCGCCGGAAGTCGCCGCCTTTGCTCCTTCCGACGTTGGGGTGTATATTACCACCTCCGACTTTTTTTCATTATAGTTGCTCATCCCATTATTATCCCATTGTATGCTTTTATTTTTCGTACTTGAACTATGTAAGTAGGTCCTAGGTGACTAGGACGAGATAGATTCAAAATACAGCCGGTGTGCACACAGGAACAAGCACCGGCTATAGGGGTACCCTCGTGGGCTTATACGGTCTTCACCAGAGGATCGAACAGAAGGAAGTCATTTATTATACCTTCCGTCTTACTGGTATAGCTAAGGAAATTACGGCTATTCCAGTTGCATAGGAAGGAAAGAGGCAACCTTTAGTCATGAAGACGGACAATCGGACTACCACCCCAATTAGTTCGACTGCACTTAAGCCCCTACATCGCGACAAGATTGTTACCTCCGGTAGGGGAAGTACATTTTTACTAAATATAAGTAAAATTTTGCTGAAATTTTCATAAAACTAAGTAAATTCTTACTAAATATTAGAAAAATTTTGCTGAAGATTTCCTAAAACTAAGTAAATGCTTACCCAAATCAAGTTAATATTTACTCAAACTGAGGACAATTTTGCTGATTTTTTTGCTCAAAACGAGGGAATTTTTACTTAAACTGAGGAAAATTTTATTTTATACAAGGAAAAAAAGGTGAAATTAAAATAAGTTCAATTTAACCAAAAAAATCAAACAAATAGTTTTGCTTCAGAGTATGCAAAACTGATACAAAAAATGACAACATGAGATATTTCTCAAGAGTTTCATGTTACCTCTGCCATAAGGAGTTGAGCTATTACTCCATGATTGTTGCGAAGGCAAGATAGGTATTGAGAAATAAGTATCTGCAAACGAACGAGAATTGCTTCTTAGATTAATATTCAAGAATTTTTTAAACAATTTCAAATGTTTTTTATAAGTTCATTAATAACTAAATGTATGAAGAACTCGGCATAAATTTCTGTAATCATATTAACTTACTTTTAGGAAATAAACACATTTTTATGTTAAAATTTCCTAAATGGAATTTTTTCCATACAAAAACTTTCAGATTTTTTTCTTAAAACCTTGGAAATATTCTTCCAAATTAGTTTGAATTTACTCAATTGTAAGAATTTTTTATTAGATCCAAAGAAATGATTTTAAGTAAATCTACTACCCTTTTTCTAGTAAATGAACTATTTAAGCCATGAAAGATGGAAACTTTACACATAAATAGTTAATTTTCCAACTTTTTAGGAAATTTTTACTGGAGCGTTTGGAAACCACTCATATTGTATTGCCAGGATCGTCGAGAAATATTTTGATACATTCGTCCGACAGACATTGTCGGCAAAATTGCATTTCAGTAATCCATCTATCAGTACACTCAAAGGAATATGTCAGTAAAAGAAAGCAGAAAGTCTACTGAAAGAGCAGATTTTCTGCTGTTAAAAAAGAGACAGCAGATTTGTATCTGGTGAGATGGTAAATAGCTGTTTGCTGCTTTTAGCAATATATATGATATGCATATTGTCCCAAGCTAATATAAAAGAAAATTCGAGCTAAACTCGCTTATGAACGCTTATCTATTTTTATATTTTAATTAACAACAGCCAATTTTAGCAGACTGCAAACTCTTTAGCAGTGTGAATGGTGATGTAAGATTGCAGAAAACTGCTGTTATGCCAAAGCTGTAATAGCAGAAATGTGTCTGCTGATAGGCAGCAGACAATCGCTGCTTTTATTAACAGACTTGTTCTCTAAGTGTATAACTTTTTTTAAATAGTTGCTTGAAATTACATACATACATATCGAGGGCTTATATTCATAAGTGGCTATGAACAAAAACATAACTTTTCAGGAGAGCGAAAAAACTGATTTTCTCCTTAATGTTGTATGGAAATCGCATTTTCTGTGATGTACACAGCGAATTTAAAGATTCCAGTTTCATCCATCAGATTGGTTGCTTGTAACATATATGTAGCCAGTCACGAAAATCGCTGCAATTGATGAAAAATCCAAAATTCGCCATTGCAATTCCTTATATTTTAACTTTCTTCATTCATAATTCTGAAACTTTCATACACAAATATTCCCCATGAAGTCAGCAATCACATGCCATAGAATTATTTTGGTATTCTCAATATAATAAAAAGTTACGCCGATGTTTCTAAATATACTTTTCACAATTTTTGACTTAACAGCCACCATTTTTCCTATTTTAGCTTCATAACTGGGGAATTAAAATGCTATTAACGCGAAGTGATGGAATTTGATAGTAGGATATGCCCTAAATCTAGAAAAATGTTTTAAACAAAATCGTTGTAGCGAATTATAACCTTTATTTTATTTATTTCTATTATTTTATTTATTCTATTATTTTTATGTTCATATCCACTTATGCAGTCACAAACTAACGTGCGAGGGGATATCCAAATCAAAAAATTAAAAAAAAGGGTTTAGAAAAAAATCTTTTCCAAATTTATATGACAGATGACATCCAAATCTGAGAATAGTTTGGCATCAAAAACTCATTTTCGAGAAAACGGTTCATAGCCACTTTTAGATATAAGCCCTCGATATATATTTTGAAGAAATATTACACAAAAAACGATCAAATTCCTCGGCGATAAACCCTTCAGTGCCACATTTTTTTGGATATGCTTCTTGACGAAGTATGGGTCTAAATAGGATGTCTAAAGTGTTTTGGAGTTTTTAGTTTATATAGGACATGAGTAACAGGATGTTTACTCAAAATCTTTATACGCATATTCCGATTAAATAAAAAATATTTGGAAATGTTTCTACATTTTTATAATCTTAAATATGTAAAAAACCAAATAATTGGTATTTTAGAGTTTCGTTTTCCTACGTAGATCCATGTTACTGAATTTGTTGTTTCTCTTTTGAATAATACTTGTTACATATGTACAAAAAGCATTGGACATAAGTGATAAATATAACACAAATTTTAGTAAGTTAACACTCATTTCTTATTGTTTCGCAACTTTTAGTAGATTTTAAAATAGAGACCTACACGCAGAGAAAAAATGCATTTCGTACAAACGAAATTTTAGACACGTGAACATCGTTTTTGAGATTCTTTTGTGGGAAAAATTAGTTTGTTTGCGGTAAACATGTCATCAGTTCTGGTAAATGAACAAAGAGAAATACGTTTATGTATATCAAACAGTATTCTTCGTTTGTCGAAATGGATTTGTATTATAATTGCAAACTCCCAAAACATTGGAAGTAACAGAAACCGTTGTTGTTGCATTTGTGATGAAAATAGGACACATCGGTTCAGATTTAGATACAGCTCCATAAAAATGTCCAATCGCAAATGTTGCATCTTAACGCTCTACAAGCATCAAGCAAATTATTTGCTTTTATTAAGAATATTTTTGATTTCATTATGAATCATAGCGATTCTTATCTACACTTTTTTAAAATTACTAAACGATTTTGTTATTAAATTTCCAAACTTTTATTGCAGTACACAACTAAAATTTAAAAAAAAAATAAAAATTTAAAAAAATTTCCGAACAATTTGGTGTCCAGTAGCGAAATTAGCACTACACAATCTTGAAATTGGCACAATTCGTTTAGTTTGTTTGTATTTTTCATAACCTTTGTCCGAAATTCAAGAAAGTGTTCACGATTTTTTATGTAATTTTCGTGTTTTCATGATTTTACTACCAAATTGCCATTTCAGACAAGTTATTTTAAAAAGACATTAAAAATTCTACATTTTATTGCTTCAGAAAGTATAGAAGGTTTTAAAAAGTATATGTTCGAAACCTCTCTGGGAGTTTATGCACATTACTATATTTGTTTACTATTTGAAACTATAATGTATACTTCTGCGCACTGTTTAAAATCGACTACTATAAATAAATAAAATGCTTTAATTGTGAAAGTGAACATGCCTAAATATTAGGCGATTGTCAGTCGCCATTATGAAGAAGCATTTTCAGATACAGACAAAGTGATAAGAAAAGTATAAATTTTAAAGATATGCCCATTTGCCCCATCCTCCGCCCAAATGTATAAATTTCGAAAAAAAAACATTTTTTGAGTCTTCATAATCAGAATGTATACACCAAATTTCATGATTTCAACTTCAGCGGTTTGGTAGGTCCCATTTTTATCCCCTTTTTTGCATTTTACCCCTTAAAAGTACGACTTTCGAAAATCTATGTATTTAACGTGTCTATGCAATTAGAGGGATGTACACATCGAATTTCATCATTCTTGCTGTAGCCTTTTTGTTGTTGCCATTTTTATCCCTCTGCTCCCATTGAACAAATTTGGAAAAAGTCTTGTTATTCTTCGTGTCTACTCAGTCAGAGGAATGTATACAGCGAATTTCAGGGTTCTAGCTGCAACCATTTGTTTGGTACCATTTGTATCCCCTTTTTCCATTTTACACCCTAAATGTACGAATTTCGAAAAATTCTTTTATTTTATGTGTCTACGCTATCATTGTGTGATATTTTTATGCTCATTACTATATTTGTTTACTATTTCAAACTATAATCTCTACTTATGCGCACTGTTTAAAATCGACTACTATATATAAATAAAATGCTGAAATTGTGAAAGTGAACATGCCTAAATATTAGGCGATTGTCAGTCGCCATTAGAAAGAAGCATTTCCAGATACAGACAAAGTGATAAGAAAAGTATAAATTTTAATAAATAAAATTTCGCCCCATTCTCCGCCCAAATGTACAAATTTCGAAAAAAAAAACCTTTTTCGAGTCTTCATAGTCAGAATGTATACACCAAATTTCATGATTTCAACTTCAGCGGTTTGGTAGGTCCCATTTTTATCCCTATTTTTATACCCTCCACCTCCAGGATGGGGGTATACTAACTTTGTCATTCCGTTTGTAACACCTTGAAATATCGACCTGAGACCCTATAAAGTATATATATTCTTGATCGTCATAAAATTCTAAGACGATCTAGCAATGTCCGTCCGTCCGTCCGTCCGTCCGTCCGTCCGTCCGTCTGTCCGTCTGTTGAAAGCACGCTAGCATCTAAACGAACGGAGCTAGAACGTTCAAATTTTCCATAAATGCGTCTTATAGTCGTAGATCGGTTGGGATTGAAACGGGGCGAAATCGGCCCAAAGGGAAAAATTTTTCCCTCACAAGGACTAAAAATACCCATAATAATCCCTAATATTTTAGCGTATTTAAGCATGTTTTTTGAATATTTCTGTTTATATTTGCTTGATATTTGGTAAGTGCAATCCCCTTATAGCAAAAACGTGCTCCATAAAGTGATTCTTATTTGAAGGGGGTGAAATGGGGCAAAAAAGGGATAAAAATGGTACATATTAAACGACAACAGCTAGAAACACGAAATTCGGTGTGCACATTCCTCTAATTGAGTAGATACATAATATAAAAGTATTTTTTCCAAATTCGTACTTTTAAGGGGTAAAATGGGAATAGAGGGATAAAAATGGTACCAACCAAACGGTTGTGCCTAGAATAATGAAATTCGGTGTATACATTCCTCTGATTGCATAGACAAGTAAAATGAACGGATTTTTAAAAATTCGTACTTTTTGGGGTTAAACTGAAAAAAGGGGATAAAAATAGTACCAATCAAATGACCGTAGCTAGAATCATGAAATTCGGAGTATACATTCCTCTGACTGTGTAGACACGGGAAATAAACTGATTTTTCGAAATTCGTACTTTTTGGGGACAAAATAGAAAAAGGGGATAAAAATAGTACCAACCAAATAACCGCAGCTAGAGTCGTGAAATTCGGAGTATACATTCCTTTGACTACGGAGACATGAAAAATAAAGGGTTTTTTCCAAATTCGTACTTTCAAGGGATACAATGGGTACGGAGGGATAAAAATGGTACCAACTAAACGGCTACACCTAGAATAATGAAATTCGGTGAATACATTCCTCTGATTGTGTAGACACTTAAAATAAACAGATTTTTCGACATTCGTACTTTTTGGGATTAAAAAGAAAAAAAAGGGATAAAAATAGTACCAATCAAATGACCGCAGCTAGAGTCAGAAAATGCGGAGTATACATTCCTCTGACTGCGTAGACATGGAAAATAGACGAATTTTTCGAAATTCGTACTTTTTGGGGTTAAAATAGAAAAAGGGGATACAAATAGTACCAACCAAATGACCGCAGCTAGAGTCATGCAATTCGGAGTATACATTCCTCTGACTGCGTAGACACGAAAAATAAACGGATTTTTCGAAATTCGTACTTTCAAGGAATACAATGGTACAGGGGGATAAAAATAGTACCAACTAAACGACTACAGCTAGAATGATGAAATTCTAATTGCGTAGAAATGTCAAGGGGGTAAAAATGTTACCAACCAAATGGGCGCAGCTGGAGCCATGGAATTCGGTGTATACATTCCTCTGACTGCATAGACACGCAAAATAAAAAGTTATTTTCCAAATTCGTACTTTTTATTTTACGGCAAAAATTGGTTGAATCATGAAGTTAGGTTATTTTGCACTATGTACGTCTGATAATGGATTTTCAAAATTTGTACTTTTGGAATTAAAATATAATGGAAGTACAACCAAATACAGCACCCACTATCTTCCAATATTTATGGTATTTAAGCTTTTTGAAAATATAAATATAAGAATATTTATTTTTTGTTTTTGAAATAGATAATGGTTTGATATAATTAAAATATTATATTTATTTATATAATTATTTTTTCAATATTTGTATTTGTTTTGGTTTGGCTATATTACAAAATTTATATTTTCCTGTAATATTACTGCACTTCTACGAAAACTGACAACCTCTGTGGAATGCAATCCATGGTGGAGGGTATATAAAGTTCGGCCCGGCCGAACTTAACTCCGTTTTTACTTGTTAATTATATCCCTTAAAAGTACGAATTTCGAAAAATCCCTCTATTTCACGTGTCTATGCAATTAGAGGGCTGTACACACCGAATTTCATGATTCTAGCTGTTGTCGTATCATTGGTAGCAAATTTTATCCCTTTTTGTCCCATTTCGCCCGCTAAAACGTATATATTCTTTGTGGTACTTCCAAGCTACAAGAGGAATGTCCGCAACAAATTTCAAATGTATGAAAATCAGAAATTTAATTAATAAGCCAATTCATAAAGTAAATATAAGGGAGCAATCATAAATACCCTAAATATTGGGGGATAGAGAGTGTACTTTCAGCTACAGTCGTTTGGTTGGTTGTATTTCCATCCTATTTTAATTTCAAAAGTATAAATTTTGAAAATACCTTATCTCTCACGTACGACAACTTCATGATTCTACAATTTTTTGTCGTAAAAGCAACAAAATAAAGTACGAACTTGGGAAAACAATTTTTACGTGGCTATGCAGTTAGAGGAATGTATACACCGAATTCCATGATTCTATCAGCGGCCATTTTGTTGGTACCATTTTTATCCCCTTTTTCCAATTTTGCCCCCTCAAGAGTACGACTATCTCAAATCTCTTTATTTTACGTATCTACACAATTAGAGGGACGTACTCACTGAATTTTTATCATTCTAGCTGTATTCGTTTAGTTGGTACTATTTTTATCCCCTGTAGCCATTGTATCCATTGAAAGTACGAATTTGGAAAAAACGTTTCATTTTTCGTGTCTACGCAGTCAGCGGAATGTATACTCCGAATTTCATGATTCTAGCTGCTGTCATTTGGTAGGGACTATTTTTATCCCCTTTCTCCATTTGAACCCCAAAAAGTACGAATTTTGTAAAGTTCTTTTATTTTACGTGTCTACGCAATCAGAGGAATGTATATATCGAATTTCATTATTCTAGGTGCAGCCGTTATGTTGGTACTATTTTTATCCCTCTATCCCCATTTAACCCCTTAAAAGTACGAATTTAGAAAAAATACTTTTATATTATGCATCTACTCTACTAGAGGAATGTACACGCCAAATTTCGTGTTTCTATCTGTTGTCGTTTGATAGGTACCATTTTTATCCCTTTTTGTCCCATTTCGTCCCCTACAAACAAAAATCACTCTATGGTGCCCTTTTATGCTATAGAGGGAATGCACATTGCAAATATCAACTAAATACAAGCTAATGTGTTCAAAAAACAGGCTGAAATACTCTAAATATTAGGAGTATTTTCAGTCCTTGTGAGGGAAAAATTTTTCCCTCTGGGTCGATTTCGTCCACTTTCAATCCCAACCGATCTACAACCATAAGACATATTTAGGAAAAATTTGAACCTCCTAGCTCATTTCGTTCGGCCGCTATCGTGCTTTCAACAGACAGACAGACAGACGGACAGACGGACAGACGGACATGGCTATATCGTCTTAGAATTTTACCACGACCCAGAATATATATACTTTATGGGGTCTCCGATGAATATTTCAAGGTGTTACAAACGGAATGACAAAGTGAATATACCCCCATCCTGGAGGTGGAGGGTATAAAAATCACTCTATGGTGCCCTTTTATGCTATAAAGGGAATGCGCATTGCAAATATCAACTAAATACAAGCTAATATGTTCAAAAAACAGGCTGTAATACTGTAATAATTAGGGGTATTTTCAGTCCTTCTGAGGGAAAAATTTTTCCCTCTCAGTCGATTTCGCCCACTTTCAATCCCAACCGATCTACAACCATAAGATACATTTAGGAACAATTTGAACCTCCTAGCTCATTTCGTTCGGCCGCTATCGTGCTTTCAACAGACAGACAGACGGACATGGCTATATCGTCTTAGAATTTTACCACAACCCAGAATATATATACTCCGATGAATATTTTAAGGTGTTACAAACGGAATGACAAATTGAATATACCCCCAACCTGGAGGTGGAGGGTATAAAAAGAACTAAAGGCACAATAATGTGTGTTGTCGGCGTTAAACTTAAATATCGGACGTATTACTATTTCTGACTCAAGGTTTGTGGCAATATGTACATTAGTCTGACTGCATAGACATGAAAAATAAAGATATCTTTTTACATTCGTACCCATTGGATCATGAAATTAAGTATTTACACTTGTCTGACTTCGTAGACTCACAAAATATGATGTCTTCTATTTTTTCGATTTTTTTTTACAAAATCAATCAGAATTACAGTGAAAAATCATTAAAGTTAGAATTTTTTCATTAGTTCATAAACACAAGGTATAAAAACAATGAAAATTCCAAGAAAATGGGTTATGGAAAAATATTTTTCATCAGTTCACCACTTTCAAACTCACACAGTTGCTTAAAAATAGACCAATGCACACTTCTTTAAAATTTCAACAAAATGGATTGGTGTAATCATTTCGAAAATCAAAATAAAAGAATTAAAATAGCTAAAACTTTAGAAAACCTACTATAACACACCATGTCAATATTTTAAAAGAAATTGAAATTACCTTCAAAACAAGGTATAACACATTAAAATCGGTAGAGTATTTCAGGAGTTACAGGCGATTGAAAGAACACGCCTTTTTGGAAAAGTTGTATTTTTTTCACTGTTAAATTGGTCACAACTCGTGAAAAATTTTTATTTTTTTCCAAAAATACGTATACAATTATTTTATGAGAAGAATACATGCACATACTTAGCACCGCTTATAAGTACAATTTTCGAAACCAACGTAGAAGTGCACCACATTTCACGACTATAGCTCCAATACCTTTGTTGGTTCTACTTTTATCCCTTGTTGTCCCGCTCACCCCCTATAAGTAAAAATTTCGAAAAAAAAAACATTTAGATTGCGCTTCTCGTTGCCAGTGGAATTTACACTCCAAATTTCCCGACTATAGCTGTAATACTTTAGTTGGTACTATTGTTATCCCTTTTTGTCCCGCTCACCCTCTATAAGTAAAAATTTTAACAAAAATCCATTTATATTTCGCCTCTAGGTTGTCAGAGGAATTTACACATCAAATTTCACGACTGTAGCTGCAATTCATGTGTACTATTTTTATCCCGCTCACCCTTTATAAGTATAAATTTCGAAAAATTCATTTAGATTGCGCTCTTACGTTGTCAGAGGAATTTGCACTCCAAATTTGAAGACTGTACCTGCAATACTTTAGTTGGTACCATTTCTATCCCTTTTTGTCCCGCTGGTATAAATTTCGAAAAAATCCATTTAGATTTTCACATCTACCTTCTTAGAGGAATTTACACACCAAATTTCACGACTGCAATACTTTAGTTGGTATCATTTTTATCCCTTTTTGTCCCACTCACCCCTTATAAGTAAAAATTTCGAAAAATCAATTTAAATATGCGTTTTTACGTTGTCAGAGGTATTTACAGGTCAAACTGCACGACTATAACTGCAATTCTTAAATTGGTACCCTTTTTGTCCCGCCCACACTCTAAAAAGTACACATTTCGAACAATCCAATTTTACTGCGCTTCTACATAGTCGAGTAATTTACATACCAAATTTCACGATTCTAGCTGTAATACTTTAGTTAGTACCATTTTTAACCCTTTTTGTCCCGCTCGCTCCTTAAAAGTACAAATTTCGAAAAATCCATTTATATTGCTACGTTGTCGGAGAAATGTATACCAAATTTCACGATTCTAGCTGTAATACTTTAGTTGGTACCATTTTTATCCCTTTTTGTCCCGCTCTTCTCTTAAAAGTACAAATTTCGAAAAAATCAAATTCTACTTCGTTTCTATATGTTCAGAGGAATTTACAACCAAATTTCACGATTCTAGCTGTAATACTATAGTTGGTACCATTTTTATCCCTTTTTGTTTTGCTCGTCCCTTAAAAGTACAAATTTCGAAAAATCCCTATTTGTAGCTCGTCTGCATGGTCATTGCAAGGAACTCACCGAATTTCATGGTCAATGATAAGTCAGTCAGTAACGCAACTCTTTTATATATATAGATAGAGCGCTTACTTCTACTATAACATTATAAATAGACTATTAGATGAGTCTATAAATGCGTCGTCTGTTTTAATTTTTTTATTAAAAAAACTCTTAATTTAAAAATATGCCTACAGATATATTATATATTTTTCATCCTTGGAAAAAGTGAGTTTATTATACCCTCCCTCCAGGATGGGGGTATACTAACTTTGTCATTCCGTTTGTAACACCTTGAAATATCGACCTGAGACCCTATAAAATATATATATTCTTGATCGTCATAAAATTCTAAGACGATCTAGCCTTGTCCGTCCGTCTGTTGAAAGCACGCTAGCATCTAAACGAAAGGAGCTAGAACGTTCAAATTTTCCATAAATGCGTCTTATAGTCGCAGATCGGTTGGGATTGAAACGGGACGAAATCGGCCCGAAGGGAAGGGCTCAATGACGTCACAAGGACTAAAAATACCCATAATAATCCCTAATATTTTAGCGTATTTAAGCATGTTTTTGAATATGTCTGTTTATATTGGCTTGATATTTGGTATGCGCATTCCCCTTGTAGCAAAAACGTGCTCCATAAAGTGATTCTTATTTGTAGGGGGTGAAATGGGGCAAAAAAGGGATAAAAATGGTACATATTAAACGATAACAGCTAGAAACACGAAATTCGGCGTGTACATTCCTCTAATTGAGTAGATACATAATATAAAAATGTTTTTTTCCAAATTCGTACTTTTAAGGGGTAAAATGGGACTAAAGGGATAAAAATGGTACCAACCAAACTTCTGTACCTAGAATAATGAAATTCGGTGTATATGTTCCTCTGATTGCATAGTTTTGGAATTAAAATAGAATGGAAATACAACCAACTGTAGCACCCACTATCTACCAATATTTATGGTATTTAAGCTTTTTGAAAATATAAATATAAGAATATATATTTTTTGAATTGACGTATTGGTAGCCTTGCCTTATAAGCGTGGTTTGAAATAATAAATACTTTATATTTATTTATATTTTTTTTTTCAATATTTGACGTATTGGTAGCCTTGCCTTTTATATTTATTTATAAAACTATTTTTTCAATATTTGTATTTGTTTTGGTTTGGCTATATTAAAAAATTTATATTTTATATTACTGCACTTGTACGAAAACCGACAACCTCTGTGGAATGCAATCCATGGTGGAGGGTATATAAAGTTCGGCCCGGCCGAACTTAACGCACAACCGATCAGTTGTGGGCACAACCGATCAGTTCACTCGAGGCCAACGAAATTCCCGTAAGCAGTATAGGAAAAAGGATGTAGGAGGTAGGGCGAAGGTAGAATAGGTAGGTGGGGTTATATCATATTTCAGTCTCTATTTCCATTGATTCTTTTAATGCAGGAAGATTTCTCGACAAATCGGTTGAGGGTTATTTTTTAAAATTCAGTTAAAACTTGATTTTAATAATAATCAGTTAAAACTTGAATAAATAATTTAGTATTTAAAAGAAAAAATAAAAAATAAAAAAAAGCAAATATTATGTTGAGGATTTTCCTCCAGGGATTTTCCACGGGAAATAAAAGTGCGGGATAATGCAAAACCAAATGTAAATGTTTGTACTATTACACCATCTTTCAGCAGATCTTGATCAAGTTTTGCAGATCATGATATATTTCACATAGGAATGCCTACCGTCAAAAGAAACTACATAGTCCCATATTATGGTACAACCCCCAAGTGTTGCTATAGGCCTGTAAAATCTGCATTTGCCATCGGATCTTGATCAAATGTTTAATCTAGGAATACCGGTCATATGGCTCCATGCTTTCATACAAGTGTCCCTTCAATTTTCATTATTACCGCCATAAATTCTTTATATTAAATCGGATCTTGATAATTTTTTAATTGATCAGTTTACTGTTACTGTTAACGTGGACCATACGGGCCCATGTTATTATGTTGCACCCATGTTCTTTGTTTTGATGTAAACCTCAGTCATATAGGCCTTCGGTACGGTTTTATGATATTTTCCACATCGCGTTATATTTCAGTTAGAAACACTTACTGTAAACGTGGAGCATTACGCATATGTTCCGATTTGTTTACAAGGTTCAAGTTATGACAGCCAATCTTGATGAAATTGGTCCTTATATTGCTTCCAAGACGCAGCTAAAATGAGAGAGCATCACACCGATTTGGATCTGAACCGATCTTATCCACATTTTCTACAGCGGTCAACCTCAAATCAGGAGCGAAATTTGTATGGGTGCTATATCTAAATCTGAACCGATTTGACACATTTCTACAACAGATGATTGTAGTTGAAATATGAGGTGTTGTGCCAAATTTGATCAAAATCGGTTAAATTGTGTGGATTCTACAGCAAAAAAGTTAAATCGGGAGCGACATTTGTATGGGAGCTTATATAAAACTGAGCTGATTTGATCTATATTCACCAGAAATGTTTCTAGTTGAATTATAAGGTATTACTCCAAATTTGAAGAAAATCTGTTAAAATCTATGGTTTCTAGACCGAAAATGTCAAATAGGGAGAGAAATTTGTATGGTGACTATATCTAAATCTGAACCGATTTGACGTACTTTCACTACAAATGTTTCTAACTCAGATATAGGGTGTTGTGCAAAATTTGATCGAAATCGCTTAAATTATGCGGCTTCTAGAGCAGAAAATGTCAAATCTGGAGCAACATTTGTACGGGGGCTATTCTAAATCTGATCCGATATGCTTCAAATTAAATAGCGTTCGTTCTCGACATGGAAAAATCGTTTGTTTCAAGTTTCGTTAGAATCAGACAATAATTGCGACCTGTTTCGTGATTATAAGAATATATGGACAGACAAATAGACAGACAGACGGACATTGCTAAATCGATTCAAAAAGTGATTCTATGTCGATCGGTATAATAATAAACGATGGGTCTATCTCGATTCTTTTTGGGTGTTTCAAACAAATGCACAAAGACATTATACCCTGTGGTGTAGGGTATAATGAGTCACATATTACTTCACTTCTGCAAAAACTATTTTTTAAGTCATTTTATTATAGCTGAAAGAAATATTAATATAAAACCGAAAACTATGCGGATTCAAAAGAATTTGACTAATGCCAAATAAACAGTCAAATGTAATTATTTATCGTTCTGTAACAGTCAATAGCTTTTTGCGTTCGAGATTTAATTCGATTTTGATATCGATTCGAATATTCAAACGCATTCATAAACGAGTATGGCTGTGCACATGTCCCTAAAACAAATCCATGAAACATGGAATGGTTCATTAAAGATGCACATACTGGCATATACTCGTGTTCGTCCGTACTGCTATTTACGTACACTGAAAAAAAGCTTCGTTGCATACACATACATATTCTCGGGTACGTCCGTACTGCAATTTACGTACACTGAAAGAAACAGCAACAAACAAAATGATTCGTTAAGTAGAAAAGTTTCGTTGCTGTAACGATACAATGAAATGCACTATTGCATTTTTACGTTACTGAAATAAAATTTGTTCGTTGATAGCACGACGTAATCTGGTTTATGCAACGATTCCCTTACGTTTATGAAATGTCATTCATTCACTACTGTAACGAAAATATTTCATTGTTTCGACGACATTCCTTGTATACAAGCCGTCGTATAGAAGATGCTAACCATCAGCAGAAGACTTCGAAGTGCTTCTTCAGAAACTAGCCTCCTCTACTGAAGGCAGATGTCATACTTTTATACAATGTTTCAACCTTTTGGTTTCCTATGTCAATGTGCAAATGGAAGCATATGTAAAGTTTCAAAACATCGATACTCACTCTACAGAGTAGGAGGGTATATATCATTTGGGACAGACAAAAAGTGTAACGCATTGAAAGAATAACTTAAGACCCTAAGTATCTTTGGATCAAATCCGTTTCATGACTTTTTAAGATGTTTGAGTCATGTCCGTCCATCTGACTGGCTGGTGTACACGATAACTCTCGACAGGGCCGGTCGCAAGGGAGGGGTTTTGGGGTTCAAACCCCCCCAGTGAGATTTCGAACATATACTTTTTTAAAACCTTCTATACTTTCTGAAGCAATACAATATAGAATTTTTAAGTTCTTTTTAAAATAACTCTTTTGAAATGGTAATTTTACAGTAACAACACGAACACGAAAATTATATAAAAAATCGTGGACACTTTCTTGAATTTCGGACAAAGGTAATGCAAAATGCAAAAGAACTAAACGAATTGTGCCAATTTCAAGATTGTGTAATGGTAATTTCGCTAATGGACACCAAATTGTTCGGAAACAGATACAACTTCTTGACATTTGACCAGAGCAATATCTTATGAACTTTTAATAGTGTATTACAAGAAATGTTTGGAGATTTAATAAAAAAAAATGAAATCTAAAAACATTCTAAATAAAAGCAAATAATTTGCTTGATGCTAACTCGTAGCTTAACTATGAGTGCCAAACTTTGGACACATTTGTAGTTATCTAATTGGAATGAAATCATTGAAAAGCAATTTACCTCTAAATTAATAATTATGCAAAAATCTACTGGCGAGATGAAATTCTTCGTTTCTGCGAAAAAGTATTGGTAACCTAAGAATTTTTATGTAGGGATTTATTACTTATACAGAAGAAAGTACAATACTTTAATTTTTAAATAAAATACGATTTGCATTCTCTGAGTATAGAAATCGAGTGGGACATTTACATTTGACCCACATATTCCACTTCCACAACAGATGTTCACAAGCCAAATATAATATGGCTATTCGTATATTCCGTTTGTAATGTGTGGTTTGTAGCATTTGTGATGCGACATTTTTATGGAGCTGTATCTAAATCTGAACTGATGTGACCTATTTTCATCACATATGAAACAACAAAGGTTTCTGTTACTTCTAAATGTTTTGGGAGTTTTAATGATAATACAAATCCATTTCGACAAACGAAGAAAACTGTTTGATCTATCTATTATATTCATAAGTGACTATGAATAAAAATACAACTTTTCAGGAGAGCGAAAAAACAGATTTTCTCGTTAATTTAAAGAGTGATTATGAATCATTCTTATACAGTTTAATCTAAAAAGGATTACTAATTACTACGATTAAAAAGTTTTCGAAATTTTCTATTATTCGCTGTTTTATGGTTCATAGCCACTTTGCACGTTTAAAATTGAGCACTATGAATGTTGAATTAAGCACATAGCCAATAATGTTCAAATATATAAATAAGACTTATCGAAATTTCGATAACATTTTTATGAAATGTTGGCAATAATGTGTAGAAAATGCATTTTCTGGAATGTATTCAGATTCCAGCTACATCTGTCAGATTGGTACCATCTTTATCCCTGTTTCCATTTTTTTTACAAAAATTGGATATTGCGGTAGGGAACGGAAAACAAACAAGTAAGAAGGCGTTAAGTTCGGCCGGGCCGAATCTTATATACCCTCCAACACGGAGTGCATTCCACAGTATTACCAGCAGATTAAAGGATGTCGACTTTACATAGAATTACAGTTCCATATTACGAAAATTGTGATATTTTTATGCACATTACTATATTTGTTTACTATTTCAAACTATAAAGTATACTTATGCGCACTGTTTAAAATCGACTACTATATATAAATAAAATGATGTAATTGTGAAGTGAACATGCCTAAATATTAGGCGATTGTCAGTGACTATTATGAAGAAGCATTTTCAGATACAGACAAAGTGATAAGAAAAGTATAAATTTTAAAGATATCCCCATTCGCCCCATCCTCCGCCCAAATGTATAAATTTCGAAAAAAACCCCATTTTTTCGAGTCTTCATAGTCAGAATGTATACACCAAATTTCAACTTCAGCGGTTTGGTAGGTCCCATTTTTATCCCTATTTTTCAATTATATCCCTTAAAAGTACGAATTTCGAAAAATCCCTCTATTTTGCGTGTCTATGCAATTAGAGGGATGTACACACCGAATTTCATGATTCTAGCTGTTGTCGTATCATTGGTACCATATGTTATCCCTTTTTATCCCATTTCGCCCGCTAAAACATTTATTTTCTTTGTGGTGTTTCCAAGCTACAAGAGGAATGTCCGCAACAAATTTTAACTGTATGAAAATCAGAAATTTAATTAATAAGCCAAGGCTACCTATATTTGTATACTATGTATATATAATGGAAATAACACTTCAATTAATAAAGTAAATATAAGGCAGCAATCATAAATACCCTAAATATTGGGGGATAGAGAGCGTATTTCAGCTACAGTCGTTTGGTTATATTTCCATCCTATTTTAATTTCAAAAGTATAAATTTTGAAAATACCTTATCTCTCACGTACGCAGTATAAGACAACTTCATGATTCTATCATTTTTTGTTGTAAAAGCAACAAAATAAAGTACGAATTTGGAAAAAAAAAATATTTTACGTGGCTATGCAGTCAGCGGCCATTTTGTTGGTACCATTTTTATCCCCTTTTTTGCATTAGAACCCTTAAAAGTACGACTTTCGAAAATCTATGTATTTAACGTGTCTATGCAATTAGAGGGATGTACACACCGAATTTCATCATTCTAGCTGTAGCCTTTTTGTTGGTACCATTTTTATCCCTCTGCTCCCATTGAATGAATTTTGGAAAAAAAACTTGTTATTCTTCGTGTCTACTCAGTCAGAGGAATGTATACAGCGAATTTCAGGGTTCTAGCTGCATCCGTACTTCTTTTATTTTATGTGTCTACGCAATCACTACACCGAATTTCATTATTCTAGGTGCAGGCGTTTGGTTTGTACTATTTTTATCCCTCTATCCCCATTTAACCCCTTTAAAGTACGAATTAAAAAAATAATTTTGTATAATGTATCTACTCTATTAGAGGAATGTACACGCTAAATTTCGTATTTCTATCTGTTGTCGTTTGATAGGTACCATTTTTATCCCTTTTTGTCCCATTCACTATGGTGCCCTTTTATGCTATAAAGGGAATGCGCATTGCAAATATCAGCTAATATGTTCAAAAAACAGGCTGAAATACTCTAAATATTAGGAGTATTTTCAGTCCTTGTGAGGGAAAAATTTTTCCCTCTGGGCCGATTTCGCACACTTTCAATCCCAACCGATCTACAACCATAAGACACATTGAGGAAAAATTTGAACCTCCTAGCTCATTTCGTTCGGCCGCTATCGTGCTTTCAACAGACAGACAGACAGACGGACATGGCTATATCGTCTTAGAATTTTACCACGACCCAGAATATATCTACTTTATGGGGTCTCCGATGAATATTTCAAGGTGTTACAAACGGAATGACAAAGTGAATATACCCCCCTCCTGGAGGTGGAGTTTATAAAAATACAAATTGGATAAAATGATAAATTAATAAATAAAATGATAAAATGATTTTCACACAAGACATTTTTGATTTATGATTTTCTCGCGATCTAGCCTACGGATCCGACTGATTTTTTTGTGTATTAAGAACCAATGTCGCTTGTAAATTTATGAAGTCAGTCGCGAAAATCGCTGCATTTGTTGAAGAATACAAAATTCGCGGTTGCAATTGCTTATATTTAAACTTTCTCTGTTCAGGATTCTGAAACTTTTCTGACACAAATATTCCGAATGAAGTCAGCAATTATATGCCATAAAAATATTTTCGTATTATCAATATGATAAAAAGTAACGCGGGTTTTTCTAAAGATACTTTTCACAATTTTTACTTTACAGCCACTATTTATCCTATTTTAGCCTGATAACTGGGGAATCAAAATGCTATTAACGCAAATCTGAGAATAGTTTGGCATCAAAAACTCATTTTCGAGAATATGGTTCATAGCCACTTATAAATATAAGCCCTCGATATGTAAACATATTTCTCTTTGTTCATTTACAACAACTGATGACATGTTTACCACAAACAAACTAATTTTTCCCACAAAAGAAACTAAAAAACGATGTTCACGAGTCTAAAATTTCGTTTCTACGTAATGCATTTTTTCTCTGCGAGTAGTAAAGTTGCGAAACAATAAGAAATGAGTTTTAACTTACTGAATTTTGTTGTCATGTTTTTCGTCTTGCATTTCATAGAATACAAAAAAGCTGTATTTGTTATTCGAATTTATACATATTAAAGATTAAAAAAGTGAAGAAACATTTTCAAATATTTTTATTTAATCGGTATATGCGTATAAAGACTTTGAGTAAACATCCAATTTTCTGCATTTATCATAGAAAAAATGCGGGGCCTGAAGAGGGGTCAAGCGCCGATCGTTTTTGTGTAATATTTCTTCAAAATATATATGTATGTATGTAATTTAAAGCAACTATTTGAAAAAAAAAGAAGAGAACAAGCTGGTTAATAAAAAAGCAGCGATTGTCTGCTGCCTAGCAGCAGAAACTTTTCTGCTATTGCAACAGTTTTTCGGCATAACAGCAGTTATTCTGCAATCTTACATCACCATTCACACAGCTAAAGAGTTTCTAGTCTGCTAAAATTGACTGCTGGTAATTAAAATATAAAAATAGATAAGCGTTCCTTTTATATTAGCTTGGGACTATATGCGTATCATTAAAAAGACAATCGCAATATCTTTCCGTAGTTTGTCATACTTTTCTGTACATATGCTTAAAGTTTTTTCTACATTGCTAAAAATTGCAAACAGCTGTTTACCATCTCAGCAGATCAGCAAATCTGCTGTCCCTTTTTCAGCAGAAAATCTGAATTTTCAGTAGACTTTCTGCTTTCTTTTACTGACAAATTCCTTTGAGTATACTGATAGATGGATTACTGAAATGCAATTTTGCCATAGACTGACTAGACTTCACGAGAATAATTGAACATTGATTGAATATTGATTTATTTTTTGTAAAACTAGATGAAAACCCCCCAGGGTAAAATCCTGTGCAGGGCCCTGACTCTGGAAAGGAGTTAAGGAATCAATTCAAACTTTGCACATGATAATATTTTTCGCAAACTTATTTTAAGTTCGAAGATGGGCAAAATTGACACGCCACTTCAGGTACCTCCCACACAAATGGACAATATTCCTATGTTAAAGTAAAACCTTCATAATTTCCAAACCGATATTCGGAATCACCTATATTTGGGTATATGATACAAATTTTATAAGTGCACTAAATATAGCGGGTTTTGACAAGCCCCTATGTTAAATTTAAAGCAGTTATAACTTCTATACGGATGATCGGAATACTATGAAATTTGATATTTGGTAATGCTTTTATAGATGTTGCATTCATGTGGAATATGGGCGATATTTCCACACCCCTTCTGATACCTCCCACACAAAATGGCATAAGCTTTGTTTAAAATAAAACCGGCGTAACATTCACACGGGTAGTCATATTCATATAAAATTTGATATTTCAAAATGTTTTTATAATCACTTTAAACCAAAAAATATTTACGCTTTATCCACGCCCTTTTTAGCACATCCCACACAATTGTCTTGATATTTGATCATGATTTTACAATTATTTTATAAATGTGGAAGCTAGGACCATATGCTAAGAATCTTTGGAAGGTACTAGCCACACAAATCAGCCGGACCTAAGTAATTTCCATTGATATGTTCTCTGAGAGGGAGGGTATATATAAGACGTTTTCTTACTTGTTTTTGGTCCACATTTGCCGAACTTTCTTATTTCGCAAAAAGTTTTTATGCTGAGTTATCGCAGGAACGAAACTACCAACAATTTTATGTAACACATCTAGAATCGTTGCCGCAGGGTCATGTTTTTTCGTTGTTGCAACGAAATATAAATTGCGAATCTTATTGGCTGCTGCATCGAACTATTTTGCTTTCAGTGTACTCCCATTGAAAAATATGTAATAACAAATTGTATTTACTCTAATTGACAAAAATGGACAGTTTTTGGGTCCATTAATGACAATTTGATTTTTTGCGCATTCACATTCACAGCACTAAAATTGTAGCACCACATGCATCACTTCCATTATTGTTTTATAAATAAATTCACAGAAAATTCAATTAAAAGTTTATTGACATTATACAACAACAACCTCAGAACCCCCCCCAAAAAAGTATACAAACAAATTCAACATCATTGCATTTATGTTTATACTAAGTGAGGTGGCCAGATTTTATATTGTACAAATTCCTACATCGGCACTAGCAGATTGGCACGGTTTAAACCAAGGTCGGCTAACCTTCGCTGCTCTTTCAAATTGAATATCATTACCGGTATCGTCACCTAAAACATTTCTTTCAAATGCCTGTTGTCGTTGACGAAATAATTCATTGTACCCTACACTAGGGCTAGAAAATGAGATTGAGAAAGTTTTATCTCAATCGAATAACAATAACACGTTCCTCTTCGAGGGTCAAATTAACAAAAAGAAGGAGATTTTTACAAAAGTCTTAGTTTTCCGACTCTAAATTCAAAATTATTTCCTGTAAAAGTCAGATTCTACATTTATTTGAGACACTCAAAAAAGTTTACTAAATTCTAGTCGAAATGAACGAAAATCAAAATAAAAGAATTAAAATGTCAAAAAATAAAAGAATCTAACCCTGCTATAACACACCACATCAATATTTTAAAAGTAATTGAAATTACCTTCAAACCAAAAATAGTTATACAATATTTGTATGAGAAGAATACATACAAAAACTTTCAAAACAATCGCAGTTATCGAGGTCAAAAAACGTACCACTTGACATGGAATGACTCATATATAGGCTATACTTAAAATTAAAAAAAATACGGTCACATGAAAATTGGTCACATAGCTCATCAAATAAATGACAGTAATTTGCAATCTTACGTGTCTTATTTTATAATGTGGGCCAAGTAAAATGAAGTAGACGAGAAGCGGCGACCCTTACCAAAGGATGTTCTTCCTTTTTGGGAGAAAGCAAAGATGACAACCATAATATGAGAAAACTACAAAAAAACTATTCCAGAGCAACAGGCGCAGCACAAATTAAATAAGTAAAAACGCGTTAAGTTCGGCCGGGCCGAGTCGAATATACCCTCCACAACGGAGAACATTGCACAGTATTACAGGCAAACTTTACATAGAAAAGTGCATATTAAAAAAAAAAAAAAAGAGTGTTATTTTTTATGGACATTACGTTATTTGTTTACCCTTTTAAACTATCGGGAGCTTCCTCGTGAGTCGTCATGGAAAGACTCACACCGCAACAGCGTCTCCAAATTGTTCAGCTGTAGTACGAAAAACAGCGTTATGTGAGAAAGAAGACCGTGGCGTATCGATTCGTCGTCGTTCTCAGGAAAATTCAACATGCTTCTTGAAGCCAGGCGACGTAAATGTGTTATTTTCAGTGAATGGGCTTTTCAGTCGCTATGCACGAACGAGTCGCCCAAAATTGGACCTTCCGAATGGATCACCCGGGCGTAGTTGTGGCCATCATTTACATGATGCAATTTCCAAACAGTAAATGCCATAAATTGTTATTTTAACCGATAATAAAAATTTTAAGTTCACTTTTAAATTTATGTGTTTTATTTTATAAATCAAACCTCACGATGAATCACTCTATATACGGCATACTTATGACACTGTTTCAAATAAATTGTGATGCCTCATTACTCATCCATTCCCTCAGAGGCGATTACCTCCAGCTGCAATTTCTTGATTCCAGCTACAGACCAAATGTCCCTACCGTTTTGAAATGAAAAGTACTAGTATTGAAGATCCATTATGTTTCGCATCCACAGTGGAATGTACACACCTAATGATTCTAGATACAGCCGTTTGCTTGGTACCAGTTTTATCCCTTTTTATACACTCCACGAGAGTATTATGTCCTTGTGCATTTGTTTGTAACAGCCAAAAAGAAACGAGTTAGACCCATCGTTTATTATACAGATCGGCTGAGAATCACTTTCTGAGTCAATTTAGCAATATCCGTCTGTCCATCTATTGTTGTAATCAAATTACACGTCGCAATTATATTAACAAAATATAATTATTAACAAAAAGTGGCACATGTAAGTTTTTTGGATCAAGGACGAACGCTACTTAATTTGAGTCAAATTGGTTCAGATTTAGATATAGCCCCATACAAATGTCGCTTCCGATATGACTTTTTCCGCTCTAGAAACCACATATTGTACCCGATTTTCTTTAAAAATATGCATAACATCGTATGAAAGTGGGTAAGATCAGTTCGGATTTGTTGTTCCCAAATGTTTAACAGATTTTGGCCAATCTTTACATATTATATTTCACCTAAATTCATACATGGTGAAAGCAGGTCACATCGTTCCATGTTTATGCAATATACCCACACAGATGTCCTTTCCGATTTAACATTTTTTGTCAAACTCATACATTTACAGGATACAAAAATTCTTCCAGATTTCACTTATTTACCGAATTGAATTGTAATAGGATGGAGTGTGATGGATAATGGGGTTTGTCATATAGCCGGCTCCGTCCGACTTTAGTCTTTCCTTACTTGTTTCATTATGAAAAAATTAAGTACCAATTTGGAAAAATCCTCTTATTTGTCGCGTCTACTCAGTCAGACGAATTTGAATTTTATAATTCTAGCTACAGCCGATTGAATGGTACCAATTTTATCTCATTCTAATTTGAAGGCACGAATTTCAAAAGTTATCTTTATTTTTCGAGTGTACGCAGTCAGTGCGATGTACATTCCGAATTTCACTATTCTAACTGCAGCCGTCTGGTTGATACCATTTTTATACCCACTCGCCCCATTTTATTGGAAGGCTAGCGTGCTTTCAGCTGACAGACAGAATTTTACCATGACCCATAATAATATACTTTATGGTGTCTCCGGTGAATATTTTAAATTTCAAACGGAATGACAAAGTTAATATACACTCCATCCAATGGTGGAGCGTATAAAAAGATGAGATACTGCTGAGGTACCGAAGAAATCATCACAGAAAAATTGTCTGTACTATTGGACTATAACAGATATCAGAAGCGTTAGGACGTACCCCACAACATTTCCTCACAAGTAGAAGTGCCAATTTCGACTACATAGAACTAATCGCTAGAAGTAGATTTAAAATTTCCAAAATTTCAGTGTTGTGCACTGGGATGGAAAATTGTTTCCAAACTTCTTGAGTAAAGAAAATGTAGCGTGTAGGGATTCCAGTTCTTGAAAATTGAACGGGCATAAATCAGACAAATGCTGTAATTCAGCAGTGGGGAGCAAGAGAAAAAATTTAAGCAATGTTGTTTCTGTAAATATGGGAACGAATGGGAATTATCTTAGATCAATTATTACAGAAAGATCTTCTTTATGTAGCATGCCGCCATCATATTCTAAAAATTAGTTTAAAGGAAGTTTTTTATTGCAAAATATTTCGAATATTTCATTTCCATTTTAAAGAATTAAAAAACCTTAAAATTGTTAGTCCAGTAGACTTCTTTCTTCTCAATTCGGCTAACATCGGAAGTAGATGACGGTGAATATAATTCGAATGATAGGGTCGTAAAAGCAAAAATAAATTATAAAAAAGTTTATTATTTTTTAGACATAGAAGTTGGTTATTTTGTATCTCCTCGAACCCAATTTTTAAGTTAGTTTCGCGCCAAATGTTTGTAACACCAATAAATAATCGAGCTAGACCCACCTTTAAGTATACCGATTGGCTTAGAATCACCAGCTGAGTCGATTTAACGATGTCTGTCTGTCTGTCCGTCTGCTGTCCATCTATGCTTGTTCGCACTCTACAGGTCGCAATTGTTGTCCGATTGTCATGAAACTTGGCAGAAGTTATTTTTTCTGGCCAAGGACCATCGGTATTGAATTTGGAGGAAATCGGTTCAGATTTAGATATAGCCCCCATACAAATGTCGCTCCCGATTTGACTTTTTCCGTCCTATAAAGCACATATAGTACCCGATTTTCTTCAAATTTGGCTTAACACCTTATAATCAAACTAGAAACACCTATGCAGAAATTTGGTAAGGTCGGTTCAGATTTAGATTAGTCCCCATACAAATGTCGCTCCCTATTTCAGTTTTTCCGCTTTAGAAACCACATATTGTACCCGATTTTCTTTAAAATTGGCACAACATCTTATAATCCAACTAGAAACACCTATGCAGAAATTGGGTAAGATCGATTCAGATTTAGATATAGCCCCCATACAAAAGTCGCTCCCTATTTGACATTTTCCGCTCTAGAAACCACATGTTGTACCAGATTTTCTTTAAATTTGGTACAACATCTTATAATCGAACTAGAACCACCTATGCAGAAATTTGGTAAGATCGGTTCAGATTTAGATATAGTCCCCATTCAAATGTCGCTCCCTATTTCAGTTTTTCCGCTTTAGAAACCACATATTGTACCCGATTTTCTTTAAAATTGGCACAACATCTTATAATCCAACTAGAAACGCCTGTGCGGAAATTGGGTAAGATCGGTTCAGATTTAGATGTAGCCCCCATCAGGCCCGTGCGCAGGATTTTCCCCTGGGGGGGTTTTAACATACACTCATAAAAAAATGAGTTAAAATTAACTAAAATTTAGGAAACCAAGTACATTTTTACTAAATATAAGTAGATTTTTTTCTGAAATTTTCCTAAATCAAAGTAAATTTTTCCTAAAACCTAGCAACTTTTTACTAAATTTAAGCAAATCTTTTCTAAAAATAAGTAATTTTTTCTAAATCTTAGTAAAATTTTGCTGAAAATTTCCTAAAACTAAGTAAATGTTTACTCAAATCAAGTAAATATTTTCTCAAACTGAGGACAATTTTGCTGATTTTTTCCTCAAAACGAGTAAATTTTTACTTAAACTGAGGAAAATTTTATTTGATACAAGGAAAAAAGGTGCAATTAAAATAAGTTCAATTTAACTAAAAAAATCAAACAAATAGTTTTGCTTCAGCGTATGCTAAACTGATACAAACAATGACAACATGAAATATTTCTCAAAAGTTTCAATATTCATCTGCCATAAGGAGTTCAGCTATTACTCCATGATTATTGCGAAGGCAAGATAGGCGCCTTCGCAGTGGTTGTTTAGAATAATTCATAAAGTATTTAAGAAATAAGTCTCTGCAAACAAACGAGAATTGCTTCTTTGATTAATATTCACTATTTTTTTAAACAATTTCAAATGTTTTTTATAAGTTCATTAATACTTAAATGCATGAAGAACTCGGCATAAATTTCAGTAAACATTTTAACTTCATTTTTGAAAAAAACTCATTTTAAAGTTAAAATTTTCTAAATGGATTTTTTTCCATACAAAAAATTTCAGATTTTTTCTCACTTAAAACTTAAAACATAAGTTTGAATTTACTCAATTGTAAGAATTTTTTATCTGATCCAAAGAAATGTTTTTAAGTAAATCTACTACCCTTTTTCTAGTAAATGAACTATTTACTATGGCTTTGAAAGAAGGAATCTTTACTCATACTTAGTTATTTTTCCAACTTTTTAGGAAATTTTTACTGAAACGTTTGGAAATCACTCATAAGTTATTGCCGGATCTTCGAGAAATATTTTGATACATTCGTCCGACAGACATTGTCGGCAAAATTGCATTTCAGTAATCCATCTATCAGTACACTCAAAGGAATATGTCAGTAAAAGAAAGCAGAAAGTCTACTGAAAGATCAGATTTTCTGCTGTTAAAAAAGAGACAGCAGAGATGGTAAACAGCTGTTTGCTGTTTTTAGCAATTATATGATACGCATTTGTCCCAAGCTAATATAAAAGAAACTCGCTTATGAACGCTTATCTATTTTTATATTTTAATTAACAACAGCCAATTTTAGCAGACTGCAAACTCTTTAGCAGTGTGAATGGTGATGTAAGATTGCAGAAAACTGTTGTTATGCCAAAAAACAGCTGTTATAGCAGAAAAGTGTCTGCTGATAGGAAGCAGACAATCGCTGCTTTTATTAACAGACTCGTTCTCTAAGTGTAGAACTTTTTTAAATAGTTGCTTGAAATTACATACATACATATCGAGGCCTTATATTCATAAACATAACTTTTCAGGAGAGCGAAAAAACCGATTTTCTCCTTAATTTGAAGAGAAATTATTAATCGTTCTTCTGCAGTTTAATCTAAAAAGGATTACTAATTGCTACGATTAAAAAGATTTCGAAATTTCCTATTATTCGCGGTTTTGTATGTTTAAAATTGAGCACTATGATTGTTGAAATAAGAATAAGATTTATTGTAAACTCCATAACTTTTTTCATGAAATCTTGGCAATGTTGTATAGAAAACGCATTTTCTGTGATGTAAACAGCGAATTTAAAGATTCCAGCTTCATCGGTCAGATTGGTCTCTTGTAACATATATGTAGCCAGTCGCGAAAATCGCTGCAATTGAAACTCGCCGTTGCAATTCTTTATATTTTAACTTTCTTCATTCATAATTCTGAAACTTTTCATACACAAATATTCTCCATGACGTCAGCAATCACATGCCAAAGAAATATTTGGTTTCTCAATATAATAAAAAGTTAAGCCGGTTTTTTTTCTAAATATACTTTTCACAATTTTTGACTTTACAGCCACCATTTTTCCAAGTACGATATGCCCTAAATCTAGAAAAATGTTTTAAACAAAATCGTTGTAGCGAATTATAACCTTCGGTTTTATGCTGTTCCTTTGTTGAACTATTTTATTTCTATTATTTTTATGTTCATAGCCACTTATGCAGTCACAAACTTACGTGCGAGGGGATAGCCAAATCAGAAAATTAAAAAAAAAAATGGCTTTAGAAAAAAATCTTTTCCAAATTTATATGACAGATGACATCCAAATATGAGAATATTGTGGCATCAAAAACTCATTTTCGAGAAAATGGTTCATAGCCAATTTTGAATATAAGCCCTCGATATATATTTTGAAGAAATATTACACAAAAAACGATCAAATTCCTCGGCGATAAACCCTTCAGTCCCGCATTTTTTCTATGGTAAATTCAGTAAATTGGATATGCTTTTTGACAAAGGGTGAGTCTAAATAGGATGTCTAAAGAGTTTTGGGGTTTTTAATTTATACATGAGTAACAGGATGTTTACTCAAAATCGTCATACGCATATTCCGATTAAATAAAAAATATTTGGAAATGTTTCTTCATTTTTATAATCAAATACAGTTTTTTTGTATTCGATGAAATGCAAGAAGAAACAACTAGAAATTTTAATTCCAAAAAACCAATTAATTGGTATTTTTGAGTTTCGTTTTCCTACGTAGATCCAAGTTACTAAATTTCTTATTTCTCTTTTGAATAATACTTGTTACATATATACAAAAATACTTACTTTGAAAAATATTTGACATAAGTGATAAATATAACAAAAATTTTAGTAAGTTAAAACTCGTTTCTTATTGTTTCGCAACTTTAAAGTAGATTTTAAAATAGAGACCTACACGCAGAGAAAAAATGCATTTCGTAGAAACGAAATTTTAGACACGTGATCATTAGTTTGTTTGCGGTAAACATGTCATCAGTTGTTGTAAATGAACAAAGAGAAATAATTTTATGTATACCAAACAGTGTTCTTCGTTTGTCGAAATGGATTTGTATTATAATTGCAAACTCCCAAAACATTGGAAGTAACAGAAACCGTCGTTGTTGCATCTGTGATGAAAATAGGACACATCGGTTCAGATTTAGATACAGCTCCATAAAAATGTCGAATCGCAAATGTTACATCTTAGCGCTCTACAAGCATCAAGCAAATTATTTGCTTTCACGGTTTTGTTATTAAATTTCCAAACTTTTATTGCAGTAGAGAATTAAACTTTCATAATATATAGCTCTAGTCGAATGTCAAGAAGTGGTATCGATTAATAAAATGAAAATTTTCCGAACAATTTGGTGTCCATTAGCGAAATTAGCACTACACAATCTTGAAATTGGCACAATTCGTTTAGTTTGTTTGTATTTTTCATAACCGTTGTCCGAAATTCAAGAAAGTGTCCAAGATTTTTTATGAAAATTACATGTTTTCATGATTTAACTGCAAAATTACCATTTCAGACGAGTTATTTTAAAAAGACCTTAAAAATTCTATATTTTATTGCTTCAGAAAGTGTAGAAGGTATTAAAAAGTATATGTTCGAAACCTCTCTGGGGGTTTGAACCCCCAACCCCCCCCCCCCTGCGCACGGCCCTGGCCCCCATACAAATGTCGCTCCCTATTTCACTTTTTCCGCTTTAGAAACCACATATTGTACCTGATTTTCTAAACTTTACATATTATATTTAACCAATAAACATACATGGTGAAAGCGGGTCCATCGTACCCCCATACAAATGTCCTTTCCAATTTAAAATTTTTTGTCAAAAACATACATTTACAGGGTGCAAAAATCCTTCCCCATTTCACTTTTTTACCAAGTCCGTCCATCTTTAGCCTGTCTTTACATGTTTGGGAGATGTCCATATGTCCATACTTTGGTATAACCCAAAATGGGGCCCCATTCTGCTATATTACAGCTCCAGAAACTACATCTTACATCGGATCTTCATCAAATTTTGCAGATCATGATATTTTTAAACTAGGAATACCTACCGTGAATGAGAAATATATAGGCCCATGTTTTGGACCAGGCCCAATATGTTGTTATAGGCTCCCTTTTGAAATGTCGGTCCGATTCATCCTATTACTACTGTATAATTTGTATTTGTCTGTCGGATAATTGGATCAATTTCCATATTATTAACCATATTCATTAAATATGACTAAATATGAATTTATGTAACTGTATAATTTATATGAACTACATAAAAAAGCGAGGTACATACGCAGGGAGTGGTGTAGGGTATTATATAGTCGGCCCCGCCCGACTTTAGCCTTTCCTTTCTTGTTATACCCTACACCACTTCGTGGACTAGGTATTATAAGTTAGTTTCGCGCCAAATGTTTGTAACACCAAGAAATAATCGAGCTAGGCCCACCTTTAAGTATACCGATCGGCTTAGAATCACCAGCTGAGTCGATTTAACGATGTCTGTCTGTCCGTCCGTCCGTCTGCTGTCCATCTAAGCTTGTTCGCACTCTACAGGTCGCAATTGTTGTCCGATTGTCATGAAACTTGGCAGAAGTTATTTTTTCTGAATGTGGAGGAAATCGGTTCAGATTTAGATATAGCCCCCATACAAATGTCGCTCCCGATTTGACTTTTTCCGCCCTATAAAGCACATGTAGTACCCGATTTTCTTTAAAATTGACTTAACACCTTATAATCAAACTAGAAATACCTGTGGCGAAAGCGGGTTAGATCGGTTCAGATTTATATACAGCCTCCATACAAAAGTCGCTCCCGATTTGACTTTTCCCACTCTAAAATCCACATATTGTACCAGATTTTCTTTAAAATTGGCACAACATTTTATAATCGAACTAGAAACACCTATGCTGAAAGTGGGTGAGATCGGTTATGATTTCGATATAGCCCCCCATACAAATGTCGCTCCCGATTTCACTTTTTCCGCTTTAGAAACCACATGTTGTACCCGATTCTCTTTAAAATTGGTACAGCTTTTTATAATTGAACTAGAAACACCTATGCTGAAAATGGGTAAGATCGGTTCAGATTTAGATATAGCCCCCATTCAAATGTAGGTCGCGATTTCACTTTTTCCGCTGTAGAAACCGCATATTGTTCCCGATTTTCTTTAAAATTATCACAACATGTTATAATCCAACTAAAAACACCTATGGTGATAGTGGGTAAGATCGTTTCAGATTTAGATATTATATTCAGATATTATATTTCACCATAAACATACATGGTGAAAGCGGGTCACATCGTGTCAGGTTTCAACATACCCCCATACAAATGCCTTTCCGATTTAACACATTTTGTCAAACACTTACATTTAACAGGATTCAAAAATCCTTCCCGATTTCACTTTTTTACCGAACAGAATTGTAGGGAGATAGAAAGTGGGGTGTATCATATAGTCGGCTCCGTCCGTCTTTAGCCTTTCCATACTTGTTTGGGAGATGCCCATACTTTAGTATAACCCAAATGGGGCCCATTCTTCTCTATTACAGCTCTAGAAACCACATCTTACACACATCTTTGCTGATCATTATATGTTTCAACTAGGAATACCTACCGTGAATGAGAAATATATAGGCGCATGTTTTGGCACAGGCGTCAATTGTTGTTATTGTCCCTCTTCAAATGTCCGTCCGATTCATCCTATTACCGCTGTATAATCTGTATTTATCATTGGATCTAGATCAATTTTTCCATATCATGTTATATTTACTTTACTCGGAATATCTGCTGGATCAATTACTTTATTATTTACCATACTCATTAACTGTGACTAAAGATGAGTTTATAGTAACTGTATAATTTATATGACCTACATAAAATTGCTCCCAAGAAATACCTGGGTTTAGTAATCAAAGCGAGGTACGCAGGGAGTGGTGTAGGGTATTATATAGTCGGCCCCGCCCGACCTTAACCTTTCCTTACTTGTTTAATGTTTAAACATAGATACGTTGATCCCAATGTATGGTGTAAAAATCAAAGCTTTTTAAACGTGGAGAGTGGTGTAACATTAATACAATACTATAATTCTACATTGACAAAAGACGAGGAACAACAACAGTTTCTTTTACGAGTTGTATCTGAATGCCGGAAACTTTCCCGGACACTTCAAAAGCCACTTTACTGAACTAATTTCTAATCTTGTGAGGGTGATTTTTTAAGACTTGATAACTTTTTTTAAAAAAAAACGCATAAAATTTGCAAAATCTCATCGGTTCTTTATTTGAAACGTTAGATTGGTCCATGACATTTACTTTTTGAAGATAATTTCATTTAAATGTTGACCGCGGCTGCGCCTCAAGTGGTCCATCCGCTTAGTCCAATTTTGGCATTTCCACGTTTTTGAGTAACAGAGGCCCAATTGCTGCGAACGGCGACGAATCGATAATTGATGGTCATCATTAACATTGGCCGATACAGCTGCGATATTTTCTTCAGTTCGTACTCTACGTAAGCGTCTTGGTGGTTTAATGTCCAACAATGTAAATTTGGTGCGAAATTTAGTCACAATAGCCCGAATAGCCGCTTCAGTGGGTCGATTAAACTGACCATAAAATGGAAGCGTGCGATGAACTTTCTTAACAGAGCACGCATTTTGATAATAAAATTCAATGATTTGCAAGCGTTGCTCGTTAGTAAGTCTATTCATGATGAAATGTCAAAGCATACTGAGCATCTTTCTCTTTGACACCATGTCTGAAATCCCACGTGATCTGTCAAATACTAATGCATGAAAATCCTAACCTCAAAAAAATCACTCTTTATTATTATTCATTGTATACTCTCACTCTACAGAGTAGGAAGGTATATATCACTTGGGACAGAAAAAAGTGTAACGCATTGAACGAGTGACTTAAGACCCTAAGTATGTTTGTACCAAATCCGTTTCACGACTTTTTAAGTTGTTTGAGCCATATCCGTCCGTCTGGCTGGCTAGTGCACACGATAGCTCTCGAAAGGAGCTAAGGAATCAATTCTAACTTTGTACATTGTAATATTTTTCCCAAACTTAGTTTAAGTTCGGAGATGGGCGATATTGCTACGCCCCTTCTGGTACCATCCCACACAAATGACCCATATTCCTATGTTAAATTAAAACCGCTGTAACTTCTACACAGGTATTCGGAATCCGCTATATAATGGTAATTGGCAATGTTTTTATAACCACTTTAAGTGTGCAAAATATGACGGTTTTGCCTCCTTCCTTCACAACTTCTATACCGGTGCACGGAAGCTGGGACCATGTGTCACGAACCTTCTAGCACCTTCCACACAAATTATCATACCTTATGTAAAATTTAATTTCTTATAACTTCCGCATATATTTTCTCTCAGAGTGAGGGTATATATAAGTCGGTTTATCCGACTGAAACTTACTTACCCTTCACTAGGGTATTATGTCTTTGTGCATTTGTTTGTAACACCCACGAAACGAATTAGACCCATCGTTTATTATACGGATCGGCTTAGAATCACTTTCTTAGTTGATTAAATCGGTTCAAATTTTGATATAGCCCCCATAAAAATGTCGCTCACGATTAGACTTTTTCCGCTCTAGAACCACATAGTTTACCCGATTAGCTTCAAATTTGGCTTAGGTCTTTTTAATTCAACTAGAAATATCTGTGGCAAAAGTAGGTCAGACCGGTTCAGATTTATATATAGCTCACATATTACATATTTTAACCGATTTTCTTCAAATTTGTCCCAGCACCTTATATTTCATCTAGAAACATCTATGATAAAAGTTAACTTTAGATATTGGCCCTAAAAATGTCGCTCCCGTTTTGACTGTCTCTGCTCTAGAAACTATATATTTTAACAGATGTTCTGCAAATATGGCAAAACACATCATATTTCATCTAGAAACATTTATCATAAAAGTAGGTCTCAGGTTTTAATATAAACCTCATACAAATGTCCTTCCCGAATTAACTTTTTTCTCTCTGACGCATGTCATTACAGATTTTGAAGAACAGAAGGTTAGTTTACGGCGAATAGAGGAAGAAAAGTAAACAATCAAATTGGATATATTTGCCGTTTTCTTGGCTCAAATCCGCTTTTGAAGAATGTGTTTTTTTGTAACCTTTCTTTCAATTCAAATCAAAATTTTCCCATTTTTCACATTCCGCCCATTTGTATATTGTCTAAGCAGGTGACAACTAAATTAACTCACACAGCAATTTAGGATCCTCGGTGTCTTAAAAGCGAATATACTCTAAAACAAGTTTTAACTTCGTGTGGAAGGGGTCACGCCAACTTTCCGCCCATCTTTGCACAACTACCTGTGTTTGCACTGAACCTACTCACACACTATTTCAGCATTATAGGTGGCATAGATCTGAATATATTCAATAATAGGTTTTAACTTCGTATGGAATGTACCACGCCCACTTTTTCAATACTGCCTGTTTTGGCACAACTAACAATTGGCTAAGTTTCGTAGAAATTCAAGACTCTCGCCGCAGCAATACTCCGATATGCTAATTTATAAAAACCAAAAAAAAATATCAAGATGGAAGATGGGTTCAGTAGCTATAAAGAACATAAAAACACAGATTCATATGTGTATTAGATGAAACCGGCCCGACTAAAACAAATGGTAATATTAAAATCAGGTTTCATATTGATTTACATATATATTACGTGATCAGTGATATGTACGTACCAATTTTGAGCCTTCTAGCTCTAAAAACACGTTTGCCACGCCCACTATGCTCACAAAACGAAAATCCAAAATACGCCATCAAATTCATCCTTCTCGTGATTAGTAATATATACGTTCCAATTTTCAGTCTTCTAGCTCTCAAAACGCTTTTGCCACGCCCACAGAGCAATTTTTAAAAAATTCTATGGCTTCAAATGTCCGTCCGATTCATCATATTACCGCTGTATAATCTATATTTGTCATTGGATCTTGATCAATTTTTCCAGATCATGTTATATTTACTTCACTCGGAATATCTGCCGGATAATTGGAGCAATGACCATATTATTACCATATTCGTTCAATTTTACTAAGATTAAATTATAGTATATAATTTATATGAACTACGCAGAGAGAGGTGTAGGGTATTATATAGTCGGCCCGCCCGACTTTAGCATTTAATAACTTGTTTTAGTTTAAACTTAGCGTAAGCGAGAACCCCGTGGAACATTCAGAACGTTTCTTGCCAAGATGTTCACATGAAGTTAAAGCTTCTGTTGATGATTCAGTTTGATGTTTTGAATTTCATTTTTGACGAGAGGTATATTCAGGTCCCTGTGAATATTTTCGTTTCTCTTATTCCAAGGTGCGCCAGTAATTATCCTTAAAGTCTGTGACTGAACCGTTTGGATTTTTTCAATATTGCTCGAGCATGTATTGCCCCATAATTGAGCGCCGTAGTACCAAATTAGTTTTATCACGCTGTTGTAGAGCAGTACTTTGTATTCCAGATTTAGTTTCGAGTTTGGGTTAAGCAGCCAATGAAGTTGTCGGATTTTTAGGTTAATTTGAGTTTTTTGGCTTCAATGTGTCTTCGTCAAGTTAACCGGGGGTCCATGTGGATACCCAGATATGTAACGTATTCCGATTGTGGAAGAGAAATATTGTTTCGTTTCGCCGTTGGATATGTATTAAATGAAATTTAAAGTAAATGTTACCTGCACACAAAGGATGAGATTATTAGAAATCCATCAGAACCAATAAATAATGATATAACCACAACTAATTTTATTGAAAACGCCATATTTCCATATTCTTCATAGATATCTAGTTTGATATACTATAATAACATGGTCATAGCAAAAAGAAAGTAAAGACAGCTAAAACATTGGATATATCAATCAAAGACAATAAAAATATTTTGAGTTTAGCTCTTACAATTGTGACAACTACTTTTTATATAAAAAATAATACTTTAGTATCAAAAATTAGTTATGACAACAAATAATTTATTTCTAACAATGAAATATACACCAAAAAACTTGTTGTTTTTGTCATCACATTTCTGATAATTATCACAACATCGGAGGTACTGAACTATAATAATATATTATTAATATTAATAATATTATATATAATAATAATATTGTTGGTCGTAGTAATCATTTTCATAAATATACAAAATATTAATTGAATTTGGATAAGCCTACCAAAAATTTGAATTCACAAACAATAATAAGTTGTTACAATAAACGAATACAAAAATTTCACTCGGCTGTCAAGCCAAAAAAGAAAACAATCGTAATAAAAAACAAAAGGCTATAAATTATTAACAAAATAAGTGTGGAAATTTGGAAACTAAACAAATGAAGTAAGTTGGAATTGCATATATGAAACTGTTGTCTCCATTAATGTACAAGCTGTATACATCAAACTAAATAACTAAATTTTCAACAACATATATTGAAAAATTGTCAAATAAAAGATATGAAATTCTTGCAAGACATTAAAAACTGCACTTTACTTTTGGTTTAATAAATAGTACTGCAGGCATATTGTCTTAATTTTTTAGAGTAACTCGTCAAGATTTTTTGTTTTTCGCTGAATTAATAACTTTATCTCAAGATCCAATAGACTACGTAAGCAAAAATATTGTGGGTGTTGATACACGAGGTAAGACGCATTACAACAAAATAAAAAGAAAGTACTAATATATTAATTCATAATTTTCAGATGAATCAGATGACTTTATTCATATAAAAAGTAGCACCTACATAAATGAAGAATATGTGAAGGCTTGCCAGAAAGATTATTTAAAGCAGTTTCAATTTTCTAAAGACGCTTCAATTTTCAGACTCCTCAAAATCTTATATAAATGCTCTTTACCCAATTTACGGTGGAATCAGTTGCTGGGGACGTTTATATCAAACAGTTTTCCAAAATCAAAGACGGCAGTGTCCAAAAAAATATAAGAAGCTTTGAAATATTAAACGAAGGTAGGTTTTTGCCGTCACTAATGTAATTTTGTTCGAATATATTTTTACTTTATATTCTAGAATAGCAATAGCTTCCTATTACTGTCATATGTATATGTTTCCTTCGAAACCCACAAAGAAAATAGGCGAAAGTTTCGAAACTCGAAATTTAAGAAAGTTGATGTGATAAGAAATACTTTGTTGATGTCCCGCTAAAAGCAATCGATTTTTTTTGCATAATAAAATGAAAACTACTAATTTTAAAAAAATCTGTCCTTTAGCTAAAGAAATAACTTGTGTCATGTTTGGTAATTTACTTTTGAAAAGGAATGTAGTGTTTTGTTTGGATGTATCTAAAAATAGTGCCCCTGAATGAATTTTGGATGAATTGAGTATATTATTCTGAAATGTGAATTTTCTAGTGTGTTAAAATTATACAAACATGGTACTTCGATAGACATTTTTTCCCCAACAGAGGTAATTATGTTTAATTAAAAATCCTAAATGTAAAATTGGCTTCACATATTTGGAAATATTATTATTACTGTATATTAAAATGTAATAAATAAAACATTCAAAATAGTAAAACCATGTTTTTTTGTAATGAATTTCGGTCAGAATGGAATACAAAAAAAATTTATCCAATCAAGAAATGGTCGCAACAACCGAAAATCGTAATCTGGACTACAAAATTTGAAAACAAGATATAACCAACAAATGATAATAACAACAGATATATATAACAATTTAGTTGCAGATACCGTTTTGATAGTTCGATGTACCAAAACATTCTATATTTAATGTCTCTGCAACAAATAATTTCAGTTCACAGTACTGAAAATGCTATTGTTGCAATAAAAAGTCTGTTATACTGATGGAATCACCCATGCAATATTGCGATTGTACGTGGAACTACAAAAATTCGGTTGGCAAAAAATTCGATTGTGGTAATGAATCTGTTTTCTGTGTGTGTTTACACTTTGTCTCGTTAACTTTTATCCACTTGATAGATAGAATATCCTGAAATAGTTTACGACTCACGAAACACATTTTCTTACCAACAGTACATGTATTTTCCGAAAATATTAATTCCACCTAAAGTTCGCATTTCGCCTTGTCGAGTTTTATCATTCGTAGTGTTCGGAGACTTTAAAAAATATCCAATTTAAGGGTCCATCAGGTAATTGATCCGACTATATATCTAAAGAAAGTTGACCTTAGCAAACTAGTTCGTTACCAGAAAATAATCAAAAGTCCTGGTCACCCCACACAGTCCTTGATTCATGCGAGCACGAGCAAACATTGTATGGAAAACTGAAGGACAAAATAAAAACAATTAGATTTTGATACTGCAAAAAATTATGCAGCTAAACAATGATGTGTAACAAAAGCACAGATAACATTCAAACCAGTCCATAGATACTCTTATGGATGTGTGGAAGGATCTAGGGGTGCATGCATTGGAACGTGCATATGAATACGTATATCTGTATGTCATATTTTTACCAATGCGAACGTAATGGAAGATAGAAGAAGGCCTAGCAGGGTGTATGCATTGAAATTCCTTTCGACAGGATTCTCTGAGAACATGCAGTGTCTCAGGGGATGCTCGTTATCACCCGCGGACCAAAAACTGGATAAAGAATGAACCGAACAAATAATTAAACATGGAAAGTAAAAATTATGTTAATAAATCTACTGCGTAATAAACCCAGAACGCTGCAGAATCTTCTTATTCAACAAAATATATTTCATTCACAGATGCAGATGAAAATCCATCTTCAATATTTGTTAAATAAGATATTCTGCTGAATGTGATAGGAATCGACCAGAATTATATGACAAGTCCCTCAAAAAAGAAAGGTAAGGCTTTCTTCATTTCCAAAACCGTCTACATAATAGTTGACAAAACTTTTATCGGTCCCGACAAAAAATCAGACATATCGATCAAACCCAGTGGTAGTAGGACAGAAGAAATGCAAACAACGTTACAAACTACAGTACAAGCAACAGAGATGTCGAGCTGCAATGAAGACCGTTTGCTCAATGAATAATAACACCTCCATCATTCAGGCCGACCTCCATCGTAGCGAGACGGCAACATTGGCACTGATGGACTCGTATTGTACAACTGCAGGAGCATTGGACTGGAAATAATAAGGACTAAATAAAGGTACCAGATCCCGAACCTGTATTTGTGATTTTGTTGTCCATTAGGTGTTGTTTGATTCGTCTTTTGTCGTGGGTTCTGCTGTGTTGATTTTCAGGCCAAGGATAAGTCCAAAGAGACCTGGGAACAAGTTGAGTAGGTTTGGCAGGGCAATTGAACAAGTGTCAATCAATCAATCAATTCGCGCCCAATACTAATTGAGGCGGCAACACCAGTCTGATTTCAGTTAGGTCAATACCACTCTTGTCTTTCGAGGCAATTACGCTTCCTCCGAAGCCCCTCTGTAGTCCTTAACGGCTTCAAAGTGAATGTCTTGCCTGATATGCCCTTTGATATACAGGTTCTATTTTGTAGCGTTGGACCTCGGGTTCTAGATCATAAACATCCTTCCTTATTTGCCAGGAAAGGGTAGAAGTGATTGGGGCGACTACGGCAGTAACATACTACTTCAACAACATGAAGTTGTATCTTATCGCTTTATAAGAGGACAACGAGTTTTCATTGTCTGTTCCTTAAGTGCTGCCGGCGTGCGACTTAAGGACCTTTTTCCTACCTTTAATCTTGATGCAGATAGTGGTGACATGCGCGCTAAAGAGGTCTTAAAGAGGCTATCGAACGTGACACCAAGAATGGTCGAAAGTATCGGGAGGAGTAAAGCCTCAAGTGTATTTGCTGCTGGCGAGAGAAGGGAAATCGACCTGTACGATTCTCCCTTCCGCGAGTCTTTGCCTGGCTTCGGCAGAGAGGTTCTGCTCATTTTTCAGACTTCGGTTAAGTCAAGTTTAAGTAAGTCAAAATTATTTTTAAAAAATTTAAAAACTATGTCAACCATTTCACATTGAAATTAAATATATTTTGAGGGAGAACGAGTCATATATTTTGTTGTTTGACAGGAAAATATCAAAAGACATGTTATTTTTTGTCTCGTGGATAAAGGCAGAACTGCAGTTCAACAAAAGATGGAACTGGTCAAGCAATTTGCAACGCTGTGTTAGAGACATTGGATAGTGAACAAATTCCATCGACAAAATTTATAGGATTTAAAATGTCAGAATTAAATGCTTGAGAATAAGTTAAATTTGGGACTTTATTCCATGTATGTATATAGACCCAATACAAATATTCTTCTCGATTTGAAAAATTGGGTCAGGTCATATTAGCATATCATTTGGAAACATACAAAAATCGTTCCCGTTTTCACTTTTTTACCGAATTGAATTGTAAACGGATAGAAAGTGCAGTGTATCATATAGTCGGCTCCGCCCGACTTTAGTCTTTCATTACATGTTTGTTGATTCATTTTTGATTGGTTCATAATTCCAGTTCGTAATCAGTAATCAAATAAACAGGGAAATCCAGTCACACGTATTTCATGTATTTCGATTCGTGAACCATAATTCCAGTTCGAAATCAGTCATCAAATAAACAGGGAACCAATTACAAAGGGGACATTTCTAAAAATTCGCAATGAGGCATTGAATGATGACATGCGATTAATTTTAACCCAACAAGGAATGACAGCGCCACACTATATTTAATCAAGAGTTGGAATGCAATGCAAAATCAATGTGAATACGATGCATTTCTTCTTGGACGTTTTCGGTGGAACCGAAAAAAATCTTTTTTGATCGTAACGATTTTGACAAAAAATGGCTCGCAAAATTAAGGTGATACTTGCTACACAATGAATTGAAAAATTTGGTTGTTGCAGGTATTCTTGCGCAGACTATAGCCTCCGAATCTTTAGTTAATATCAGATTATTTTCTGCAATGACACTCGGAAATGGAGAAATTAACGAGTATCATATTGAAGGAACACTTCTTAAAGGAAAGCATGAAGATGAAGACAATTTGGCAGGACGGTCCGCTGTTAAATCGCCAATTAAAGTACGGGACTTATGAAGTGATTATCCTCTGTGTAGATTTTGTCTTCGATTCTCTCGCAAAATTTAATTTTACTGGCTTCATCTGAAATTGACAAATTTAGTTGTTGAAAAAGGTCTCGACATTCAGCCAATCAAATTGCCGTTGAATACGCATATTAAAGAAATTCCAACGTGCGAACTGCCGGTAATAGAGTGATCAAAAACCGGCTTTTTTCAATGTCGAGTTTTTAGATACCCGTGATTTCAAAAAACCAGGTTGCCCAGTTTTCTTTTTATGAAAAAAACCGGTCGGTCCGAGATTTTTCGGGTTTTTCTTAAAACAGTAATTCCACAACATGTTGTCGTATTGTACATATTAGTTCTCTGGGATAGACAATGTGATGCCGCACTGAAATCTTTCGAAATTTACTCCAAAAATTCCTGTCTGACTTAGCTTGAGAAACATTTTGGTCCTTTGTCAAAAAATTCATTTAGTGATTTTTCAATAATATATTTTTTAAATTTAAGTTCAAAGAGAATCCCCGTAATTACTTTTCATAATGCAACTATTCTTCACAAAATATAAGTTTAGAACAGGTTTTAACACCCGGTTTTCGGTCTCGGGTTTGATCACTCTAACCGGTGATCATGGTTGTAACGTAAATTTATCGCTCGGAATGAATATACGAAGTCCCACATAAAGTCAGACAGGCAAAAGTATATTTTGAACGGATGGTTATAATTGAATGACGACATCACACAAATTATTCTCATGATTAATATTATCATAAGAATTAACTATGTTAGCATATGTTGCGTAGATTAAAAAATAGGATTTGCATAAAAATCCGCTGTCCGCAATAATTATTTTGGTGATTTTACCAACGCAAAACCAAAAGTTTCATTCGTATAGTTTCGTATCCTTTTTTGACTCTTTGTACTCCCTAAAAAAATTTAGATAGCAAAAGTCGAAGCGTAATGTCTCTATTTAAGAACTTTTATCAAAACAAAATGGACAAGGGAAATATTCAAACGAGTAAAGTTGCACTTGCGCGACTTTGCATTCGAATATCTCGAGATGGGATATGAATAAATGTAAAATTTTGTACATTAGTTAAATTTGATTGTTTCCCTACGAAAATATGATAAAACAAAGTGTTTACAAGAACTTTTTATTTTTTGCTCTTATTGGTAGCTTTACCTTATCAGCGTGGTTTAAAATAATTAAAATTTTATATTTATTTATAAAATATTTTTTTTTCAATATTTTTATTTGTTTTGGTTTTCATTTGGAAAAAATACGGCCTGATGATGCTGCCAGCCCATAAACCGTACCAAACAGTAACTCTTTGTGGTTTTTCGACTGAGGTGAAAATGTGCCTCATCATTGACGATGATTTTCTTCGAAAATTGATCATCCACTGTTGTAAATGTAAATGCATAAACATAATGTTAATCAACGAATCGATTTCAAGATTTTTCGATTTTTCCGATTGTACGCTCAATTGGACGATTAAATTGACCGAAAAAATCACGAAGTGCACCATATGCATTTTGATTTGAACACCCATATTCATAATAAGCCTGAATAACTTTTCCGCGTTACTCGATTGTGTATCTTTCCATGGTTCAAATTTAGTCGGAAATTGAGAAATGTAAAATGAAATGCAGAAAAAAATTGACGTTTAGGTGTGGTTCACATTCAACATCGCCCCTTACAATTGAACCACCCTTTATAACTACAGAAATGTACATTATATGACCCGCCACCATACCGAATCGGGGATATGTAAGGCCTAGCTAAAGTATTTTTCAATATTTCTTCATGTAAAGCTATGGTGTTTTTGGGGTCCCCCATTTGAGCCATTTTGATCAGGGTGAACGAACTCCTTGGATGCCACATTTTAGCCCCAGGGGTGCAGATTACAGAAATGTACATTATATGACCCGCCACCATACCGAATCGGAGATATGCAAGGCGTAGCTAAAGACGGACATGGCTAAATCGATTAAAAAAGTGATGATAAGTCGATCGGTATAATTAATAATGGGTCCATCTCGCTTCCGTTTGGGTGTTGCAGACAAATGCAGAAAGATATAATACTAATAATACATGCCTATTAGATTTGATTTAATACAATTTTTTTGATGAAAAATTTCCATAGAACTGAATGTTTCTATTATGTTTTTTTTTAATATTTTTATTTAATTGCAATGTTTTGTTTAAATAAAATTGATTTCTAAAAAGTTTTAATATCCTCTTTTGTGCCATATTTTTAAATTCCCATTTTGTGCCACTTTTTGTAATTTGTCAACGGTAGCGCTGCGTATAGCTTATAAGCTTCATCGTGTAATTTTGTATGTGGTCATCGGCGAAGAGGCATTCAGGCATTCCAGGAAGGTAACATTAGAAGACGTATTTCTGAGAGCGACTGATACATCAGATCCTCATATTTCCATATTTTTCGATCGCGAGTAGAAAAGAAAAATGTCACGCCCGCCTGCTATATTTGGTTTTGAAATACATGGACAAAACCTTGATATAGATGGTGTAGAACTATATTTGCAAAATTTGATCGTGAGATGGATAACTTCGAACTAGAAGCTGATTGTTTTCATTAACTCTAGGATTCTCAATGACTTTTGTACACTAAGTACGCAATGTGGTTCTGCCAGGCCACAGAAAAATTTAGTAGAAAACTGCCTAGAAAGTGGTTATTTCTTTTGACGACTATGTTAAAATCAGAGCTGTTAAGTAATGATTAGTAATCGTAATCATTAGTAATTAGATTACTTTTTTTAAGTAGAAGTAATGATTACAATACGATTGATTTTATACGATTAGTAATTGAATACGATTACAAGTAATCAAAAAATAATCAGGATTACTTGCGATTACTGAAAAATAATCAAAAATAATCAAAAGTAATCAAAAATGAGTTCGACTACTTTAAAAGATTACTTTTGATTACTTTTGACTATTTTAGATTACTTTTGATTACTTTTGATTTTTTGTGATTACTTTTGATTATTTTTGATTTTTTGTGATTACTTTTGATTATTTTTAAAGGAATCTTGTACATTACATTTATTGAAAAAAAAAACTATACAAAGTTAAGTTAAGGTGAATCCGCTAAATAATTGAAAATCTGAATTAAGCAAGTAACATAAATAAATTAAATTCTGCTACAATAAAATGAATAAATAATGAATTATTATCTCATTTACATAAAATTTGAATTGGCTTTCATTAAAACTAATTTTTCAAAAGAATAATCCGACAATGATCGCCGCCTTGGACTGTTTACGATCCCGGCAAACGAAAACAGTCGTTCAACTGGAGCTGAAGATGTTAAGGGTGTGTTAAAATAAATGAATGCTTCCTTGAGCAAATAATAATTTTGCCAAATGTCATCAGCACTTGAGTTATCATTTAAATAACTGAAAAACTGATGTTTTATATTGGATCGTCGGTCAATTTTGGTTTGGTCATTTGAAGATAAACTTGTGTTAATTTCATCATCTGCAAAGTGAAATCTTTAAAGTTGAAAATTCAAAGTAATGCACGCATTAGCTCACCATCATTACTGAAATCAAAAAAATCGGGCATAGTCGATATGTTATTATTTTTCGATTCAAAATTAAACGAATTACAGTTTTTGTCGTAAAAACTGTACAGAGTATCCAAAACTCTGCTGGTTATGCTGTCAATAGTTAATTCCGGCAATTCTGGGCTTAATCTCTGCAAAACATTCACCCATTTCGTTTTGATGGTTGGCGTTAACACTGTTGCCGTAATTGCGATATTTGCCTCAGGGTGCAACATGAAATATGGTTGAAACCTTTGTCTCAATCCATGTTCCATTTTCATAATTACAGAGGATAATGGTTGCAGCTTCTTGCTTGTGCTTAGTTTATGCAGCTTATTGCACAGTGTCATAAGAGTCGGTATTAATAATCCTGTAAATTTTTGTATGTAGTACAATAATTTATAAATTTACTAGTCGTACCATAATATACGTTGTTTTCTACTTGAAGAAAGTCCAGCGCCTTAGCAATTGGTTCCATTACCAACACGTACATCTCCAGGTACTGTAAGTCTCCTTGTGAGAAATTTGGCAAAGACAGCTTATCGCACAGGCAATTTAACTGTTCTTTATAGCAGAGTAGCTTCTTAACTGCGTCATATAATGAGTTCCAACGGGTAACAACAGGCAAAAGTAACGACGAGCCCAAGTACTCTGCAATTATTTCCGAAGACTTTGGCCACTTGCACTTTTTCCACAAGTTGTTGCATTTACCGAATGTCTACAAATTTTAACATTATCGAATGTGTAAAAAAACATATTAACCAGTTACCATCCTATGCTGGCAACGCAGTGGCTGCTCAGTTTTTAAAATATTGTCAAAATCGGTTGATGCAAGCAAATTGAGAGTATGGCTGCAACATCTCTGATGTGTAGGCAACCACTTTTCATTATCAAAGACAGGCAGATCGTCAATAAGTTCATCTTTGGAAAAGGTACTTCCCACACCATATTCTCTGAATGACTTTACAAAATTGGAACCATTATCCGTGACGGTCATTACAATGTTTGAGCTGTTCAAACCAAATGTAGTGTTGATTTCCGAAATCATCTGCGCAATATTTTCAGCGTTGTGTACTCCAAACATTCTTGTGCATGCTAAAGCTGCCGATTTGCGTTCCAAATTGTCCGTAAGCCAATGACACGTATATCCAAGGAAACTTCTGTGGTTTCCAGACCAAATATCTGCTGTGGTGCAAAAATATTTGCAAGAAAAAATTTTTGATTTTATATTTTGCACCATGATGGTATATTTCGCCTCCAATTTTTTAGCTGCTGTTTGTCTGCTCAACACCTTCACACCTATATTTTCAAAAAGCTCTCTGAAGGATTTCTTTTCCAGAATGGAAAGGGGCAATGAGGAGTCAATAATTGCGTGTATCAGTTTACCATCAAAAACGGATTGCGCTGTAGAGCCTTCAGGACAACCTGTCTTATAACGTTTGTATTTTTTAAAAATTTCATTATGCTTGACTTGCAAATGTTTAATAAAATTGGACGTCACTTCACCACTTCCTCTTATCTCTCGATGACATGCAACACACCTAGCAGAAGTTATCTTATCTGAAATCTACGTAATGCAGTTTGTCTTCTTGCAAATTAATCTTAAAAACTTAATTAAACTTAAAAACTTACTTTTTGTACGTCTGTGTAAAATTCAGCTTTGAAAATTATTTTTCGTGCATCAGACGGAGTGTGTTTTTTGAGGGCCCCTCCTGCTTCTTTATTTGATAGCCTTATTCTCTTGTTTGTAGAAGGATTAAAGTCCGGATCCTCAGTACTGTCGTCTGCGGAAAAATCGCTTTCGAAAATATTTTGAGACATTTTCACCTATAATTTAATTTTTCAATTTTATTTATATTGAATTGGAATTTGTACTTCCGTTACCTTTCGGTTTTAGCTGGCAAAAGAACGAGAACAGAAAAAATCAAAACTGACATATATTGAAAAGTCAAAAGTTTTGACAAACAGACTACTATGACTCTCATACCGATTTTGCGAGCTGCCATACTGAAATAATCTTAAGTAATAGTTTGCTTAATTCAGATTTTCAATTATTTAGCGGATTCACCCTAACTTAACTTTGTATAGTTTTTTTAAATAAAAGTAATGTACAAAATTCCTTTAAAAATAATCAAAAGTAATCACAAAAAATCAAAAATAATCAAAAGTAATCTTTTAAAGTAGTCAAACTCATTTTTGATTACTTTTGATTATTTTTCAGTAATCGCAAGTAATCCTGATTATTTTTTGATTATTTGTAATCGTAATCAATTAGTAATCAGAAATTGTTGAATAGTGGATTATATAATCATTACGATTCTTTTTAAAAAGTAATGTAATTGATTACTAATCGTAATCGAAATTTAACAGCTATGCTTTAGCTCTATACGAAGTTCATTTTAACTCATTATAGGGTTCACTTTTTTCTGAGTGCAGATGTCATCTATGACAGCTGATTTGGGTGTTATTATTATCAACCCGGAAGAAACGAAACAGGACCACATAGCGTATTTAGCAGTTTTTAACTTTGAACAAAAAGTTTACACTACTAATTTAATCGGCACAAAATTACTTTTTGCAATGAGGACACCTGCCTATAGAATTCACGGAAGCCGATTTTTAATGTGTTGCCCCAAAAAAGATATAGCACTTCAAAGTCAAATTTGGCATGATCAGACCCTAGGGTTAAATAAATAGAATAAAGTAAAAAGTATAAAGCGATTATTTTAAAGTAATTAAGTGTACATAATTTATAGAAAATGCAGAAAATAAAATAAATTTTCTTTACTTTCCGAATACAATTCAATTCGGTATAAAAGTAAAAAACGGGAAGAATTTTTGTATGTTTCCTATCATAGGCTAATATGACCTGGTCCAATTTGTCAAATCGAAAAGAATATTTCTATCTTGGATATATCCAAACATGGAATAAAGTGACTAACTTTCACAATAAGTGCTTCCAGTTCAAATATAACGTGTTATGCTCGCTCTCGGTGAAAATTCGTGGTTTCTGGGGCGGCAAAGTTCTATCCGTGAACGAAATTTGTATGGGAGATATATGTAAATCTGAACCGATCTGACCCATTTTCACCATGTGTGTTTCTAGTTGAAATATAAGATATTTTGAAATATTTGAAGAAGATCTATTGAAATATGTGGTTTATAGAGTGAAATCGGGAGTGAAGTTAAATATAAGATGTTTTGCCAAATCTGATACAATATGTGGTTTCTAGAGCGGAAAAAGTCAAATCGGGAGCGAAATTTGTATGGGAGCTATATGTAAATCTGAACCTATCTAACACATTTTTACCAATGGTGTTTTTAGTTGCAATATAACATATTTTGCAAAATTTGAAGAGAATCTGTTAAAATATGTGGTTTCTAGAGCAGGGAAAGTCAAATCAGGAGGGAAATTTTAATGGGAGCTATATATAAATCTGAACCGATCTGACCTATTTTCACCATAGGTGTTTTCAGTGGAAATATAAGATGTTTTGCCAATTTTGAAGAAAATCTGTTGTGATATGTGGCATCTAGAGTGAAAAGAGTCAAATCGGGAGTGATTCGTATGGGGGCTAATCTAAATCTGAACCGATTTTCAAATTGAATAGCGTTCGTCCTTGTACCGAAAAACTTCGTTTTGCAAAGTTTCATTTGGTTTCGTGTACAATGTATCGTGATTACAAGAATATATGGATAGACAGACGGACGGACATTGCTAAATCGATTCAAAAAGTGATTCTAAGTCGATCGGTATAATTAACAATGGGTCTATCACGCCCCCTTTTGGGTGTTACAAACAAATGCACAAAGACATAATACGCTCGTTGTGTGTATAAATATGCATATTTATAAATTTATATGTAGGGCTCCAATTAGGGTCATTTTGTTTTATTTAATATTTTAAATCCTCGTACAACTTCCTTTCGTGTGAGTACCCACATTAACATGTCGTTTCAATACCCACACTGGCGAGCAAAACTGAGTGCATGTTCAGCATATTTCTACTTACATTGCCATAACTTGATAAATAATAATGCAAATTTGATAAAACACTCAGCAATTAATCAAAAACTGTAATATTCAATATAATCACAACAGACCAAAAACAAAAAATCCAAAACATACAACAGATTTGCACGTTTCCCTGGTGCTAATATTATGTATTATTTTAGTTTGGAATTCACAATCCCTTGTTTTTCATGCGCCTCGGCATACCGTCCACCAAGTACTGTTTAAATTCACCAGGAATATTTTCACATTTCTCCTTAACACAGTCCCAAAGTTCCTCTATGTTGGTAGGCTCTCGATTGTGTTGACCTTGATTGTTCCCGATATCACATTTTCCCGAATTGTAAGTGGAGGGTCACGCCCGACTTTAGCCTTTTCAAATTCGTACTTTTAAGGGGTTAAATGGTAATAGAGGGATAAAAATGGTACCAACCAAACGGCTGCACCTATAATATAAAATTCGGTGTGTACATCCCTCTAATTGCGTAGACACATAAAACAAAGGGATAAAAGAAGTGGATAAAAATTGTACTACTGAAATGGCCGCAGCCAGAATCAGGAAATTTGGTGTATACGTTCCTCTGACTGTGTAGACACGATAAATAAAGAGGTTTTTCCAAATTCGTACTTTCAAGGGATACAATGGGAACAGAGGGAAATAAACGGCTACAAAATGATAAAATTCGGTGTGTTCATCCCTCTATTTGCATAAACACGTAAAATAAAGAAAGGGAAAAGGGAATAGAAATGGTACTAACGAAATTGCCGCAGCTAGAATCATGAAATTCGGTATATACATTCCTTTGACTGCATAGACGCGTAAAATAAAAAGTTTTTTCTAAATTCGTACTTTATTTTGCTGTTTTTACGGCAAAATGGGTAGAATCTTAAATTACTTTATCTTGCACCGTGTACGTGAGAATAAAGGATTTGGGAAAATTATACTTTTATAATTAAAGTAGGATGTAAGTACAACCAAATGAAGATTGAAGATAGCTGCCTTTTATTTACTTTATTAATTAATTTGAAGTATTATTTGGATGTATATAATACATAAAATAATTGATTTTTTAATATAAAATTAAAAATCAAACTTAACATAATATATAAAATTATTTTTACAATATTTTTATTTGTTCTGGTTGGGTTATAGTAAAACAACTTAACATTTTCCTGTAATATTACTGTACTTCTACGAAAATCGATAGTTCGTCTTGGCCGAACTTAACACCATGTTTACATGTTCCTTTTAATAAGTGAAATTTTTAGTCCGTTGAGTAGAATTTTACTTGGTTTAAGGAAAATTTTCCTCAGATTGAGTATAAATTTACTTTGATTGACTACAAATTTTCTTAGTTTGAATAACAACTTACTTGGATTGGGGAAAAATTCGGAAAATTTTCTTCAGATGGAGTATAAATTTACTTGTCTGTATAAATTTAGTGTCTGTGGGAGGATGGGGAGTCTGATTGAGAGAGTGCCTCGGTGCTTGTCTGTCTATTTTCCCAGGAAAGACTCATAATTTATATGCAGCAACACGCTTTGCATGCGTACATCTCCACTCAAGAGATTACTGGGGTACTTAAACGGCACAAATGTGTTGTGTGCTCCTTTTGGTGTGTATGGAAGTGTCGTTGCTCCTTGTTTTTCCGCCGGCATTCTTCTGTGTACACACACACACACAAACGAACGTCATGGATAGCCGGCATGTGGGAGGATCAAATTCAGAACTCCTTTTCTATGGGCCGTTTTAGTTTTTGGACAAATGCGATGATGCGCAAAAGATGATGGGATGATGGGCTGGTGGGATAGTTCAGCACTCGTGTCCCGGTGATGTCAAAGGATGTCGTTAAATGCCAACGGATGTTGTCGCAACATTTGTACTTTTCAATATTCAAAATCATGGCACTATCCTTACGGGTATCGGATGATGTTTCCGACTTCATTAAAACACCCGAGGCACGAGCACCCCATGAACGAAAGGAGTCACAACAACTTCATTTCCGCTACCGATGTCATGGCCACGTGTTTCGTTGACTTTTATGATTATTGTGTTGGAATCAGTATTCATTGATTGCAGGCGTATGTATGTATGTATGTCTGTATGTATGTGTGCGGCTGCATTTGGTACTTGTTGTCAACATTACATTGTGGCAGTGTTACAAACAAGAACAACACCGACAGCTGATGTTGTTGCCACCACAATAACGGCTGGTAGTAATAGTGGTGGTGGTGGTGGCAACTGTTTGTTATATCCCCATAAAACCCATAGACCATGCAGCTTTGTGGGTGTTCAGCTTTTAATCATCATCGCATCGCAATGGTCCTTGGTCGACATGCAACTATTACAGCACGTGCGTCGGAGTATTGTTTTAATTGGAGTTTGAGGAAACGCCTCTCACTAGTTAATCCCCTAATGTCCTGCGTAAAAGGGTGGATTAGTGCTAATAAGTTTGTGTTGCTGTACTAATTAGATTTTAATATACATACACACTTATAGTGTTGAATTATTATTGCGGTCCTTTGATTCGTATTTAAAATTGCTTAAGTGCTATGAACAAATAGACTTAGAGAAGGGCATAACTTCTCCCTAAACTGCAGACACTGGACACAAATATTACATACATATACCACTACATTTACCACTTGTTTCAGTGTGCGAACGGGACATGCCTTTCATTCAATTTGGATGGCTCTTAGAATGCTTTTAAGTTATATGGGAATGACACATCCATTCAAATTACAGCTGGCGAGACTTGTTTGAAGAAGGATCACGAAATTTCACATGAAGAACTGAAAACATCAAACACAAAAATCACCCAGACATTCAAACTTGATACTTGTACATATACCATATTATATTGTGTTATCTCACTACACCAGGGGTTTACACCAACTTCCTCTTCACGGAGTTCTCCCATCAACATTTCCGCTGGCGCATGCGCACCCTACGAAAGGATGTAAAGGATGTATATGTATATATTGGTAAAACCTAGATATCCAAATCATATACGAATGGGAAAAAATGGTTATCTATAATAGATATGTATGTACATGGACCAAAATTATTTTAATAATTTCGTTGTTGAGTGGAAGGAAGAAGGGCTGTGGTAAAAGCTTAAATATTTTATTAGATTAATGTGATAATAAAGAAGTAAAGAGGCGTTAAGTTTGGCCGGGTCTCCACCATGGATTGCATTTCATAGTATTAACGGCACATTAGAGGCTTTTTGACTTCACGTATAAGTTCAGTAAAATATTAGGAAAATTATGATATTTTGCTAATAGCGATACTTCTTAAATAAATTATTATGTTAAATTAATTAATTTAAAAAACCACGCCCCGCTCAAAACCACGTCCCGCACACAAGGCACCATTTGTAACCTCTATTCACTCCGTTTTCGCTAAAAGTACAACTTTCAACAAAATCGTGAATTTGACGCGTCTTCGCAATTAGATGAATCTACATGCCGAATTTGATGAAATTGACGAAAAACCAGATCGATGTATTTCATTATTCTAACCGTTTCTCCATAAAAGTACAAATTTGGAAAATTTCATTGATTTTGCACGGCTAGGAATGTACATACCGAATTTCGTAATGCTAGCTGGAGCAATTTCGTCGATACCAATTTTGCCCTTTTTCACATTTCTACTTAAAAGTACGAATTTTGAAAAGGGATGTTCACACCGAATTTCAAGATATTACCTATTGTCGCTTCACTGGTACCATTTTTCCCCTTTTTGCCCCAATTAACCCTTTGAAAATAAGGATCGCTTCACGCGTTCACGCAATAAAAGTATAGAACTTACCAACTATCAAGGAAATACACAGGAGAAATCATTGTTCCAGCTGTAGCCGTTTGGTTGGTACCATTTTCAACTCTCTGTTCCTATTTACCCCTTAAAGATACGAATTTGGAAGAAACTTTTTATTTTGCATATCTACGCAGTCAGAGGAATGTACACAGCAAATTTCATTATTCCTCTTCGCACCATTTTCCGTCTAAAAGTATAAATTACGAAAAGTTCATTTTTGCTTCGCGTCTACACAGTCATTCGTCTGACTATATAATACACCGACTTTCACGATTTCAACTTCAGCGGCTTTTGTGGTACCATTTTTATCCCTCTTTTCCAATAGTATCCCTTAAAAGTACGAATTTTGAAAAAGCCACATATATTACGAATCTACGCAATTCGAGGGATGTGCATTCCAAATTTCATGTTTCTAGCTATTATCGTATCCTTGGTACTATTTTTATCCTTTTTTGTCTTATTAGGGCCGCTAAACATTTTATTTATTTTTGGTGTTTTCAAGCTACAAGAGGAATGCACGCAACAAATTTCAAGTGTGTATAAAACATAAATTTCCCAAAAAATGCTTAAATAATCTATATAATAGGGTGTATTTTCAGTCCTTATTAGGGTCGATTTCGACCACTTTCAGTCCCAACCGATATACAGTCATAAGACACATTTACGGAAAATTTGAACCTCCTAGCTCATTTCGTTCGGCAGCTAGCGTGCTTCCAACAGACATACAGATGGACAGACAGACAGACGGACATGGCTAAATCGTCTTAGAATTTTAACAGGATGCATAATATATAGACTTTGTGGGGTCTTCGTTTCAAGGTATTACAGACGTAATGTCTGTCTGTCTGTACATCTATTCTTGTAATCAAAGTACAGGTCACAATTGTAACCAGAACCAAATGAAACTTTTCACAACGAAGTTTTTCGGGATAAGGATGAACGCTACTTAATTCAAAATCGGTTCAGATTTATATAGCCCCCATACGAATTTCACTCTCGACTTGAATCTTTTTACTCTAGATGCCATATATTTTCACAGATTTTTCTTCAAAATTACCAAAACATCTTATATTTAAACTAGAAACACCAGCGGTGGAAATGTGTTAGATCAGTTCAGATTTATATATAGCTCCAATACGAATTTCGCTCCCGATTTGACTTTTTCCGCTCTAGAAACCACATATCTTATCTGATTGTATTCAAAGTTTAAATGACATCTTACCTGAACACCTAAGGTCAGATCGGTATTCAGGTATTCCAGTCACACGTATTATCAGTCGCATTAGAGGGAAACATTTTCCCTCAGGGCCAATTTCGCCTATTTGCATTTTTTTATTCCAGACCAATTGTTTCGCGTCATAGTTGAATGCATACACATAATTTCATGTTTCTAGCTAAAACTGTTTCCTTGGTACCAGTTTTATTATACCCTCACTCTACAGAGTAGGTATCATTCGGGACAGAAAAAAGTGTAACGCATTAATGGTTCATAACTTTTTAAGGTGTTTGAGCCATGTCCGTCCGTCCATGCGTCTGTCTGGCTGGCTGGTGTACACGATAACTCTCGAAAGGAGTTAAGGAATCAATTCAAACTTTGCACGTGGTAAAATTTTTCCCAAACTTAGTTTAAGTTCGAAGATGGGCAAAATTGCCACGCTCTTCGGGTAACTCCCACACAAATTACATTAACCCACGTAAAATTAAAGTTCTTATAACTTCTATACGAATGAACATAATACTCTTAAATATGATATTGACAATGCTTTTGTAGATGTTATACCCACAAAGAAAATGGGCGCTAGTGCCACACCTCTTCGGTTACCTCCCACACAAATTGACATAAGCTATGGTTAAAATAAAACTGACATATCTTCCATACGGATAGTCGAAATTAGTTGCAATTTTATATTTGAAAGTGTATTTATAATCTCATTAAACGTATAAAATATTTATGCTTTTGCCACGCCCCTTCTAGTACCTCCCACACAATTGTCCCTATCCTATGTGAAATTATATCCTTTATAACTTCAATACCGGCATCTGAAATCCGTTTCTGGCATAAAGAGTGCGGACCTAAGTAATATAAGAGTTCTCAAAATTCCCAAACAAATGCTTGGAATTTTGATTTTGAGAGTGAGGTTATATATAAGTCGGTTTAACCGACCGAAACTTACTTACTTGTTTTATTTTCATTTCGACCTTAAAAAGTACGAATTTGAGGAAGTACTCCTTTTTTGCTTGTCTACGCAGTCAGACGAATGTAAACAAAGAATTTCGTTTGCTTGATACCAATTTCATCCCGAATATCGAAAGATATCTTTATTTTCCTCGTCTATTCAGTCTGAGCAATACACACACCGAATTCCACTATTCTAACTGAAACCGTTTGGTTGGTACTATTTCTATCCCCTTTCACGTCAAAAAGTACAAATTTAGAAAAATTCATTTATGTTTCGCGTCTATGAATGTCGGATGAATGTATACACTGAATTTCATGATTTCCACTTCAGCGGTTTGTGTGGTACCATTATTATCCCTCTTTTCAATTTATACTTACTTATAAAAGTACGAATTTTGAAAAATCCATCTAATTTACGTGTGTACGCAATTGGAGAGATGTGCATTCCAAAATTCATGTTTCTAGCTGTTATCGTATTCGTACTATTTGTATCCCTTTTCGTCCCATTAGGCCTGCTAAAAAATTTGTTTACTTTTTGGTGTTTTTACTCCACAAGAGGAATGTACGCAACAAATTTCATGTGCACATAAAGCAGAAATTGAAAAAAAATGCTTAAATATTCTAAACTAGCTGACCAGACAAAAATTGTCCTGTCCATATTTCAATTAGTTTGTGATCGTCGCACAGTAGCGCCCGTAGAGCAAACGAGGTTGCAAAAATCAAAATTTTCATGAGCGCCTACGAAGTTTTGAATAAACCGATGTTATAGGAAACTTTTCAACGATTCCAAATCTGCCACTCTTAATAATATCACATTTTTAGTTTAGAAGATATAGCCGTTCAAAGTTGACCGACTTTCGGTTTTCAAAAAAACACACAATTTTTAGTGAATTTGTTGCGATTTCAGGTGTAATATCACGAAAAATAGGTAACGAATCGCCTTATTTTTTGTTTGTATTGATTGATGTATTTATTAAATGTATAATGATAAAAAATTAACTGTTTGCTTTGTGTTTCTCTGGTAAATCACTATTTAAAAACTATCTAACTTTGACGGAAAATAAAAAATCTATATTTGCCATATTTGCAAAACCTGTTCATTGATTATTTCTTTAAATAATTCAAAAATTTTAGCTGCCCGTACGTGCCCGTTTGGCTTCTAGAGGTAAACAAGGTTAAAAAGACATGGTTGCAGAAATTGTATGGCGTCCATCCCTTATATGTTTTGACTGACAGTAGTTTGATCTAATAGTTTGAAAAACTACTCATTGAAATTAGCAGGTACGTACCTCACTTAAACAATACTTTGGCGTACAAATGTGCCTACAGGTAGGCACAAATCTTATTTGGACACGTGCATAATATCAAAATTGCATTATTCAGCCTAAATCCATATGTATGCAGGGAACAGGTAAATTTTTCGGCATGGTAGCATAAGCCTATATATTGCAAATGGTCAAGAACTATATTGACTTATGGTCCCTACAGGTAGGCACAAATCTTATTTGGACACGTGCATAATATCAAAATTGCATTATTCAGCCTAAATCCATATGTATGCAGGGAACAGGTAAATTTTTAGGCATGGTAGCATAAGCCTATATATTGCAAAATAAGGATAATGCCTGGATTACTCTACGACTGAAAGTTGGCGCAACAATTACTGAAATCAAATTGACAATCAAATCGTGAAAAGATTGGGAACGATCTTAGATGTTTTAAACTGCAAAGAAAATGTCAATTCTACAAAATATGGAGAATATGCGTCGAAAACTGCATCTCTTTTAGCAGAAATGTATCCACAGAAGAAGTTGACCCCGACCGTCCATAAAATATTGGCGCATGGCAAAGATATAATTGAGTACCAGCCTTTGCCAATTGGAGAGCTTTCTGAAGGAGCACAGGAGTCTCTTAACAAATTTTATAAAAAATATAGATTGCAACACATTCAAAGCATCAAGGGTAAGGCAAAATGAGGACCTCTACAACATGTTGGCAGCATCTTCCGATCCACTTATTTCTTCCCTGCGGCATGTGAAGTCAAGAATAGAGTTAGAAAATAATTATAGTTTAGAAATGGTTAGTCTTTTAGATATACCTTCTCTTACGAACTGTGATGAATATTTTACAGAAAATTGAAAAAATAAATTTAAAAAAAATATTTTTTTTTAATTTGTTGGGTAATAATTTAAAACATAAAACCCTAAAGAAAAAAATAAAAACAATCTAAAAATGTAAAAATAATTTTGTTTAGTTACCATAAAATTGATTTTTCTACTAATTTTAACTTTGATAACCCATAATTAGGCCCCTACAGAGCGTAGCACCCTTTCCAAACGCTCATTTCATAAGCTGAACAGTTATCTATCACATGCTTTTTAAACTGTTCAATTATCTTATTCGGTTCAAAAGATATGATTTTTGCAACAAAAAAACTTAAATGGCGCAACTGTGCGTCGTGTGAATATTTGAAAAGCTGTTGCAAATGTTTAAGCAAAACTGGAAAGAAAAAAAAATGTTCTCAGTGATTATTGTGTCGATTAACGTTTACTGTCATAAATATTCAATTTAATGATACGATCATGGATATCTAATTCAGATTACGCCAATGGAAGTGTCCATGAGTTTGACGGGGAATATAATGCAGAAGGTCATTTCTAAGGCGATTTTGCCATTGACACTTTCAAGCAAGTGTTTTGATTATAATTGTGCAGATTCGTCGTTCTGCAACTCGAAACTCTTGATAGTACTTTATTTAAATGTTGTGATTTCCACAAAAAGGACGTATTCCAGCATTAATTTAGTTTATTGGGTGGTGTAGGCCGTGGAATCACTGGTATTGTTTGGTAAAATTACCAAAAACCGTTAATAGACTGGGTATTTTTATGCAATTTGCTTTTTTAATCTATGCAACATATACAAACTTAATTTTAGTTATATCGATTCTTTAATATTGAGATAATGAAAATCATTTGTGTAGTCGTTAGTCAAATATGATCATCCTCTTATAATATGCATTTGCATAAAAATTGAATGTCTAGTCAATATTCGGTCTAATTACTCAAAAGATTTTATGTGAGAGATCGTATATTCATTCCGAGCGATCAATTTACGTTGCTGCGCAACCATGATCACCGGCACAGTTCCTCGACAGTTTGCACGTTATAAGTTCTTTAATATGCGTATTCAGCGGCAATTTGATTGCTGTCCTTTTTCAACAATTTAGCTGCAATTTCAGATGAAGGAGGTAAATTTGAATTCTGCAAGAGAATCGTAGCCAAAATCTACACGATCAAAATTGTCTTATAGTTCCAACGTGATCGTCCGGAGGATAACAATTTCATCGTTCAAAACTTTCATGAGAGTCGTACGTTAATTGCCGCTTTAACAGCGGAGCGTGCTCTCAAAACGTCTTCATCTTCGTGCTTTCCTTTAAGAAGCTCTTCTTCAATATGCTATTCGTTTATTTTACCCACTTCGCAGTGTCATTGCAAAAAACTATCTAGTATTAACTGAAGATTCTGAGGCGATAGTCTGCGGTTGTCAGTATAATTATATAATATATATAATTTTCTCTACAAACAGAATCCTCCAATTCAATGTTTTTCGCTGCCAATGTAAAATGTTCGATGGCTTGGAGCAACGTATGGCAACACGAACTAAAAAATCTAAATATCAACATTCGCAATACCAACAGAATTTTTCTAGTGTAAATATCCAGCAGTTGTTTTGAAAATACTCCAAATTGGCCGTTCCACAACACTTGATTATGTTCGTCAGCTGGAGATTGCTGTGGATTCGCCCGTAATGTAAATCGAAAATCACCTTCCAAAAGAATCATTGAACTAACAGTGCGCCATAGTACAGATCTTCGAAAGGTTGCACGATTGATTTTCGTTAATTTCCTATTCATCGCAACCTGAGCGCATTTCGGCAGTCTTCAAAGAACGCAGCTGAAATTACTGATGAAGCAAGCATCGCTTTAATTTTGCGAGCGAATTTTTTTTGGTACTGTCAAGAAGGATTTTCCGGTTTCACCAAGAGCGTACAATATGAAAATCACTACAGTTCATAAGCCGCATGTTCCGTAAGCATCTTATACTCGCAATGAATCGTATTCACATTGTTTTTGCATTGCATTCCAACTCTTGATGAAATGCTTAGTGCATCTGATAGTGTGGCGCTGTCATTCCTAGTTGGGCTAATTAATCACATGTCTTCATTGTGAATTTTTAGAAATGTCCTCTTTGTATTTGGTTCACGATTCGGCGAAAATACATGAAATACGTGTAACTGGATTTCCCTGTTTATTTGATGACTGATTACGAACTGGAATTATCGTTCATGTCGTAAGTTCTGACAAAAGTGCATAAAATATAAAGATTTTTTGCATTTTGTCCGAATTTTCTGACTTTTCTTTATAATTATATGAATTTTTGTGTTCCGAAAACTTTCGCAGAATAATAACTAACACAACGTAAAAGAATTTCGCATATACTTTGCTTGAATTGAGACTTGTAGCCTTGAGTTCATTCAAAAATTTTGTAGAAAAAGGCACTTTCAGTTTTCTAAACATATTCCTCTTTTGCGGTCAACTATCCAAAAGTTTTTTGATTTTAAGTTTTTAGTTCGGACTACCACGAACAGTTTGTAACAAAGATCAGTCAAATCTGTTCAGCCGTTCTCAAGTTATGCAATTACCAACGAACATCATTTCATTTTTATACCCTCCGTTTGCAACACCTTGAAATAATCAACGGAGACCCCATAAAGTATATATATTCTGGGGCGTGGTAAAATTCTAAGACGATTTAGCCATGTCCGTCTGTCTGTATGTCTGTTGAAAGCACGATAGAGGTCCAGAGGGAAATTTTTTTCCCTAACAAGGACTGAAAATACCCCGATACAAATTGTACCAACCAAACCGCTGAAGTTAAAATCATGAAATTCGGTGTATGCATTTATCTGACTGCGTAGACGCGAAACATAAAGGATTTTTTCGAAATTTGTACTTTCAGTCGAAAAATGGGGCGAAAGGAATAAAAATTGTACCAATCAAAGGGTAGCAGTTAGAATAGTGAAATTCGGTGTGTACACTGCTGTGACTGCGTAGACACGAAAAATAAAGATATCTTTCGTTACCTTTTGGATCACAACGGGATGAAATTGGTACCATGCAAACGCCTGTAGCTAGAATCATGAAATTCAGTGTTTACACTCATCTATTTTGTTAGACACGTACAATATGAGTATTTCTCCAAAATCGTACTTGTAGGGTCAATATGTTAAAAAATGATAAATAGGTAGCAAGCAAACGGATGTACCTAGAATCATGAAATTAAATGCGTTTATTCCAATATAGACGCGAATGATAACAGATATTTGAAATTTGTACTTTTCTTATCAAACTGATACAGTCACTCTGTTTGTAGCTGAATCAATAAATTGCAAATGGGAGAAATAGGCCCTGAGGAAAATGTTTGTCTCTAATGACGACTGACAGTACACCTAATATTTAGAGTACTTTTTTGAAGATTGCAGTTTTATATATATATATATTAGTAGACTAATATTATAATAATGAAGCAATGACATTTATTTTAAACAGTGCGCATAAAATATGTTACTTCACTTCTTCATAAAGTCGGCAGCCTCTAATCTATCGGTAATGCTATGGAATGCACTCCGTGGTGGAATTGGCCCGGCCGAACTTAACGCCTTTTTACTTGTAATTATATAGATATTAGGGTGTATTTTGAGTCCTTGTTAGGGAAAAATTTTTCGATTTGCCGATTTCGCCCACTTTCAATCCCCACCCATCTGCAACCATAAGACACATTTAGGAGGAATTTGAACCTCCTAGCTCATTTCATTCGGAAGCTAGCGTGCTTTCAACAGACAGACATGCCTAAATCGTCTTAGAATTTTACCACGACCCAGAATGTATATACTTTATGGGGTCTCCGTTAAATATTTCAAGGGGTTACAAGCGGAATGACAAAGTGAATATACCCCCATCCTTAGGTGGAGGGTATAAAAAACTGCGGAAAAATTCAAAACAAGTAAGGAAAGGCTAAATTTGTTTCTAGTCGAATTTAAGAACATTTCTATTTGAATTATAAGAACATCGGTTAAAATATGTGGTCTCTAGAGCGGAAAAGTCATATCGAGAGAGAAATTTTACTGGGAGCTATATCTAAATCTGAATCGATATAACCCACTTTCACCATAGGTGTTTCTAGTCGCATGATGCGTACATACAATACGTTATATGAATTTGAATCAAATTCCATGTCCCGCAAAACTTACTTATGCCAATTTTTGTAGGATCGGACAATAATTGCATTCTGTACTTTGAGTACAAGAATAGATGGTCAAACATACGGACACGACTAATTCGATTCAAAAAGTGATTCTAAGTCAATCGGTATTCTAAACAATGTGTCTATCTCGTATCCTTTCGGCTGTTACAAACAAATGTAAAAGGCATAATGCCATAGTGAATGGTATAAACAGTAGCCTCTATCGCTCACCTCAACCTTCCCATCAGCTTTGCGCTGAAACGGCCATGAGCCCCATTAATTTTTGATCTGTTTTGCAGATATCCCACATATAAATATATTTTAAACGATTCTGATGAAATTTCACACACGACTTTGTTTTGATATAGTTTGGAAATGAAAACCTTGAGAGTGAAGGGTATCATACAGTCAGTCTCGCCCCATTTTAGCCTTTCCTTACTTGTTTATTAAAAACTAACAAAAAGTAAGATCCAGCCTGGTAAACAGACTTGCATATATACCCACACTATGACCGAATTATTTGTGTGGGAGGGACTAGGAGGTTCGTGTCACATTGGCTCTGCTTACATTTTTTTAAATCAATGCACATTTACCACTTTCCAATTTTAATTTTTTTGAATTTCTGCCAAAAAAAATGGATTTGGGACCATAGTGCAATGCTAAAAACAATATTAAATTTCCGAACAATGGATTTCAGACACCGGTATATAGAATTTAATTTTCCATATTTTAGGGACAATGATTTGGGAGGTACTATAAGGGTACTATAATAAATTTTTTTTAGGTATAAAGCGATTTTAATCAAATTGTAACTGATTTCAAAATTATATATCATTTGGGACAGACAAAAGTGTAACGCATTAAAGGGGTGACTTATGGCCCCTTCTATGTAAAATCGAAAGCCTCAAACCCGCCAATAAATCAGTGGAGGGTATATAAGATTCGTCCCGGTCGATCTTGATGTACTTTTTACTTGTTTACTTTACTATTTACGATGAAAACAATACCTAGTTGAAGAATATCTATGTCATCCTGTTCAATCCATGAACTCAAAATAAGAATGTGAAAATTATTAGTCGGGCCGAATTCAAAATATTGATGCCAAAATGATTTGTTGTTCAGTTGCACAGTGTTGCTCAGTGCACGCGATTTATATCAGTTAGTGGATTATGTATAATTTCAAATATATCTCCACAGTGGATAGTTTATTGGAAATAGAGCTTCTCAAATTATTGACGAATACCTCAATCATGTTTTCATTACAAACATCATGCGAATGGAAACACCGCCAAAAGGCGAGAGTGTTTGCGGTGTTTTTATATGTGGACAAGATCTAACAGACAAGTTGCTTTTGTTTTTAAATTTATTGGGCTATATCTTTACGAATGGTGTATTAGGATATAGTGTTCTTTGCTCTTTCATAGTTTTAAAAATTACCTACCTTACCAGGTGAATTTTGTCTGAAGTTTGAAGTATTGTTTTTAATTTACCCCATTCAAGAAACGCGTGGTACATTATAAAGTGCTTGGCGAATCGTGGTAACTGAGCACGTCCAATACTTCGAAAAAGACAGAGCATCACTTATCGTTATAATGTCACTTCATTTAATTGCTCCGTATGGTTCCATCATGAATCGCCATCCGATGGAACAACACTTATGCGTAATGATGCCTGAACTTTCTCACTCCGCTTAAGCGTTAGAACTGCTCTCCGTCATAAATGTTTATTCATTGTCAAGACAGTCAAGACTTCTCCACTTGTGTCAAATGTCGATGCACACATCCGCATGCGTCCACAATTATTAATGCCGTTCTGGAAAATGAAGTTGGACAGTTAGTTACAAAGCTTCTACTCAACTCCTCAATCCAATTACGAAGTACTCGTAAATGACCAAAAACCGGATGTAATCAACCAACAACGGCAGCAACAACATCTAAACGCGTGACGTTCGCACAAAACACATTTGATTTGAGGCACATACTCGTGCCGCTCACCCGCACCTGAACTTCCTTCCGAGTACTCGTACCACGGCATCAGACAAATTGACAATGTGAACCGCTCTTTTGCTGTTCGTCGAACGGTGCGCTGTTAATGTTAATGATGGTGATGATGTTGATGATAATTTCAGTAGTTGTAGCTGTGATTGTATATCAAGATTTAAATTGAAATTTGTCGCTGGCACTGGTACGGGCGCTGTCACTGTTGTTGTTTTCGCATATTTTGGTACGAACGGGAACGTGTTAGAATTTCGTGTCACTGTGTGTCTGACATTGTGCCTGGTTTGGATGACGATGACGATAATTAAAACTAAAAGTTTATAACATCATAAAACACTTAGGATTCATTTGATGTCAACGTAATTGTTTTATTGTTGTATAGACACACAGCCACGCTCACGCACATAGACAAAAACCGACGCACAGTGGAGCAGAATCAAATTTCATCGGCTAAAGTTCAATCTTCTGATCTAGTACAAATTTTGAGTTTTGTAAAAAAAATAAATTTGGCAGGGTTCGAGAATTATATATTAATCTTACAAATAAAAAAATTTGAACGCCAAAGATTTTAAAATGTATGACAAAGAGTTTGACAAAATCTAAAAAAAATGTTTTCAATTTTCAAAATATGAGAAAAAAATATATTTTTCTGCGCACTATAAACAAATGCGTAAAAATATGTCAACAATTAAAAATTTTACTTTTCATTTATATACAAAAATAAAAGCGAGTCATCTTCGGACTAATTTCTAAAATATTGCAATGTTAATATCTCAAAATTCTCCTTGACTCCTTGTCATTTTTTTTAAAAATTATTCAATTTTGGTCGATTGATTTTGATCCTGGGCCACTGTGCGGCGCTCTTTATACCCTACATCCAACTGCTGAAAAGAAGGGGTAATTATGTATACACTACATGGGCCTAATACCAGCGATGAATAACGAAATGTGGGCATTATTTGAACAGATTTTTTTTAAGTTAAAACATATAAATGTAACGAATGTTCAGATATGTGGGTTTATATTCAAACTTTCATTAGCGTAGTGTGTAATGAAGTCGATGTGGACCTATTGAAATTCATCCACTTGTGTGCTATTGACTGAAGTGAATTGATATACATCGTTTAGTTATGTAGGTGTGTGTTTTATGACTGTCGTGGTGGAGTTATTTGTTAAGCCACCGGCGTTAACTTTATTAGTTGTGTTTGTGTATTATCAACAAGAACTGTGTGCAACATACAGCATATGTCCAATATATACATAGTTTCCTCTGCAACACGTTAAGATTTCCAAACATCCAGAAGTGGTCTAAAATTGAACTTCCATAATGCGCCATATCTGAGCCATCCCACATTTCCTAAATTATATTAAAACAGAAATGACATAAAATCTTCTCTCTGATAACGCATTCAAACTATGCTTGCTGACCGCTTGGCGCACTAATTACTGATGGTTATTGTCGATTAATGTTCCAACAAAGCCTGTAAATCATAGCTTAATCTTCTACGGATGTTGAGATAAATATATGGGCAAGTAATGAGATCAAAGCCATGTAACATGGAAATTCCAATACGTGGAATACATTTTATAAGACCCGAAGCCAGCACTTCTAGCAAGCGTCAACACATCGTAAAAGTATTTTCGATACTTTCATTCGGCACCTTAACCCGGTACAACAGTTTGAGATTGACACTGGTTTCATCCTTTACGCAGAGCAATGCTTCTGCCAATAATTCCTTAAATTTGGTTCGTGAGAGATCAGGTTCGGTAACTGACGTAAACCAAAAGTAAGCTGCCTCTTCCAAACGTAGTACAGCATAAAACATCGTCGTCCCATTTAAAGATATGCTTATATTAAATTTGGCTGACAACTTGGAATTTTACCGGAGTCACCGCTACTAATGACCACTAAATCTCTATTCTGCGACATGTTCTCCAATTCAAAATAGTAATCTTGGACTTTTCTCACAAATCTTCTTATTTCCAAAAATATCTTCTCGTTTTTAAATAACTTTCTTCTTTTGACAGAAAAGTCTTAGTGCGTACCCCACTTCTGATTTATTAAATGAACACAACTTGCCGTCACGCCTGCTACTCGTTATCTATGGACCGACCGTGAATGACACGACAATCCAAGACCACCGTGTCGACAAGCTACTTATAGTAGGTCTTGACAAGATTCCCTGAGGCAGGTTTTTCCTCAGTTCTCACACACAAGTAATCTTACAATACAAATTCAAACATTTAAAGTACATGTTTAAATAAAGTAAGAACAAGTAAGTAAGCCGATTTATATATACCCTCACTCTCAGAGAACATATGTATATACGGAAGTTATAAGGAATTAATTTTTTACGTAGGACAGGATAATTAGTGTGGAAGGTGCTAGGAGGTTCCTGTCACGTGAGCTTCCACATTTGTAAAAAAAAATTAAAAACATGACAAATATCAAGTCATAGTGGATTCCATGCAACAGTATAGAAGTTATGACGGATTTAATAGGGCTGTTTTTCTTTAAACCGGGATAACAAGCTGCGATAGCAAAACCGTTAATAAAAATTTATTTTTTTGCTCAAAATAAAAAATTCTTTTTTCACATTGTCGTCAACTACAATATAAATATATGTGTCAAGACAAATTTTCAAAAAAATATTTTGTGTTGACTTTATTGGACTTAGCCTCGATAACCATCATTTTGACTTACACTGGATAATTATCCAGGCTAAGTCAAAAATTTTTAACACAAAATAATTTTTTCAAAATTTGTTTTCACACACACATTGATATTGCTTTTGGAGCCAATTTTAAAAAATAATTTTTTATTTTCAGTGAAATTTTAACATTTTATTTAGATTTTTATATATATATAATCTATATATATAAAAGAGGGTGGCATTAGTTACTACGCTTACAACTCAAGAACGTCTGGACCGATTTCGATGATTCGCACAAATTCGGATTGTTCTCTGGCCAAACAAGAAGAAAATAAGAAACATAAAATAAGAAAATTCACAAAATATCCCCGATTTGTATGGAGTGAATTTACGTCGCCATCTTCATGATAGATGACGTTTATGTTTGAAGTTCACTGGAGAATAGGCTGGATTGTGCTGTCTCAGTGGCAAGGTTAAATTACCACCATTGCCTTACCACCAAAGCCATTGCATTCTTTGCTTCATGGTGAAAGACCAGAATCACTTCATCTTCTATCGAACACTCAGAAATACAAAATGCTTTCAAACGTCTTCATTTGAAACAGATATTATTGACGAACGCGGATTCAATTCGACATTCAAAGTAATAAAGTAACCCATCATTTCCTCTCCATGCTCAAAAAAAATGAATCAACAGATCCAAGGCCAAATTCACCTTCGAATTGGATAATTGCTACCCCATGGGCAATTCGAAAAATCAACTTGATCAGCGCCAAACAATCAATATGGCAATGAAAAGAGGAATTCTTCGAGATCAGCAGCTACTTCAAGAACATCATGCATTAGTTCGGTTATTCAAAACTGCGTTGAATCCAAGTGATGACTATAAACTCAGAGCGGATAAACGAACTACTGGAACACACGAACGCCAACTTAACGCTCTTACAATAGATAAGGTTGCAGTTGTGATTGTTGGCGAAAATAGGTAATCACGCGACTCTGGGCAATTGCAACGAATACCCGAAACACGTCGTTCATACGATGCATTGCAATACCCACGTTTTTGCAAGAAGACGATGGCTATCAACATCCAGATGATAAATGCATTGACCGGTGAATATCGATTAGAGGTGGGCGCTACTCACGTGATTCACGCGTGATCGTGAGCAAAATTTATTTAGAAAAAATTCGTGCGTGAACGTGTGTGATTATTTTTTTTTTCCTTCGTGAGCGCGCGTGAACATGAGCCAATAATCACTCACGCACCCATCTCTAATATCGATATCATAATAATTTTCATTTCAATATGACACTAATATCATCTTAGGTGTGTAAACCACCAAGAAGGTCAGCGCAATGAATGAATTTGATGATTCCTCAAAATGTAGACAACTATTTGCTTCGGTTTCACCGATTGTTTCAGCAATTCCGCGTCGATGTGTACTATATAAGTAAATATACAAGTAAATCTGCAAATATATCACGTGATTTACGCAAGAATACTACAAGGAAAGTTCAAAGGTGAGGCAGTTCTCAGTCCGAGAATACCAATTATCCCAACCGATATGCCATTTGAGTTTAAACGAATCCAATTTCCAATTCGTCGCGCATTCGCCATGACAATCAACAACTTATAAGGCCAATCACGAGGAGTATTTGTAGCCTCAATCTAGAGAGTGAATGTTTTTCGCACAGTCAACTGTATGTCGCATATTCCCGTGTCGAAAAACCATCCGCACCTGACAACAAAACGAAAAATATTGTTTATCACAGAGTATGAGGGGAAATACAATTCAAAATCAACACGACCGTAACCCATCCAGCAAATATTTCAAAACAAAGAATAATTTGCAATGGGCTACAGATTTTCTGCAATTTGAAATGACGTAGGACAACTGTGAAACGAAGTTCACTGGGTCCACTATAATGAATACCACTAACATTGTCTTAATTATGTATATACTTTTTATCATTTAATAGTTCAAATATTATTCACATTTTTATTTTTTTTTTCAAATAAATATGAATTACCGATCTATTTGAAATATTATATATATATATATATATATATATATATATATATATATATATAAGTTACGTAGGTTAGGGTGATTTGTTTGGGAGGTACTAGAAGAGGCGGTGCAAAACTCGTCATATTTAACTTAAAGTGATTATAAAAACATTATCAAATACCAAAATATAACAGATTCTGAGTATCGGTGCGGAAGTTACACAAGTTTTAATTTAACATTAGAATATGGGCTATTTGAGTGGGAGGTACTGGAAGAGGCGTGGCAATTTCGCCCATCTTCGAACTAAAACTAAATTTGGGGAAAATATTACCATGTACAAAGTTTGAATTGATTCCTTAACTCCTTTCGAGAGTTATCGTGTACACCAGTCAGACAAACGGACGGACGGACATGGCTCAAACATCTTAAAATGTTGTGACACGAATTTGGACAACACATACTTAGAATCTTACGTCGCTACTTCAATGCGTTACACTTTTTTCTGTCCCAAATGATATATCCCCTCCTATTCTGTACAGTGAGGGTATAAAAACATATTCTGCCAGAAAAGTAATTTTACCCTCAGTCTACAGAGAAGGAGGGTAACGTGTTTTCAACATTTATTTTAAAGGCAGTACCGCATTCCAGAAATGTTGAGATTTCGATAACGTATGTTGGGGAAATTATAGCGTTATCAGTAGCAAAAGTAAAGCACGTGTAAGTTTTCCAACAGCATTTTATTATCTCGGGATGCAAAATTTGCCATTACCACACGGAGAAAAAAATATGCAACCTATAACTATATATACAAAAATGAATCTGTGTTTGTTTGTTCTTTATAGCAGCCTAAACTACTGAACCGATCTTCTTGAAATTTTCAAAGTATGTTCATGCTGAACCGGTGGTGAAAATAGGCTATATAAATTTATAATATTTTCAGTGGGAGTGGTACCTCCCACACAAATTGGGGTTTTATTCGTTTTTTATAAATTAGCATATTCGGGGTACTGTTGCAGCTAGAGTCTTGAATTATTGTGAAAGTTCACTAATTGTTAGTCTGCACAGTTTTGACAAAAATGGGCGGTATTACAAAAGTGGGCGGGGCACATCTCATATGAAGTTAAAACCCAATTTTAAATATTGTCAGTTCTATGACACCTAGAGTGCTGAAATTTTGTGTAAGTGCATCTAGCATCAATATGCGTACACTCAGAAAAAAGTATGTCACGGATTAAATAAATATGTACTAAAACTGAGGAAAATTGAACTTCGTATAGCGCTAAGGCAAAAATTTCTCACATCAAGTACAAACTTTTCCTTGAAAATAAGACATGCTCTGAACTTGATCCCAGTTCAACTTTTCCTCAAAGCATGTAAAATTTACTCAAACTGAGGAAAATTTTTCTTCAAATCAAGTAAATCTTTACTTAATCTGAGGAAAATTTTTAAGAAATGTTACTCAAATCAAGTAAATTTATACTCAAACTGAGGAAAATATTCCGATTTTTCCTCAATCCAAGTAAATTGTTACTTAAACTAAGTAAATTTGTAGTCATGCCAAGTAAATTTATACTCAATCTGAGGAAAATTTTCGGAATTTTTTTCCTTAATTCAAGTAAATTTTGTACTCAGCCTGACTACGACTATACTTGATAATTGAAATAAATTTTTTCGCTTCAGAGTATGCAACACTTATATGAAAAATGACAACATGGTATAGTTCTCAAACGTTTCATCTTACTCATACCATAAAGAGTTGAGATATTTCACCATGACTGCTGCGGAGACTAGGTAGGCGCGTTCGCAGTGATTGTTTAGAGTAATATTTGAAGTACTTATGAAGAAAGTCTCGGCTAACGAACGAAAATTGCTTCTTAGACTACTATTCATGTATTTTTCTAAACACTCTGAAGTATTTTTTATAAGTTCATTTATACTTGAATGTATGAGGAACATGGCATAAATTTAATTACATTTATTTACTTTATTTGATGTAATAAACATTTTTAAGTAAAAACATCCTTACTGGAATATTTTCATACAAAAAAATTCTGTATTATTTTCTTTCTTAAACGCTACTAAATTTTCTTCCGCACAAGTATGTTTTTACTAGATCCAAAAAAATGTTTTTAAGTAAGTATATGTACTATTTTTTCTGGCTTTGAAATAAGGAAAGTGTACTCATATCTATTTAATTTTCCTTCTCGTAAGGATATTTTACCTAATCTGGAGTAAAATTTTTAAACTAATTGGAAATTGGAGTATGGATTTTACTCAGATTTAAGAATGCTATTTTTCTGAGTGTAGTTGTGTCAAAAATGGGCGAGGTACCTCCCATACGAGATAAAACCCATTTTTGAATATTGTTAGTTCCATGACACCTAGAGTCCTCAAATTTTGTATACGTGCATTAGCATAAATGTGCGTAGTTGTGCCAAAAATGGGCGGTATTTTGGAAAGTGGGTGTGGCACCTCCCATACGAATTTATAACCCATTTTCGAATATATTCAGTTGTATGACAAATACAATACTGCAATTTTATGTGATCGCATCTAGCATAAACCTGCGTAGTTTTGTCAAAAATGGGCGGTTTGGAAAAGTGGGCGTGGCACCGTAGTTGTGCCAAAAATGGGCGGTATTTGGGAAAGTGGGTGTGACACCTCCCATACGAAGTTATAACCCATTTTCCAATAGATTCAGTTGTATGACAAATACAATACTGAAATTTTATGTGATTGCATCTAGCATAAACCTACGTAGTTTTGTCAAAAATGGGCGGTGTTGTTAAAGTGGGCGTGGCACCTCCCATACGATGTTAAAACCTATTATCGAATATATTCAGTTCTATAACAGCTACAATGCTGAGTGCATCTAGCATAAACCTGCGTAGTTGTGCCAAAAATGGGTGATATTGGAAAAGTGGGTGTGGTATATCACATACAAAGTTAAAACCTATTATAGAATATTGTCATTTCTATAACACCTAGAGTGCTGAAAATTTGTGTTAGTATATCCAGTGTAAGTAGTTGTGCAAAGATGGGCATTTTCCGCCGTGTCCCTTCCCATTCGAAATTAAAACCTGTTTTAGAGTATATTCGACACCGAGATTCCTATATTGTTGTGTGAGTTAATTTATTTGTAACCTTCTTAGACAATATACAAATGGGCCGGATTTGAAAGATGGGGAATTTTTTATTTGAATTTTGTAAAATTACACATTTTCTTTGGAGTTTCTTAGCACAATAGTAAAGAAAGGTTACAAAAAATAAATATTCATTCGTCAAAAGCCGCTTTAAGTCAAGAAAATGACTTTTGTGTTGTCTGATTAGTGTGAACAATTTGATTGACTTTTTATATGTTTTGAATATATAGGGTCCGCCATCTAACGTTTTTTTTTTTCAACTATTCAACCGTTGGACTATTATTTGTAGGGTGCCCTCAGCAGCCATTTGAATGAAATTATTTTCCATTATTAACCGGAAGGATTGTACTTTCAAATAAAAAAAGAAATTTGAGAAAATATTCAGTAGTTTTTTATAGCGTTTTCAAAAAAAGTTATTTGTTGAAATATGTGGTTTCTAGAGCTCTAAAAGTAAATCATAGGAGACATTGGTATGGGGTCCGTCATCTAACGTTTTTTTTTTCAACCGTTGGACAATTATTTGTGGGGTGCCCGAGGCAGCCATTTGAATGAAATTATTTTCCATTATTAACCAGAAGGATTGTACTTTCAAGTAAAAAAGGAATTTGAGAAAAAGAAAAAAAAAGTTATTTGGCGGACCCTATAGTACTGAATTCCAGCTATTCGATTAAGTAAGTTCTTCTTTCGTAGGAAATTTATAGTTTTGGTTATGGCAAGAAGGAAGCACACCCAACCTAATATAAATTTGATTTTCGACAATTCTTCCTTTTTTCGCCGTAAACTAAAGTTATGTTCATCAGTATTCTCCATGGAACATATCCATTGATTATAAGTGGTACATATATTACCGATCACAAGAAAAACACCATGAAACCTGATTTTAATTTCCGTCTGTTTTTCTGCCTGGCGAAGCGGGCGGGGGTTCAGCTAGTATATAATATAAATGAATCTGTGTTTGTTTGTTCTTTATAGCAGTCTAAACTACTGGAGCGATGTTCTTGACATTTTTACAGTATGTTCATGCTGAACCGGTGGTGAAAATTGGCGTGGCACCTCCCACACGAATTGGGGTTTTATTCGTTTTTTATAAATTAGCATATTCGGAGTACTGTTGCAGCTGGAGTCTTGAATTTTTGTGAAAGTTCACTAATCGTTAGTCTACATAGTTGTGCCAAAAATGGGCAGTATTGGAAAAGTGGGCGTGGCACCTCCCATACGAAGTTAAAACCTATTATTGAATATTGGCAGTGGCACCTCACATACGAAGTTATGACCCATTTTCGAATATATTCAGTTCTATGACAGATACAATAATACTGAAATTTTGTGTGAGGGCATCTAGCATCAATATGCATAGATGTTACAAAAATTGGCGTGGTACCTCCCATACGATGTTAAAACTTATTATCGAATATTGTCAGTTCTATAACATCTAGAGTGCTGAAAATTTGTGTTAGTAGATCCAGTGTAAATAGTTGTGCAAACTTGGGCGGAAAGTGGGCGTGTCCCTTCCCATACGAAATTAAAACCTGTTTTTGAGCATATTCGACACCGGGATACGGATGATTATTTGGCAATGCTTTTATAGAGGTTACATTCGCATGGAATATGGGCGATATTGCCAAACCCCTTCATGTAACTCCCACACAAAGTGGCATAAACTTTGGTTACAATGAAACCGATATAACATCCGTACGGGTAGTCAAAATCATTTCCAATTTGATAGTTGAAAATGTTTTTATAATCACTTTAATCATAAAAAATATTTACGCTTTAGCCACGTCCCATCTTGTACCTCCCACCCCAAATAAAGCACTTCATATTTGATCGTGTTTTTACAATTATTAACAAATGTGGAAGTTGGGTCCAATTTGCACAAACTTCTCGCACCTGCCACAAACATACTCCGGCGCTAAGCAAAATTTACAGATGTTCTCTGAGAGTGAGGGTATAGAGAAGATAGAAGTCCTGTAATCGTACTAACGTCCAAAAGACGAACTAATGTTTGAATTTGAAGCATCATAAATGTTGCATGTCTGTCTAAATTAGAAATGAGGAACGATGTCAGTGAAGAAAACTAAAGTAAAATAAAGATAAATTCTGAAAACATCAAAGATGGTTTTATAATCCAACTCAAAGCAGAAAGTAAATATAGAAAGGCTCCAACCATCGAATAAATGATTACAGCATCCCCAACGCGAACAACAATAATTCCGATTAGCGTGCCTATGCTGAATAAGGATAAGAAAGAAATTCATGCGGCTTTTGCATTAATTTTTATACACTCCACGAGAGTATTATGTCTTTGTGCATTTGTTTGTAACACCCAAAAGGAAGCGAGATAGACCCATTGTTAATTATACCGATCGACTTAGAATTACTTTTTGAGTCGATTTAGCAATGTCCGTCCGTCCGTCCGTCAGTCCAACTATTCTTGTAATCACGATACAGGTCGCAATTGTAGACAGAACCAAATGAAACTTTGCGCAACGAAGTTTTTCGGGTCAAGGACGAACGCTATTTAATTTGAAGAAAATCGGTTCAGATTTAGATATAGCCCCCATACAAATTTCACTCGATTTGACTCTTTTCACCCTAGATACCACATATTACAACAGATTTTCTTTAAAATTGACAAAACATCTTATATTTGAACTAGAAACACCTGTGGTAAAAATGTTTTCGATCGGTTCAGATTTATATATAGCTCCCATACAAATTTCGCTCCCGATTTGACTTTTTCCGCTCTAGAAACCACGTATTGTATCAGATTGTCTTCAGATTTGGCAAAACATCTTATACTTAATCTAGGAACACCTATGGTGAAAATAGGTCAGATCGGTTCAGATTTATATATAGCTCCCATAAAAATTTCGCTCCCGATTTGACATTTTCCGCTCTAGAAACCACATATTGTATCAGATTGTCTTCAGATTTGGCAAAACATCTTATACTTAATCTAGGAACACCTATGGTGAAAATAGGTCAGATCGGTTCAGATTTATATATAGCTCCCATAAAAATTTCGCTCCCGATTTGACTTTTTCCGCTCTAGAAACCACATATTGTATCAGATTGTCTTCAGATTTGGCAAAACATCTTATATTTAAACTAGAAACAACCATGGTAAATATAGGTCAGATCGGTTCAGATTTATATATAGCTCCATTACAAATTTCGCTCCCGATTTGACTTTTTCTGCTCTAGAAACCACATATTGTATCAGATTGTCTTCAGATTTGCCAAAACAACATATATTTAATCTAGGAACACCTATGGTGAAAATAGTTCAGATCGGTTCAGATTTATATACAACTCCCATTCAAATTTCGCTCACGATTTGACTTTTTCTGTTCTAGAAACCACAGATTGTCTTCAGATTTGGCAAAACAACATATATTTAATCTAGGAACACCTATGGTGAAAATAGCTCAGATCGGTTCAGATTTATATATAGCTCCCATACAAATTTCGCTCCCGATTTAACTTTTTCCGCTCTAGAAACAACATATTATATCAGATAGTCTTCAGATTTGGCAAAACATCTAATATTTCAACTAGAAACAACCATGGTAAATATAGGTCAGATCGGCTCCGATTTATATATATTTCCATTACAAATTTCGCTCCCGATTTGACTTTTTCTGCTCTAGAAACCACATATTGTATCAGATTGTCTTCAGATTTGGCAAAACAACATATATTTAATCTAGGAACACCTATGGTGAAAATAGCTCAGATCGGTTCAGATTTATATATAGCTCCCATACAAATTTCGCTCCCGATTTAACTTTTTCCGCTCTAGAAGCAACATATTATATCAGATAGTCTTCAGATTTGGCAAAACATCTAATATTTCAACTAGAAACAACCATGGTAAATATAGGTCAAATCGGCTCAGATTTATATATAGCTCCATTACAAATATCGCTCCCGATTTGACTTTTTCCGCTCTAGAAACCACATATTGTATCAGATTGTCTTCAGATTTGGCAAAACATCTTATACTTAATCTAGGAACACCTATGGTGAAAATAGGTCAAATCGGCTCAGATTTATATATAGCTCCCATACAAATTTCGCTCCCGATTTAACTTTTTCCGCTCTAGAAACAACATATTATATCAGATAGTCTTCAGATTTGGCAAAACATCTAATATTTCAACTAGAAACAACCATGGTAAATATAGGTCAGATCGGCTCAGATTTATATATAGTTCCATTACAAATTTCGCTCCCGATTTGACTTTTTCTGCTCTAGAAACCACATATTGTATCAGATTGTCTTCAGATTTGGCAAAACAACATATATTTAATCTAGGAACACCTATGGTGAAAATAGGTCAGATCGGTTCAGATTTATATATAGCTCTCATAAAAATTTCGCTCCCGATTTGACTTTTTCCGCTCTAGAAACCACATATTGTATCAGATTGTCTTCAGATTTGGCAAAACATCTTATACTTAATCTAGGAACACCTATGGTGAAAATAGGTCAAATCGGCTCAGATTTATATATAGCTCCATTACAAATTTCGCTCCCGATTTGACTTTTTCCGCTCTAGAAACCACATATTGTATCAGATTGTCTTCAGATTTGTCAAAACATCTAATATTTCAACTAGAAACAACCATGGTAAATATAGGCCAGATCGGCTCAGATTTATATATAGCTCCATTACAAATTTCGCTCCCGATTTGACTTTTTCTGCTCTAGAAACCACATCAGATTGTCTTCAGATTTGGCAAAACATCTTATATTTAAACTAGGAACACCTATGGTGAAAATAGGTCAAATCGGTTCAGATATATATATATATATATATTCCAAACAAATTTCGCTCGGATAGACTTTTTCCGCACCACGTTATTTAACATCGATATAAATATTTCCGATTTGACAAAGTGGGCCAGGTAATATTAGCCTTTGATTAGGAAACATACAAAAATTATTCGCGTTTTCACTTCTTTACCGAGTTGAATTGTTTTCGGATAGAAAGTGGAGTGTATCATCTATCGGCCCCGCCCGACTTTAGCCTTTCCTTACTTGGTTATAGCTGATTATTTATTTAAAAAGTAATAGGTAAATAAAATATAATACAATGAATGTGTGCTGTTTTCTATATTAATTAGGTTTGTCTGGTATTATTAGGGCATAATTGAGGCAAATGAAAAATGACTAATTTACGTTGTGGAACTAAAAATCTGATTTTTTTTCACTAAATGTATCCTCC